>CM077148.1:178837935-179113221 GCA_039583875.1 Platanthera guangdongensis
TTAGTTAAACCTTTTCCCGAATAAAGTGACAATCGATCTCGATATGCTTGGTACGTTCATGGAACACATGATTTTTGGTAACATGAATAACAACTTGATTATCGCTGAACATGGTGGCAGGAGAGGACAGCTTGACACCCGGGTATCCCAAAAGGCTTTCCAGCCACGTGAGTTCAGTGATGACATATGTCATTGATTGATACTCAGCTTCTGTAGATGGGCGTGCGCCGATAGACTGTTTCTTGCTTCGACAGGTAACAAGATTTCCACCAAAGTATGTGCAAAAACCACTTGTGTATCGGCGATCATCCAAGTATCCAGCATAATCAACATCAGAATTGACAATGAGAGATAGAGATAAGGAGGGCTTATGAGCACTTATCTAGGAGCAGACTTCAAATATCGGTGAATGCACTCAACTTCCTGGAGATGAGGTTTGTGAAGCATGCATTAAAAACTAACAACCCAAACATAAAAGGATATATGAGGTCTTGTTGTAAGATATATCAAATTTCCCACAAGATGACAGTAGTATTCTGGGTTTGGTAGGAGCATATCAGAGTCGGGGGTATAAGTGCAGAGCTTGTGATTGACATCTATGAGCGTGCCAATTAGCTTGCAACCAAAGCTACCAACATCATCAAGAAGATCAAGACAATACTTTCTTTGAGATAGTCGTCCAGGACGACTAGCTATGTTACGAACGTACACATCGACGAGACGTCGTGGTGGGTCTACACGCCGAGGAAGACGACGAAGGGTCCGTCTGAAGGACAGACCGAAGACGTGACGCCAACATGATTATTTTATTTCTATTCGCATTATGTTATTTCATATTATGTATGTGTATGCTTTTATTTTTATTTGCTTTTGCTATCCGCACCCCGTGCTTATAAGGGGTGGTGTTGTACTTTTTTATTATCCTTGGATGAATGAAATTTAGGGCTGCTCCCTAAGGTTTTCATCTCAACGTCGTGTTCCTCTCCAGGATCGTATCAATTTGATCCGACCTGCCGCACCACCCTCCGTCTCATCGCTGGTGCTCGTGATCGTCTGCCACTGTAGTTCCGCGCCCGATTCCCGATTCCGCGCCATTCCCCTCCAGCCCGGTACTGCGACGGTGTCAGTACGTCCTTACCGCTATGTCCATGTGCAGAAGGATGAGATCGAGCGGCTGGTTCGTGAAATGTTGATGAGGGGGCTCATCCGCCCCAGTGTGATCCCCTTCTCCAGCTCGGTTCTCCTTGTCCGGAAGGACAGTAGCTGGCGATTTTGCGTGGACTACTAAGAGCTCAACAAAGCCACCATTCCGAACAGGTACTCGATCCCCGTTATTCAGGAGCTTCTGGACGAGCTCCTTGGCACCATATTCTTCATCAAGCTGGACCTCCGAGCAGGCTATCACCTGATTCGAGTACGGCCCGAGGACATCGCTAAGACCACCTTCCAGACGCCCTACGGTCACTACGAGTTTTTGGTCATGCCCTTCGGCCTGACCAACGCGTTGGTCACCTACTAGGCAACAATGAACAACATTTTCAGGGCGGTACTTCATCAACATGTTCTCGTTTTTAATGTCATTTTGATATAAAGTTCTTCCTGGCAGGATCACCTTCAACACGTCTGCCTCACTCTGACTATCATCCGACACCATTACCTCGAGCTCCACCCGAAGAAATGTTCCTTTGGGGCGTCAGAAATGACCTACCTTGACCACACCATCTTGGCCCTGGGGTAGCCATGGACGAGGAGAAGATTGCGGTGGTCCTTCATTGGCCGACTCCTACATCCATGTGGGACGTCCGGGGATACCTCGGCTTGACGAGAAACTATCTCCATTTCATCCAAGGGTACATGGCTCTAGCTCAGCCACTAACATAGCTCCTAAAGAAGACGAAGGAGGGCCCTTTTCAATGGACGACCGCCGCCGCCTTTGCAACCCTTCATCAGTCCCTATTCCGCGGGCTGGTGCTGGTCATGCCAGATTTCTCTCTGTCGTTCCTAGTGGAGCGTGACACATCAGGCTCAGGGGTGGGATTCATACTCATGCAGGTCGGACGATTGATAGCCTACTTCACCCGTGCTTTCTCCAGCACCGTCCGTAGCCGCTCCGCATATGAGAACAAGCTCATTGGCCTTGTCCTCGTTGTTCAGCATTGACACCCATATCTGCTGGGCCGCCTCTTCGTGGTCCACACCGACCACCTCAGTCTCCGCTACCTCTTCCAGCAGAAGATCACAACTCCTTCCTAGCAGGTGTGGGTGGCCAAACTCATGTGCTATGATTTCACCATCGAGTTTCGCCCGGGGAGGGCAAACCGAGCGGCTGATACCCTCTATCGACAGAGCCAGTCGCCAGAGCTAACGACTATCTCTCGGTCGGTGTGGGAAGACTCGGTGACCATCCAGAACGAGGTTGAGGTCGACCATATTTTATCCAGGATTCAGACGACGTTCATCGCGGACGCCACTGCCCATCCACCATACTCTCTTGTAGGGGGGCGCCTGTTCTTCAAGGTTTGCCTTGCTCCAGCGTCCTTTTTCCCGAGCATTCCTTGCCTCCTCG
Source organism: Platanthera guangdongensis (assembly GCA_039583875.1). Taxonomy (NCBI): domain Eukaryota; kingdom Viridiplantae; phylum Streptophyta; class Magnoliopsida; order Asparagales; family Orchidaceae; genus Platanthera; species Platanthera guangdongensis. The sequence goes on from CM077148.1 coordinate 178,840,502, forward strand.
CCGAGTTTAATGCTTCACCCTCTTGAGGGCATCCCGGGCCTTTTGTACCTACCGCCGTTTAGCGGCCTCTCTCTACTGGCCCCACATGTTTCGACAGGTCATGACATTCGTGGCCGTCTGTCTGGTTTGCCAAAAGGCCAAGTACGAGGCAGCGCTTCTAGCTGGCCTTCTTCAGCCTCTTCCCATTCTGGATCGTGTTTAGGAGGACGTGATCATGGTCTTCATTACTCGGCTATCATGCCCCTGGGGATTCAATTGTATCTTGGTCGTGGTGGATAGATTGTCCAAATACAATTGTTTTATTCCCCTTTGTCACCCCTACATCGCCGCCACAGTTGCGGACTTCTTCAGCGGCGGCGTGTGCCTTTTGAGTTTCCTTGGTCGATTGTGAGCGATCGTGATCCGCTTTTTCTTGAGCACCTTCTGGACCACGCTTTTCCGGGTACAGGGTACTCACCTCCGCATGAGCATTGCTTATCACTCGCAGATGGATGAATAGTCTGAGGTTCTCAACTGCGGCTTGGAGAAGTGCCTCCACTATTTTGTGGGAGAGCAGCCTCGCGGATGGGCCAAGTGGCTCTATTGGGATGCGTACTCCTACAACACCGCCTACCATCATGTAGCAGGCACCACAATGTTCGAGGCTGTCTATGGCCGCCGTCCATTCTCCGTCATTTGCCGGGAAAGTGCCAGGTTGAGAGTTTGGCCACCGCCCTGTTGGACCGTGACACCATCCTGGACCACTTGAAGCATCATCTCTTACGGGCCCAATAGAAGATGTCATCCTTTGCAAACAGGAAGAGGTGCGACCTCTCCTTTTATGCGGGGGAGAGGGTGTTCATCAAATTTCTCCCATACCGCCAACTTTTTGTGACCCGCAGGCCCTACCCGAAGATAGCCCCACCGTTCTTTGGCCCATTCGAGATACTGGCGCTTATCGAGGCGGTCACCTACCGCCTCCCCGTCGAGAGCCACGTACACCCGACCTTCCACATTTCTCAGCTACGTCGTGTGGTGGGCAACCACGCCACCACAGATCACATTCCGGCTGATGTCGATCTCGCGGCAAGGCACCGTATTACCTGGCCAAGATACTCGATCACCATTGCCTTTTATCGGGAGACCCCACTTCAGTGGAAATTTTGGTTTCTTGGGCTAATCACCCGACTCCGATGCTACATGACTTTCTCGGGATGACTTTTGTGGCCAGTTCGCTGACTACTGCCTTGAGGGCAAGACATATTTTCCAAACGGTGGTACTGTTATAGACTTGCACGTCGACGAGACGCCGTGGCGGGTCTACACACAGAGGAAGACGACGACGTGTCCGTCTAGAGGAGAAGAGACCAAAGACGCGATGTCATCATGATTATTTTATTTCTATTCGTATTTTGTTATTTCATATTATGTATGTGCATGTTTTTATTTTTATTTGCTTTTGCTAACCGCACCCCACGCCTATAAGTGGTGGTGTTGTACTTCTTTTTTATTATTCTTTGATGAATGAAATTTAGGACTGCTGCTTAAGATTTTGTTCTCAACTTTAATCCCGCTCTTCTTCCTCACCGTCTCCGACCCTTCCCCTCACCGGGTTGGTCTCTGAGATCATATCAAGCTACTTTGATGTCGAGAAAGTATTAGAGATTCCCCGAATCTTTGGTCTGGAATATGGAGGCCAGGTGTTTCTTGATCATGTGGTTTCCTTTTAAATCATCGTCCGTAATTAGATTGTCATCAACATAGACCAAGAGTATCACAGTGTCTGTTGGGAAATGATGGGTGAATTAATAGAAGTTAGTTGATCTGCGAGTAAACCCAACATCACTAACAACCCAACTGAACTTGTCAGACCATGCCCGAGGACACTGTTTGAGACCATAAAGAGATTCCTTGAGGTGACATTCAAGTGACTCCCTTGTGGTCTCAAAGCTAGGAAGTTGATGTATGTCGACAGTCTCAACAAGATCACCATTTAGAAAGATATTTTTGGTATCCAATTGATGCAACGACCATTACATCCAACTAGATCAAGACACGCACAATATTTAACTTTGCAACAAGTGAGAAGGTCTCTTCGTAATCGAGGCCGTGTTGTCAAGTAAAATCACTGGCGACAAGACGAACCTTTATACGTTCAATCGTCCCATTTGGGGCATGTTTGATAGTAAAGACCCATTTGCAACTTACATATGTCTGGCCAGGAGGGAAAAGGACAAGATCACACGTGTGATTGTCCTAGAGAGCAGTCATTTCCTCATAAATAGTCGACCGTCACCCCGGTTGATGAAGAGCCTCTTGCAAAGAAGTAGGGGTGGAAATATATGACAACGAGGTCACAAATGTGGGAAGCACCAAAGATAATCAATGCAAAGAAACAAAATTAGTGATGGGGTGAGCTGTAGAAGTCATGGCCAGATCAGCAGAGCACAAAGCTTCATCAGTAAGGGGTAACGACCTTAGAGCATCAGAGCGAGATGGACGAGGAGTGTACACGCGTAGAGGAGGTGGGTTGGTGGTTCTGGTGGATGGTGTGTGTTGGAATATATTTGAATATTTTGTTTTTATGGTGTAACGGTGTTAGTGTGTATTAGTATGTGTATCGTCATGTACACCCATATTATATATATATATATAGGAGCCTAGTGTAAAATGAATTATCATTCTATTTTCCTCAACATGGTATTAGAGAGAGGTTAGGGTTTTTCCGATCCCGATACTCCTGCACAGCCCCGTTCCTCCCGCTCAGCCCTGTCCCGCACAGCCCCGGTTGCACCTCCCGTTGTGTAACCTGCGTGTCTTCTCCGTCGCGTAACCCGCGCCTCTTCTCCGTCGCGTAACCCGTGCCTCTTCTCCGTCGCGTAACCCGCGCCTTTTCTCCGTCGCGTCCCGCGCCTCTTCTCCATCGCGTATTGCGCCTCTTCTCTGTCGCGTCCCGCACTTCTTTTTCTTCTTCTCTCGTGCTTTAGGGACGCCGGTGAAGTCTTGGTTTCCTCGATGCCGGCTGTCCCTTCGTCTCTTCCCCTCTTTCTATGAGGGTTGTTTTTTCCTTCAACATCCTTGTGATTATTTGGTGCGCCCTTGATTTCTATTCGGGGTTTTCTTATGGTTGGAAGTGAATACTCGACCACCATGTCTTCCAGTGGAGTGACCTCTCCTCTTTCGGCTTCCGTTGGCCTTATCGCGTCCCTTCAGACCATGGTACTTCTCATTTTCTGGATTTCGATGTCCCCCTTGGTTCTTTCTCCTGAAGAAATTCTAGAGTTCCGCTGGATGATGCTCAGACCTCCAGCGGAGCTGTCTAGTTTTGTCTCCTCTTCCTATGCTCATCAGGGACCTACATGTGCTCAATCGGCTCTCTCCCACCTCTCCACTAAGTGGATCTTTGATTCTGGGGCTGCATACCACATGACCGGCTCGGCCACAGGTTTTGTGTCATATACACCTTTGTCTGGCAGGGATAAAGTTAGCATTGCTGATGAATCATTATCTCCCGTTGCTGGGAAAGGATCCATTTCATGCTCCTCTTTTACCATTTCCTCTGTTTTTCATGTTACTGCTTTCACCCGCAATCTCCTCTCTATTAGTCATCTGAAGACGGGGGCTATGGTAGACTATGCAACAGGCTCTACATGTTTGACCCTTCTGCTTTCACTCCCTCCAACATCGCTCGGCCTCCCAATGACCTTCTTGTTGCTCGTCCCTCTGAATTGGATTCCTGACATTGTCGGCTAGGACATCCTCCTCTCGCTATAATGAAACATTTGCTTTCTAATATGTCTTCTATTTTGTTTAATGGTTTTCATTGTGATGTGTATGATCTGCCTAAACATCATCGTAATACTCTTCCTCTTATATCTCCTCGTAGCTCCGTTCATTTTGTAATTATTCATATTGATGTTTGAAGCACCATCCCTACTGTCACTATTTCTAGTTGCTCGTTGTTTGTTTTTTATTGACTATTACTCTCGTTGAACTACTCAATATGATGTTATTGTTAAAATCATGTGTAATGACTATGGTCGTGAATATATAGACGCTCGCCTTGACAACTATATGAGTGACCTTGATATCATTCATCAAACCTCTTGTGTGTACAACCCTGCTCAGAATAGAGTGGCTGAGCGTAAGAATCGGCACCTCCTTGAGGTGGCTATGTACCTCCTCTTTCGGATGCATCTCCCAAAGTATTACTGGGGTGATGCGCTTCTCACTGTTGCCTATCTTATCAATCTTATTCATATGCGGGTGCTTGAGTTTCAGACTTCTCTCACCACTCTAGGGGTTCGTCCTACCTCTCTCTCTCCCCGTGTCTTTGGATGCGTATGTTTTGTCCACACTCAGCCTAAAATCAAACTTGATCCCCGCGTCCTGTAGTGTGTGTTTATTGACTACTCACCTACTCAGAAGGGCTATGGGTGCTTCCATCATGTTACCAAATGGTATTTGTTACTATGGATGTCACCTTTCGAGAACCTGAATCTTATTATGGGAACTCTCTTCAGGGGGAGGCTACAACCGCGGAAGTGAGATCCCCTCCTTCTGTTCCTCTGCCTATGCCTCCGTTTATGGTGCCACCTCCCGTTCCTACTACTCTTGTTCCTCCGGTTATGGTGCCACCTCCCGTTCCTACTATTCCTGTTCCTTCGGTGCCCCCACCTACTTTTGGGAACCCGGCGATTCCTCCTCTTTTGCAGGTCTACACGCGACGTAGAAGGGACACGAACACTCAGGCTCTTGTTATTCAACAGGTGTCGTCATCCGACCCATCGTCAGGTACTAACAAAGGTAGTTCTACTTCTACCCTGCATCCTTCTTCCCACTTTGTGACTTATTGACTCTGTCTCCTACACGTAGAGCATTTGTCACCTCCTTGACCTCCATTTCTATTCCTCGGTCTTGACAGGAAGCTTTTGAGCATAGTGACTGGAAGACAGCCATGTTGGAAGTAATGAGCGCTCTTGACAAGACAATACTTGGGAGCTGGTCCAACTCCCTAAAGGGAAAATAGTGGTGGGATGCAAGTGGGTTTTCTTTATGAAGCAAAACTCCCAAGGCCTTGTGGAACGATACAAAGCCAGACTGGTGGCGAGAAGATATACGCAGACAACAGACATCGAATATCAGGAGACATCGAATTTCAGGAGACATTTGCTCCAGTTGCAAAAATGAACTCCATCAGGATCTTGCTCTCAATTGTTGTGTGTAAAGGGTAAAGTTTCCTTCAGTTGGATCTGAAGAATACATTTCTCCACGGTGATCTTGAGGAGGAAGTCTACATGTCCCTATCTCTTGGTGTTAGCCAAGAAGGATTGGCAGAGAAAGTTTGCATGTTGAAGAAAGCTTTTTATGGCTTGAAACAATCTCCATGTACATGGTTTAGGAGATTTCACCGGGCTCTGATCTCTTTCAGGTACAAATGGAGTAATGTTGATCACACTTTATTTGTGAAACATAACGAGGGTATGGTGGTTGCTCTCATTGTCTATGTAGATGATATAGTAATAACCAACGATCTTAGTTATTAAAGGCGCAAGGCGCACCAAGGCGCAAAAGGGTGTTGGAGCCTAGGAGAAAGGCTCAAGACGCAGACACATACCTGATGTAAGCAAGGCTCAACCACATTCATTTTAAATAATTAACATCAAACATCATTTTAGCTTCTCGATCAAATTCTTTATCTAGTCTACTAGTTAATCATTCATTACTACCGTTTATATCTCTTAAAAAATAGAATCAATATGGTCACTTGCGTTATATCTAAGTATCATCGCGCAATTATCTTTCACAATCACTAAATAAAAAAAATTATTTAGTTATTACGTTATTTTTTCTTAATTTTTGGAGAAAACAATTTACAACAAAAATCTCACTCGGGCACGATTTTTATATTCTAAAGGCGCAAATAAGCTGCACAAAGTCGCAAACCTCTGAGCCTGGATCCTTAGGCGCGCCTGAGACGTGCCTTTAATAACATAGCCGACGATGATACCGACGAGGTTGAACTTCTAAAGTCCAGATTGCCCGAGGAATTTGAAGTGAAGGATCTTGGTCCCCTCAAGTATTTTCTGGGCATTGAGGTGGCTAGATCCAAACATGGGATCTTCATATCTCAAAGAAAGTATGTTCTGGACTTGTTTGAGACAACTGGAATGCTTGGGTGCAGGCCAGCAGATACCCCAATTGAAGTCAATCACAAACTTGGAAGAGATCGAGGAGAAGTTGTTGATGACGTATCTGACTTCCAACTACTGGTGGAGAAGCTTATCTATCTCTCTCACACTCGACCAGACATATCCTATGTTGCGGGGGTCCTTAATCAGTACATGCATTCACCTAGATCACATCACCTGGATGCTGCATACAAAGTTCTGAGGTATCTCAAATCCACTCCTGGCAAGGTGACGCAAGGCGAATCTATAGGCGGCAGGAAGTCTGCGACCTAACCCTACATGCTATGCAAATCCGACAGATTAAATCACAAATTAGATAATAAATTCAAATATCCCATGCGGTTAATTCAAATGCAAGACAAAATAATTTATTATGGCAAAACAAGTTTAGGCTTTCCTCCGTGTGGAGGGTCAATGCGATAACACACAACGAATAAATCATGCAAATCACATTAATAATGTACAAGCAAATAGTTCAATACAAGAGATCCAAACAAATATAAAAATCCAACTGATATTAATAATGCTCATCAAGTAGTAAGCTGACCAAAACAATGAAGAATCCGGAGCCGGAAATGCGTATGTGACGATCGGAGGTGGAACCAGAGGTGAGACAGAGATGGAGGCGGTTGTCCTTGGCGGGAAATGGGTAGGTCGGGTCGGGAAATGGATAGATCCGGTCATTAGGGAATAGATCCGGGCGAGGGGTGGATAGATCCGAGTTTTAGATCGGATCCGGGATACGGGGTGATGTCAAGATGGTGAAGATAGCGGATCGGGGCTGAAAGTCCATGATTTGAATTGATCTTGTGAATTCGGACTAGAGGAAGGCAGATCCACGTGAAAGGAGATTTAAGAAGTGGGCGGCTAGGACTTTAGGTGGCTTCCGGGTGGTGTGGACGGGAGGAGGGTGGTCGGCTGGATGGAGAGCTGAAGGGAGGTGGTTGGCTGGCATGTAGCAAGGAGGGGAGGCGGAAAGCACGGGCTGGCGGTGGAGGCAAGAAGCAGGCAGGAACGGCGATGGTACATGGCTGAGAAAACATTAGAAATGAACAGTAAATTTCATTAATGAATAGTGCTGTGGAAATGAACAGTGGGTGAAATCGGGGCAGCAGGTTGTTGATGATTTGGAGGGGCTGGTAGGCAACAACAAGGGGTTTTGGAGGGGGAGAATGAGGGCTAGGGTTAGGGGGTACCTTGGGGAGGAAGATGCAAGCCTAGGAGTCGTCACCTAGGGTTCCACGAAGTCGGCACCGTGGCGGGATCGCGGGATTCCGGGAATCACTTTCACCAAAATCTGCAATGATCTCAACCAGCCCACTACAAATCTATTTATAATAAAACAACAGCTAGGACATCCACCATCGATGTCTATGATTGGCCGAAGGTGGGCCACCTAAAAACATCAAAATAAAATGCAAAATAATGAAATAATATATCAAATTGATTCACAACGTGAATACGAACACATCTGCGGAGTCCGATTGTCGATTCGGGCACGCCATATATGGAAAGTCACCAAATTAGTCCCGAATGGGCCCAAAACTCGTCCTCCACTGCAAGTGCTCGTCTATGCTCTGGATCACAAGGGAATTTTGTTCTCACCCAATGATGCATTGACCGTGGAGGTCTATATGGATGCTGACTGGGTAGGTTCAGTTGATGACCGTAGGTCAATATCCGGGCACTGTTCTCTTGTTGGGGGAAACTTGGCAACCTGGAGAAGCAAGAAACATGTTATAGCCAGATCCAACACAGAGGGGAATTCCGTGCTATGGCACAAGGGTTATGTGAAGGGTTGTGGATGCAATCGATCATGAAGGACCTTGGCGTGGTGTGTGACAGTCCAATCACGATCTATTGTGATAATAAAGCTGCAATCAGTATTGCCCACAATTCAGTGCAACGCGATCGCACCAAACACGTGGAGATCGACAAACACTTCATCAAAGAAAATATTGTTAGGGGATTATGAGGACCCCGTTTGTTCCATCAAACCAGCAGCTTGCCGATATGCTTACCAAAGGGCCGAGTCAGTACTATTTTCTGATTAGTAATGAGAAGCTAGAGGGGAGGAGTGAAAAGACTGATCTTCTAGTAAAGTTACATCCACAGTCATTACTAATTTCCGATTGGAAGGAGAATAACATACATAGCTTTTCCGATTGGCAGGTTCCAGATTTTTTCAAAGCTTTGGGATCCGCCCTGCATAGAATAGGAACCCACATAGCATTTTGTTTTCAAATTTTTTTTTAATTGCATAATCATATAGTACATTTAATTTTTTTGTTAAGCATGTATCTGCGTATAGATTGGATGCATTACGTTGAACGTGGTCAATCGAGCCAGGGGAACGAAGGGGAAGAACCAACCCAGTGGTTTATACCTTTCGCCCACCAAATGACTACATTAACTGAGAGTACCTGACAGATGCGTGAAATGTTAGAAAACCTTAGAGGTAGGGTGAGTAGTTTATAAATACCCCCTCGAGTGTCAATGTCACCTCAAATTCGAGATGAGCATTTTGTCCGTCCACGTTACGATGTCCTACCACATTATGTAGAAAGATCTACATTTAGGTGGAATCCACTATATGAGGATCACGACTACACTTATAGTGACTCCTATAGAGATCCATCAAGAAGATCATTACGATATTTTGATGATTATCCTCGATCATTGTATACCACTTACAGAGATCGTGTTGACCCACCAACACGTTCTTATTATAAAGACGATCAGTACGATGACCATCATCAATTTTATCGTCGCACTCAAGTGGATCATACTGGTCCTTCTGCACCATATTATGAGGATAGAGCACAGTATCCCTCTAGTTATCGATACTACACATCTCCTTTATATGAGGAATCTGAGTCTGCATATGTGCCACCACCACCGTACGTTCGTAGGGCACATGATCATCCACGAGCCCAACATGATTATGTTATGAACGATCGTCATGGCTACCCTCCAAATACCTATAGAGGTCACTATCGTCAAGAGTACGTCACACCTAGTGATCCTTCTAGTATTCCGAAGACGAACATGACGATAGACATTAAGGATCAGCAAGAGCACTCCACTTCCCAAAGTAGGGAGACATCACTCAATCTGTCTGATGTTTTAATACAAAATGTGTGGAGTCAACCCCTGTGTGAGTCTGCTCCACCTAGTGAACCCGCCCTTGATTCTATATCTACTAGCTCTCTTTTGAGTGTAGATTCCTTGCACACTTCACCTGGTGGTGCACCGAGTCACATCACCACACCCGATGACGCATCGAGTCACATCACCACACCTGATGGCGCATCGAGTGATATTGCGGTCGTGAGTCGAGAGCTTAATAGTGAACTCGAGGTAGTCACCCCTACCCTATCTGGGAGTATGACCCCTTCTGATGGTTCATTTCTGGAGGACCATCACTCGACTGATGGGTCATTTTACGACCCTCCTATTGAGCCTCCAAATGAGCCATCTCGTCCCTGTGTGGATGAGCTTTATCTGAGTAGTACACTTATAGGTTTTAAGACATGGATACCTGCTCCATTATCGCTTTTGATGTTGATAGTACTTCAAAGAGATGATTTTGAGTGTGACAATCATATATTAGGGCTTGATCATAGCCATCTGGGCACTCACACTCTAGATGAGTTATGAGATGTACCACCTGTTGACCATCGTATTCGCGATGAGTTTTCAGATGTCCCACCTGGTGAGCCTCCAGATATATCACACTCTCTTAGTACATTTATCACGGTTGTCATACGTCATGTGCATTTTCATTTATATGAGGGCACTTTATATGTTTTTGGAGTATACGTCTGCACGCGTCGCATTTGCGACGAATTTTATTATACCCCTTCCGGTGAACCCCCAGATGAACCACATATGGGTTCTACGCACATTTGTGATGTATCTATCCTTAGTATCACCATCGAGTTTGAGGGTGCACTCGTTGATTCGTTGATACTTATCACCCGCACTTGCAGAGACAGTTCACACACTATGTTGACACATCTGGTCACTATTGTCTCTGATTTGCACTTGAGTGTTCATGTTGAAAGTGGACCCGCCGACCATAGAAAGGTCAAGGCCGACCATATAAAGGTCAAGACCCGGGCCCACAGCCCTACTGCAATCGGTGCACCCCAACCCGCTCTCCGCCTTGGATATAAACCGTGTGGCGGGTTGTTGAAGCCCGCCGACCATAGAAAGGTCAAGGCCGACCATATAAAGGTCAAGACCCGGGCCCACAACCCGACTGCAGTCGGTGCACCCCAACCCGCTCTCGCCTTGGATATAAACCGTGCGGCGGGTTGTTGAGGCCGGGAATCGATCCTAGGACCTCCTTTATAGGAGGAGAGAAAATCCTCTTATAAAGGAGGTCCTGGGATCGATTCCCGGCCTCAACAACCCGCCGCACGGTTTATATGCAAGGCGGAGAGCGGGTTGGGGTGCACCGACTGCAGTCGGGCTGTGGGCCCGGGTCTTGAACTTTATATGGTCGGCCTTGACCTTTCTATGGTCGGCGGGCCCACTTTCAACAGTTCATCACCCCCACGATGAATTCTTTTATGATCCACCCTCTGAGCCACCTGATCATGTACCTCTCTCAGGAGTTGCTCTTGATATATGAAACCATCGGTTTGTGGCGCTAGTCGTATTAGTAGTTCATTTATTGCATTTACATGATTTGCATAAAAAAAAATTTTGAGCAAAAAATTGCATAATACCATTGATTTTATGCAACTCAAATTAAAAGACATAAAAAAGACTACTAGTTTTAAAATGGATGACTTGTTGATGGTTCTGCTAAATCCGGAACGGTTATCTTTAGGTACCGTAAAGAAGTTAGCTTACCCTAGAACTTGACCCTTTCAAGTAGTAAAGCGGATTGGGTAAAATGCGTATGAACTTGAGATGCCTTCCGTATATTGCGACTGCCCGCATGATTCTTTAGATTTTTCATTGCTTCCTTCTCCATTTGATTCTTCTGGGTGATGAATGAAAAAATTGAAATTGATTGTTGTTGTGTGATTCCCGTCGATGAAGACGATGAATAGTAGATGAACTTTAGGGTTGCTGCGCTTGTGTGTTGGATTCCTGTTAGAGTTAGGTGAATTCTGAAATTTGTCTGCTTCCGTGTGAGTGAAGGTTGTTGAATGTTGAAGAAATTGTGTGCTTTCTGTTATTATCCCGTGAGTTTTTATGAATTGTAAAACCTTGTTGTTTGACTGTGTATTTGAGAGCAGTTGTTTGGATAATGAGGTTTACTGTTGATGAAATTATGCTTGGAGTATGATCTATTGCTGTCATGAACAGTGGTGATGAAAAAATTTAGAGATTGTTGTTAGTTTGATTCCAGTTGGACTAATTATTGTCTTGGTTGCTTCTGCGAAGTAGGATTTGATTTAGAGTAGTTGGCATTGGTTAAATCTTAGTGTGTGAGATTTTGTGGAGCCACCGCGAGTGTTTGAGAATTCATGGGACTACTTGATTGTGAGAGCGAGTGAATTTTGGGTTATTAGTTTGTGGCTTCCTTGCTTTGTTGAGTGATTTCGTGGAACCACCTCGTGTGAGGGAGCAATTTAATTCCTTGGTGCCCGTGTGTGACGAGGAGTTCCTCGCATGATCGTCGTCGTCTTCGGATACGGAAAAGCGCATCTTTCCGTGTGTAACTTGTTTCTTTCTTTTCCTTGTGTGAGTCTAAGTTTTCTCGTAGGATAATAGACTCATTGCTGGGTTTTCGCCCGATTTTTGTTAGCAAACGCTACGTCGAAAACTCCAAATGAAAACGTATTTGGAGTTCACGAATTCCGTTTTGATACGACAAGAGAAACGGAACGAAAGTTTCAAATTTCCTTCCCCGGATTTAGAATTGAACCATTATTTAAGAAAATTCAATTTTGAAATGAAAAAATGTAATTTTGTGCTTTCAAAAATCAAGTTGCGTAATTTCTTAAGCGTCGTGCCACTCTAAAAAATTGGCATAATTAATTTATCTAGCGCTTGCATTTAGGGTTTCCTAGAAATGTCGACAGGCACGCAAATCCTACGCGTCGTCCTGCATGAACACCGTTTGTTCTATCAAACCAGCAGCTTGCAGATGTGCTTACCAATGAGACAAGTCATTACTAATTTCTAATTAGTAATGAGAAGCTAGAGGGGAGGAGTGAAAAGACTGATCTTCTGGTAAAGTTACATCCACAGTCATTACTAATTTCCGATTGGAAGGAGAATAACATACATTACTTTTCTGAGTGCGGGAGTAACCAACAAACATATATTTAGTAGCTCAATGATCAAGCTTGTCAGTTGCAGGACCAAGGGGGTAAATATAACAGATGCAACCAAAAACTTGAGGCGTCACGAGAAAGGGAGTGGTGGAGGGGAAGAATGAAGAGTGTGACCAAATTTAGGATGAAGAATGACATGCGTTTGATGAGATAGCAGGTGATAGACACCGCAAAATGCCAATATGGCTTGGGTACCTGCATTTGAAATGTAAGAGAACGAGCAACGTCTAGGAGATGACGGTTCTTACCCTCAACATCATTATGTTGTGGTGTGCAAGCTTAAGAGATTTGGCGGATGATACCGAAATCTGTACAACAGGTTTGAAATGTATGACTCGTATGCTCACGTGCATTATCCGTCCGAAGAATTTTAGTAGTGGCAGAGAATTGTGTACGTATCCCAGCATTAAAGGCATAACATATACAACAATTCAGAGCGATCGTGAAGTAAGTGTAACCAGACCATACGAGAGTACTCATCAATAAAAGTAAGTAAAAAAGAACGATAACCAGAAACACTAGTCATTTTATAAGGGCCCCAAATGTTCGAATGAACTAAAACAAAAGGAGCATTGCTCCGAGACAATGAGAATAAAAAAAAGAGCGATGTTGCTTGTCGAAGATGCAGGATTCACAATTGAAGTCAATGATGTACAGGTCTGGAAGAGTTTTCTTCAGAATTGGAAGAGGTGAATGCTCGAGACGCTGATGCCTGTCAATAGAGGTAATAGAAGAGAGAGCAGTGGAGGAAATATCCATGATGTAAATCCCGTTAGACAATCACCCTCTACCAATGACATTTTGCGTCTGTCGATCCTGCACAACAAACGAGAAAGAAAAGGTTATAGTGCAATCGAGGTCTTAACTAAGATGGCGGACAAAAAGTTGATTAAAATGAGAGCCCGGAACATGCAGTACCGAGCAAAGAGAAAGATGAAGTCAGATTCATGTCGCCAGAGCCATAAACGGGAGTGGTGTCACCATTGGACATAGTGATGATCTTAGGACAAGCAGTGTCCAAGTACTGAGGAGGCTTATATGAAGTAATACGATCGGTGGCCCCAGAGTACATAATTCAAGTTGGACTCTGGGATAAACAAGAGATACCTTCATTTGAGATGGTCGTAACAGAACCCGAAGACCAATTAAGCAAGCCTAGAAGATTCTGGATCTGGGTGGGTAAGGCAACAACGTCAAGTTAAGTAGCGGTGGGAGCAATAGTTGCCAAATATGCAATGTGTGTAGTGTAACGTCCCCCTTAACGGCTACCGCTACAAGTGCGCATAATCATTTCATACTGAGCAAGGTAAGAACATTCAAAGTAAAACAATATGTGATAAAATCATAAAGTATGAGAAGTAAAATGTCATGAAAAAATAAAACTATTTCATTTCATTAAACATTGTACCTATAAACATGACAGACTCATAACATAAACATGACAGATTCATAACATACTACTACTATGTACAAACACATGTCATAATGAGGACTGCAAACACTGCATAAAGAAAAACTGAAACTCCTCATGCAGACACTCTGATTCTTTGCATCTCGACCTGTGATCATCAAGGACGCCGAACACCCCCGTCTAAACTTCAACCCATAAATGATACCTCGTCTCCTGGCGAGGAGAACATGGTCGACGCTGACTACTGGTGGCTGGAACTGCCTCTTCCTTGACCTGTTTAGCTTTATTTTCTAATTAGTCAAAAAATTATGTGAATTCTTACTTTTGCTCCTATGATGTATTTCTTTACATTAGAGATTCTTATTGTCTTGCATATATCTCTTTTTGTACTCTTTGTTTTTGTTCGTAATCCTTTAATAATTTAGCCCTCCAATTCATACTCTTTTTTGCGTATGTCATATTTAAATGATATTACTTGATTCACTTTCAATCATGATTCATATAAAGTGTAAATTAATATTTCATGAATTCATCACGTGGTCTTGTCTCACACGTTTATGATGTAATATTCCTCTTGCGCCCTTGTCTCGCACGTTCATATTACTATTCGTGTCCTTGGCTTGCACAAATTATTCATGTCGGAAGATTATTCTCCCCATCTTCTGATTTGAGTCAACTCTTCATGTAGCCCATTGATTTGAGGTGTTCTTTCTTCTTTGAATTCTATAATTTCTTGGAGGATTAATTGTTCTTTTGTCTTTCTTCGTCTACCTTGAATATTTGTCTGTGTTTGATTCTTTATCTCTATTAATTGATTCATTAGAGAATTGCCTTTTTATTTATTATTTTTATACTCTAATATATTAGCATAATATGAGTCATATGAAAAGCAAATAATTGCAAATATAGAAAATAAGAACTCACCCCCTACTTTCTCTTTGTGTTTCTCCTTGCGCGGATCATTTCCCCTACTTTCTCTTTACCTTTCTCTTTGCACGAATCATTTTCCCTTCCTCTACCTTGAGAGTCCATGATCTAAATAATTACCGTTATTAGTTGATCAATTGGTAAACTATAAGATGCTAACATAATAATCTTGACATATTATGGCTGCCCTTAAGTCTAGATATACCAAACATGCTTTAATTAAACAAGGGAAATGTATAAGGGCTTAAGAAGCAACCATAAATGGAGCTTTGACTTCAATCCTTCATTATTGTTGGCTGCCCTAACAAGGAGACAAAGTTTTTGCCCTAATTTCATACTACACCAACATTCCTTCCTATTTAACCCTTTGAAGAAATTATATAACTAAAATTATGGTGTACACATCATTTATCCATCTAGGGTTTGTGGAATCTTGCAAGAACATAACAAAACAAGTCCTAATAATCCTCTGAAACTCAAGAGAAGAAAGATTAATCGAATATAAGAATTTTTGATTAAATTAGGAATTTCGAACCTAGAAAAAGGAAGTCTCCAATTCAAACAAAACTCGAGAGGAGTTGTGATGAAAAGATTACCTTGCTTTTGGAAGAAAAATCGTGGAAAACGGAGGAGATTTGAGCCTCTATCGAGACTTGGCGTCGATCGGCTATCGTCTAGAACAGAACTCCCGTCGGGCGTAACTGGGGAGGAATGAGATAACTGTTCTGTTTTTTCCTCCTCTTATCCACAATCTCTTCTCTTTAAGTGACACACACACTATTAAGTAGCGTGAGTCACGCTTGAACTGACCCAACGCAGCTACAGCCGGTCAAGACTTAAAAACAACTTTAAACTTAGATAAATTGGACCGGTCCAGCCTTCTCTCTAGCCAGTCCAGATTTTCTATTTGAGCCATCGTTGCTTCGGTGTACACATGAATTATCATAAACACAAATTAAAAATAGCTGTAACAATTTACGATGTCACATGTAGGAGGGACACAATGCTTACGATAACAAGTACCTACAAGATGACCTTCCCAACCATTGTAAGAACACTTGGGACAGCCTACCAGAATGATCTCTGCCTCAAAAGTTGGTGCGTTCTCCACGAGATGGCAGAGGGGTGAGGTGATGTAACAGCCCATATTTTTATAAAAAAATAAAGGCATGGTGTTTAATTGATGGAATTTTGGTAAATAACCCTACTAGGGTTTCCTTTCTATTTTCCCCCCTCTATTTACAGCCGCATCTCTCCCCGATAAATGGAAAAAAGCCGCTTCCTGTCGTTCCCCATCTCCCGCAAGCGCTCAGTACGCCTTAACAGGCGGGGATTTTTTTCTGCTCATGTCTGTATCATCACGACCCGCCCGAAGCGCACTATGATTTTTCTTTAGAAGGGTCATGACAATTGATATCAGAGACAGAGTTAGTCTTCTAAAGATAAAGTATTTTATAATTTTCATATATTTTGAATTTTATTATATAAATATATATGCATGCATCATTCCTTCACTCACATTGTCATTATTTGTTGTTCGTGGATGAAGCACACACACACACTACACTCATAAGCATGATTAGTATGCACACAAATGTTAATGGGTTATGGACAAGCTTAACATTTATGTGCATATGAATTTTCACTAGGATATACACCGCATGCAAATATTAAATGTGTATAAGCAGTTTAATATTTTCAAGTGTGATGACATTAGTATCATAATATGCATGACATGTTACGCGGAATGAGCACTTAACATAGCTTATATACTCATTCATTTGCATTCATATCGTAAATTATTACACAAGTGTCAAGCTAAAAACAACAGTAATGATTGTACACACATGAATTTACTATTTGTTTGAGTTCGCACATGTTCTCATTGTTGCATTTGCATGTGCATTATCTAGAGTTGTTCAATGAAAATGCTGTAATTATTACATGATTTATGTACCCGACGGTATAAAATGTATTAGAATCTTTAGTTTCAAGTCTCCGGTATTTGTATTCAGTTCTATCTTTTCTGTTTGACTATCTATCTTATTTGGTTTTCTTGTATACCCTTCTATTTAGCTCTTATGTATTAGAGAGAAATGAGGGTATTCTTGTAAATTGCACTGTTGAATCACTTCAACGTTATTTTGTGCTCTTTCATTGTCAGAGTGACTCATTTTTGTCGTCACTCAATCGTCATTCAGCTTTTTTATGTGATGTTCCATCTTCTCTTTGTGCAAGGACTTCTTCGCTCTTGAATTTTCTAGTCTTACCTATCAATTTCAAGCTAATTGTTGCATTTGCATGTGCATTACCTAGAGTTGTCCAATGAAAAAGCCGTAATTATTACATGATTTATGTACCCGACGGTATGAAATGTGTTAAAATCTCTAGTTTCAAGTCCCCGATATTTGTATTCAGTCATATCTATTCTGCTTGACTATTAATCTTATCTGGTCCTCTTGTATCCCCTCTAGTTAGCTCTTAAGTGATGTAGGGGCAGGCTAGTGGTGCTCGGAAGTTATAACTCTACGTGCAGTTGCATGGGCGACACACTAATGCACTGCTACATGCAAGGTGGTCGTCGGTCGGCAAGACAATTTCTATGAGCAATGAGATTAATAACGCTACGCAAATAATTGAAATAAAAAAACAAGTAATTAATTTTCGGCAATTTGACAACGGCTTCCTCCGCTCGGAGGGCTTAAGCAAGCGCGCGACGAATAATTTCACAAACAATTAATAGCATAAAAGGAAATAATTACTACACAACCATAATCTCAGCAAAATATAGATAAACACCGAATGAAAATGTCAAGTCACAGAATACAATACCATAATTGCTCACAACATAGAGGGCTGAACCGAGGCACTGACGGATTTGAGGACCAGATGTAAAGGCGGGCGATCAGAGGTGAGAACGGTGGCACGACGACAGTGAGGTGGCTGCCCACGGTGGAAAAGAGGGGAAACGGGCCGGAAACGGAGAGATCCGGCCGCTAGGAAATAGATCCAGGCGTAGGTGGATAGATCCAGTGTTTTGACGACGAATCCGGGCTACGGGAAGGGGAATACGAATGAAAATGATGGATCAGAGGGTGGAAGCACTAAATTAAAATAGATCTCGGGTTTTCGGAGGTGTGGGAGGTGGATCCACTTAGGGGAAGGAAGAGGAGTGGCCGACTAAGGTAAAGGAAGCCTTGGAGGTGGCCGGTTTTGAGGTTGGGTAGGGAGGTGGGGGCTGGGTGGCTGACAGCAGGCCGGCGGCCTATTCCAGCCCTGCAGGCAGCGGCGGACAAGAGGGGGAAGCAGGGAAAGGGGTCGGCTTGCTGGACTGCAGGCCGACGGGTTTTGGGTAGGGGTTTTCGGGCTTTTTGGTGGCTGGATATGGAGGAGGAGAGGGGGGAAAATGATGGTGGGGGTAGGGGTACCTTGGGGAGGATTTTGGCGGCCTAGGAGTCGTCACGTAGGGTTCCACGACGTCGACACCGAAGAGGGATCACTGGAATCCGGGAAAGCTTCTTCTCCAAATTCAACAATGCCTCAATTCAGCCTCTAACACTCCTATTTATAAGAAAAGACAAGTTAGGGCATCCCCATCAACGACTATGATTGGCCGGTGGGTTTGCCCCTTAAAATACATCAAAACAAACTCAAAAAATAAACTAATATAGTTTTTTGACTCACGGCGACGTCCCGGACTTAACCGCGGAGTCCGATCGGCGATCCGATCAAGTCTTCCTGCGCGAATACATGTACGTGGGTCCCTCCTTGCGGCGAACCCCTCCAGGTGCATCTGATGGTTCCCCATCACTAAGTATCAAAGAGAAATGAGGGTATTCTTGTAAATTGCTCTGCTGAATTACTTCAACGTTGTTTTGTGCTCTTCCATCGCCAGAGTAACTCGCTTTTGTCATCGCTCAATCGTCATTCAACTTCTTTTCCTTTTTGATGTTCTATCTTTGCTTCGTGCAAGGACTTCTTCGCTCTCAAATTCTCAAGTCTTGGCTCTCAATTTCGAGCTAATTGAAGAAATTTACATGGTTCCTGAAGCCAATTTTTCATATCCAGTTGAATTCTCTAAGATCACGGAGTACCAAGTACGCAAGCTTTGAAAGAGAACCATTCTTATGATAAGAGTGCCTTGGATGCATGACAAGTATGAGAAGTATACTTGGGAACTTGAATTTGACATGCGTAGCAAGTATCTGCCACTTTTCTTTTCATCTTGGTAATCCTCCAAACTTGTTTTTCTTTCTATTTTAGTATATTCATAGTTAGCCTTCATACCTTGATTTGCAAATTTTGTTATAATGAATGAAGTCTGAATTTTCGCCGTAAGATGCACGGTCAGGAAATCTTCAGAAGTTTCAGGACAAAACTTTTCAAGTAGTGGAGAATATAACAACCCATATTTTTATAAAAAAATAAGGGGATTGTTAAGTGCACTACAATTTTGGCTAGTTGCACTACAATTTTATGTAAATTGAGGTTTTATTTCCTTCCCATAAAAAAACTAGGTGCACTACAATTTGAGTGCACAGCAACCCCCTCTAGTCCGCGATTTTGGTTCTAGGGTTTCGTCATCTGTGACTCTCTCGCCGCCTCTCCGCCGTCGACGATCCGCCCTTCGTGGACTCTCCCGCCGGCTCTCCAGCCCGTGAAGACCTTCGTGGACTCTCTCGCCGCTTCTATCGCCGACGTCAATCCGCCATTCGTGATCTCTCCCGCCCGCAAGGACAGCCCCGCCTCTCCCACTGCCTCATCTGCGACTCTCCCGCCGCCTCATCTGCGACTCTCCCGCCGCCTCATCTGCGACTCTCCTGCCGCCTCATCTACGGCTCTCCTGCCACCTCATTTCAGTTATATGTTTTCTGAAATTACCTTCTTTGATTAGAAAAAAACACTATTTATGAACAGTGCATTTCAGCAGTGGTTGGACCTAATGGCATCGGGAAGAGTAATGTCATTAATGATATGCTCTTTGTTTTTGGCAAGCGGGTAAAACAGGTAAAGTTCTGCTCCATGTCAGCATTCCTGAATTCATCATCATGTGAGAAACTATACTCCTCCATTTTTGTCCAATTATTCTTCCCCTGAGAAATATTTGTGTAGTGGGTTCTTACTCCACTGGTAATTTTTGCTCAATGGAATACATGCATGTTATGCTGGTTTCAGATTTAAGTTACTTATCTACATTCATTGGGTACATAGCCAGCTTGCAGCTTATTCAAGTTAATCTGCATTCATTGGGTTCATTGATATATCAAGTTAATCTTGTTATTTTGCTATTAACAAAAATGCGGTGCCCCCAACAATTTTGTGTGCACCTATCGTAGTGCGGTGCTCTTAACAAAAAAGTGCACCTAGCCAAAATTGCAGTACACTTAACAATCCCCAAAAATAAAGGCATGAGGTTTAATTGATGGCATTTTGGTAAATAACCTTATTAGGGTTTCCTTTCTATTTTTCCCCGCGACTTTCAGCCGCAGTTCTCCCCCGATAAAAGGAAAAAAACCCACTCTCTGTCGTTCCTCATCTCCCGCAAACGCTCAGCCCACCTTAACATACATGGATTTTTTTGTCAGTGGCATCACGACCCGCCCGAAGCGCACTCTGATCTTTGCTTTAGACGGTTGTGATAGGTGAGCGGCAAGAGATTGTTGGAGAAGCACTTGAGTGATAATGCTAGGAGTATCAAGAGGCAGTGTCACCTTTAAGAACATGAAGCACACATCAGAGAGAGAGAGGGCAAGGTTGAGGATGATAGGATATTGATGCGGAATCTGTGTAGGACCATCATCATTGTTATTTCAACAACCTCTTTCTGGGCTCATTGGGCAACTAGATTCAGCGTGGGAGAGTGATGTTAAATCCAGAATTCAATGAGAGTCTTGAACCACGCAATAAAGGAGGTCAGACCACCATCCACCTTTGGATCAAGAGACTGGACGTTGTTAAAGATGTCGAACAGGTGTTTCAAACTATCCATGCCAGAGTATAAGGAATAAAGTTCATCCCGCGTAGCTTTGGTCATTTTATGTTACATGGCCATAATGTATCTATCACTGTCCGTAGAGATCAAAATCCAAGTTTAGACACGCCCATCATCACGGAGCCATTCCTCGATTGGGGGTAGTAGGTTGTGCCTTGGTGAGATGATAGATAAAGCCTTTGGTCTGGAGAACGACACACGGAGGGAACCCATGTTACAAAAATTTTCCCGCCATTAAGAGAGATAGTGGTTATCTGGAACTCATCTCAAACTTCAGGAGTAGTAGTCGTGACACAGGTCGGAAGTGACGAGGCATCATTCATGACCATGAAGTTGTGGAGAGCGGTTACGGCGAGGAGACCGCGAAGGGCGAGAAGGCGATATCGGTAATCACAGAGGGCGAGAAGGCAGTTACTGAGTGGAGACCATGAAGGGCAAGAAGGCAATCTCGGCGATCACTGAGGGCGAGAAGGCGGTTACGGAGAGGAAACCGCGGAAGTAGTTGAGGCGAATACAACTAGTGAGAGAGCAGTGATCAGGCGGGCGCGCAAGCAGGCTTAATGGCGAGAAGCGCAACAAACGCAGAGAGACCTTTGGTCGGCAGCAGGAGCTCGTGTGAGTAAAGCAGTCATGAGCCTGGCGAGTAAGAGCTTGGCGAACAAGCGAACAAGACATTTGAGCGCTTCCCGGAAATAGGCGGCCAAGTACTTGCTAAAAGGAGCTCGACAAACAGGCGAGCTGAGCTAGCAAAGGGGAGAGCTCGACAAGTAAGCGAGCAGACGAGGAGAGCTCACGAGAGAGGACATCCAGGTGGGCCCCATCGATGTTAGAGGCAACATATAAATAAGCAGTGGAGCGCAGAAGGAGCCGGAGCAGACGCTCATTGGCAGAGGGGGCGGTGAGAAATCGGAGACCGCTCAAGCCGCGCGGTTAGGAAGATGATTGCGCGGTACAAAACCGAGCGTAGAAAAACTTTAGGATCTGTTTCCCATCTAATACCATGAAGAGTATGAATGGAAAGAAAATTAATAATATTTATTAATTTCTCATTAATTTCCTTGAATGCAATACAAGTGTTTGTACATATATGTAGGAGCAGAGATGAGGGCCTAAACATCATACTAAGGTGTTTTACTAATTCTTAAGAGGGCTTTACACGGGCATATTAAATGGGCATTTCTTTACAAGTTATTTAACAATAACCAAAACATAAAAAAATGACTTTTGTTATAGAAAAGCATGCACGGGGCTATAGTCAGTAATATTTTCCTTAGCATAAAATATTACTTTTAAAGTATTCGTGCATATTTTTAAAAAATTTTATGTTTTATTGCCACTGTGGGGATGAGTTTTTCTGTAAAGAAAAGCCAACAGAGAGAAAAAAAGCTAAATTTATTAATTTCTCAAACTTGTATATCTCTTGTACATGTAAGCATACATATATATATATGAAGAGAGATGAGAAAACTTCAATCCTATGATGTGAGATTAAAGAGAATGTACATGGACTCAAAGAATGAGTTTTTCCTATTAGGCTTTTTCATTTTTCCGTAACACTCCCCCGCAAGCTGGAGCATACAACTCGTAGGCGCCAAGCTTGGATAAGAATAGATGATATAGCGGTCGAGAAAGGGCTTTAGTTAGAATGTCAACAACTTGCCCTGTAGCAGGAACATGCTCTAATTTTAACTTCTTTGATTGAATTATTTCCCGAATGAAGTGATAGTCAACTTCAATATGCTTGGTTCGTTCACGGAATATGAGATTCTTGACAACATGTGTAGTTGCTTGACTGTCACAAAACAAGGTTACCGAAGATGACAGTTTGAGTCTCACATCATTTAGAAGACTTTCAATCCAAGTTAGCTTAGATACAACATCGGCCATAGTACGGTACTCGGCTTCAGCAGACGAGCAAACCACAATAGTTTGTTTCTTGCTACGCCAAGTAATATGGTGTCCACCGAAGTATGTACAAAAATCAGTTGTGGAACGCCTATCATCAAGAGAACCCACGTAGTCAGCGTCAGAATACGCAACCAGAGATAGAGAGGTAGATGGTTTGTAAATGAGTCCTTGTCCCGGAGTAGTCTTCAAATATCCGAGAATGCGCTCGATGGCTTGAAGATGCGATGTTCGAGGAGCATGCATAAATCAACTCACAACCCCCACAACAAATGAGATATCAAGTCATGTAACCAAAAGATAAATCAGTTTCCCCACCAAGCGTCAATTGTACTCTGGATTTGTAAGCAGTGGGTCGGAATCAGAACTATGTGCAAAAAACTTGTGATTTACATCCATAGTGGTGTCCGCAGGTTTGCACCCTGAGTAGCCAGCATCTTGAAAAAGATCAATACAATACTTTCGTTGGGATAAGACAAGACCATCACATCGTCTTGCGTCCTCAATTCCAAGGAAGTATCGAAGATTTCCCAGGTCTTTCGTCTGAAATACTGAGTTTAAATGTTGCTTGATTTATTGTATCCCTTTGGAGACGTTGCCCGTAATTAGAATATCATCAACATACACAAGGAGAATCATAGTGCTTGTTGGTTGATGATGGGTGAAGAGGGAGAAGTCAGTCAAGCTCCGTGTAAACCCAACTTCGCGAACCACCTTATTGAATTTTTCAAACCAAGCACGATAAGACTGTTTGAGATTGTATATAAACTTCTGTAGATGACATACACAAGACCACCCCGTGGTCTCAAACCCGGGAGGTTGATGCATATTAACTGTTTCTTGGAAATCGTCATTGAGAAAGACATTTTTAATATCTAACTGATGTAAGGGCCACTGACGCTGCACGACTAGGGAGATCAAGACCCGAACGGTATTTAGCTTGGCGGCCGGGGAGAAGGTTTCATCATGATCAAGGTCGTGCTGCTGAGTGAATCCCCGAGCTACGAGACGAGCTTTTTAGCGGTCAACAATCCCATTTGTAGCATGTTTGATAACAAAGACCCACTTGCAACTGACACAGGACTGGCCGTGAGGAAGAGGAACCAAATCTGAGGTCCGGTTAGCCAGAGGGCAGTTATTTCGTCATCCATGGCCGCCCGCCACCCCAGGTGTTGAAGAGCTTCTTGCACAGTGTTAGGAATAGAAATAGAGAAAAGAGAGATGACAAATTTTAGGAGTGACGGAGAGAGGTGATGTAGAGAGACATGATTCGCCAATGGATGAGCCGTAGAGGTTGATGTTGGATCAGCGAGCCGCGAGATGGCATTGGTAGAAGGGAGAAGACTTTTGGAATCAGTCTTGGACGAACAACGAGAATAGACGCGAAGAGGTAGTGGAGGTGATGGTCGTAGAGCAAGCGCCAGGAGCGGTGAATAGGTGGGAGAGACGGAGTCGTGATAGGAACTGCAGAACGAGCGACATGAAAAGGTATGGATGGTGTGGAAGGAGATAAGTGGAGTGGTTGATCCTCAAGAAAGGTTATATCCGTCGAAACGATCAGTTTGCCATTAGTAAGATAGTATCAAACATAACATTTCTGAGTGTGGGAGTAGACAACGAACATACATTTGGTGACACGAGCAGTGAGCTTGTCAGTAGGCAGATCAAGAATGTGAACATAACATACACAACCAAAGACACGAGGTGTGGGGGAGAATGAAGACTTGGATGGAAAGAGGAGACTAAACAGAGATGCGAAGTTGAGCACGGAGGAGGGCATATGGTTGGTGAGATGACAGATAATAGAAGCCACGAAATTCTAGTATTTTGTGGTCACCTGCATTTGAAACATACGTGATCGGGCGAAATCAAGGAGGTTACAATTTTTCTGATCGGCCACGTTGTTTTGTTGGGGGGGGGTATAAGCACACGAGGTTTGATGCATAATGACAAACTTGGTACATAAATCTGAGAAGGTGTGGCTAGAATATTCACGAGCATTGTCTCAGTAAGAAAAGTACGAAAAACAGATGTCTGTTCAGCACAATCATGAAGTAGATATAACCAGGTGAGACACGAATAATCATCAATAAATGTAACAAAATTACGATGTCCAAAAACACTAGGGATTTTATAGGGTCCCCAGATATCAGAATGCACTAAAGAGAAAAGAGTATCACTCTGAATACATGGAGGAGGGAAAGAAGTACACTGTTGTTTGTCATAGATTCAAGATTCACGAGTAAACTCTTGCAATGAGACATCAAGAAGAGTCTTTTTGAGAATTTGGAGGGGAGCATTACCAAGGCGGCGATGCCAATCAATAGTGGAAACACAGAGAGAACTGTAGGTGGAACATCCAAGAGATAAAGCTCATTCGACAGCCGTCCTTTACCAAAGGTATTCCGCATTCGGCGATCCTGCACAACAAAGGAGCAAGGAGAAAAGGTTATACAACATTCAAGTTTCTGAGCAAAGTGACTAACTGATAGCAGATTGAAGGGGGACCGAAACATGAAGAACCGAGGATAGAAGGAGAGTGTGGGTAAGCCGAAGATCAACAACGCCATATACCAGAGTGGTGTCACCATTTTCTACAGTGATGAACTTGGGATAGGCAGACTGTATGTACTAGGGTGGTTTCTCAGAAGTAATGTGGTGAGTAACACCTAAGTACACAATCCAGTGGGGGCTATGAGAGAGACAAAATATACCTTCAGTGAAAAAAGATGCAACATAGCTAGACGAGAAACTGATAACGCCTTGGAGCTATTGAAGCTTGGTGCGGAGAGCGTTGATGTCTTGCCGGGTAGAAGAGTCAGAATCCTGTGGAGTAGCACCGGTGGGAGGAGCAGCTGTAGTAGAAGCAGTAAGGTGTGGAGGCAGACCATGCTTGCGGTAGCAGGTGGCTTCAAGATGACCTTCCCGACCACAGTAAGTACATTTCAAAGCAGTGCGCCCATCGCGTTCTCGTCCCCTAGACGTGTGTCGACCTCCCCGAGCTGAAGAGCCACGAGTTGGAGGAGGAGGTAAAAAGAATTTTGTGAAATGGGCGCACTCTGTTCTCCCTGTCCGGTCGCCCTACCCGTGCGGCCTCCTCTCTTGCCGGTCTTTTCTCCTAGCCACAGTTCGTCGTCATGGCCTCTTCTGCTGACTCTACCGGCACGACGGTTTCTCCTGCAGACCGCCCGGCCTCTCTTCCGGATGTACGTGATGAGCTCCAGATTACTACTATCTCTCTGACCGGTAAAAAATATTTTGTGAAATGGGCGCACTCTGTTCGCTGGGTCCTGCAATCGAAGGGGTTTCTTCATCACTTGACCCAGGTCGTTACCGGTACTCCTACTGACGACTGGTCACGCAACGATGGTCGTGTGCAGACATGGATCCTCAACTCTCTTGATGACGAGTCTAATCGCCTGGCCATATACCACGAGACGGCCAAGGGCATGTGGGACGAGCTACATACCCTATACTCCGGCAAAGATAGTCTCCACCATTTGTATGACATTATCACTGCACTTCAGGCCCTTGATTGTGGCGGGGCGACTGATCTGACCTCTTTTGTTTCCCAGGCTCGGTCTCTGGTCGAAGCTTGGATCCAACATCAGCCTCCTACTTTTGACCTTGTTGCCCAACGTGCCCAGAAGGAAGCTGTTGGTATCGCCATGATGATGGCTTGGGTCCCGCATCACCTTCACAGTGTGCGGTCTCAGATCCTCTCTTCTACAGTTACCCCGTCCTTCTCGGATGTGTGCTCGATGCTTCTCAAGGTCTCCCCGCCTCCGGATTTTTTTGGACCTTCTCCGTCCCTTGTCCAGCAGGCCCCTGCACCTTTATTGCCTCTCTCTCCTTCAGCCCGTGGGGGCCATTCTGATTCTCGGGGACGTGGTCGGGTTTGTCGTCCGCGGCCTAAGTGTTCTTTCTACGGCAAAGACGGGCATCTTGAAGCTACGTGCTATCGCAAGCATGGTTGTCCGCCTCGTCCGCAGGCCTCTGTTGCTGCCACCGACTCCTCTCCCACTCGTACTGACCTCGACGAGGTTCGCCTTCAGCTCCAGCATCTTCATTGCCTGCTTAGTCGCCTACCGGCTTCGGTTGCCTCCGCTGCCTCCATCTCCAATGAAGGTATCGTCTGCCTCTCCACTGGCCCGCGATGGATCATCGATTCTGGTGCCACTCATCACATCACCTCTGTTCGCCCGCCTCAGTACTTGTCTTCTCCTCACCCGAAGTACATCACTGTGGCCAATGGGGCCGCTGTTCCTGTCTCTGGTTGTGCTGATATTCCACTCGCCTCCTCCCTTTTCTTGCGCTCGGCTCTTCATGTCCGAGCTCTCTTTTCAATTTACTTTCTATTGGTCGCCTTACTACTGACTTAAATTGCTCCGTGACCTTTACTTCTTCTTATTTTCTGATACAGGATCAGCAGACGCAGACTATCATTGGTAAGGGGTGACTGCAGAACGGGCTCTACCTTCTTGATGACTCTCCTACTCTCCTCGCATTTGTCTCCTCTTCGGATTGGCATCGGCGTCTTGGTCATGCTCATCTGCCCGTCCTTCAGAAGGCTCTCCCGGATGTATCTCTTCCTGCTTTTCAGTGTGAAACCTGTATTTTAGGCAAGCAACCACGTTCATCTTTTCCTTCTCATTGGACTCGGAGCTCTGCTCCTTTTGTTTTGGTACACTCTGATATATGAGGTCCGTACAAGATTATTAGTATTTTTGTCTACCGTTATTTTCTTACATTTATCGTTGATTATTCTCGCATGACATGGTTGTATCTCCTTCGTGATCGTTCTGAGCTTCCCCGCGTATTTCCGGCCTTCATTCTTGAGACTCACACTCAATTCTCTGCGCTCATTCAAACTATTCGCACTGATAATGCGCGCGAGTACACTGGCCATGATTTCGCGACCCTCTGCTCTGAGTTTGGGGTTATTCACCAAACGTTTTGTGCATATACCCCACAGCAGAATGGTGTCGCCGTGCGCAAGAATCGTCATCTGCTTGATGTGGCTCGCTATCTTATGCTTCAAATGCGGGTTCCCAAACCATACTGGTATTTTGCGCTCTTCTCGGTCTGTTTTCTTATCATCCGTCTACCGTCCTCCGTCCTCCAGAATGATACTTCATTTGGCCTCCCATTTCCCTCCACTCCGGCCTTCCCTCTTACTCCCCGCATTTTTGGGTGTACATGCTACGTTCACCACCTCGGCCCATCTACAGACAAGTTGGATCCCCGTGCGGCCAAATATGTCTTTGTGGGTTACTCGTGCACTCAAAAGGGTTATGTGTGCTATTCGCCCACTACCCACAAGGTGACTGTTTCTGCGGATGTCACTTTCCGGGAAGATCTTCCCTTCTTGATCGATGATTACTAGTATTTCTGGCTACCGTTATTTTCTTACATTCATCGATGATTATTCTCGCATGACATGGTTGTATCTCCTTCGTGATCGTTCTGAGCTTCCCCGTGTATTTCGGGCCTTCATTCTTGAAACTCGCACTCAATTCTCTGCTCCTATTCAAACTATTCGCACTGACAATGTGCGCGAGTACACTGGCGATGACTTTGTGACCCTCTGCTCTGAGTTTGGGATTATTCACCAAACATCTTGTGCATATACCCCACAGCAGAACGGTGTCGCCGAACGCAAGAATCGTCATCTCCTTGATGTGGCTCGCTCTCTTATGCTTCAAATGTGGCTTCCCAAACCATACTGGAACTTTGCGCTCTCCACGACCTGTTTTCTTATCAACCGTCTCCCGTCCTCCGTCCTCCAGAATGCTACTCTCTTCAGCCTGCTCTTTCCCTCCACTCCGGCCTTTCCTCTTACTCCTCGTATTTTTGGGTGTACATGCTACGTTCACCACCTCGGCCCATCTACCGACAAGTTGGATCCCCGTGTGGCCAAATATGTCTTTGTGGGCTACTCGCGTACTCAAAAGGGTTATGTGTGTTATTCGCCCACTACCCGCAAGGTGACGGTTTCTACGGATGTCACTTTCTGAGAAGATCCTCTCTTCTTCTCTGCTCTGGATCTCGCTCCTCTTCCGGAGCCCGTTGTGCGCCCTGTCATCTCTGTTCCCCGGTCTCCGCCTTCCCCACCTCCTGCCCAGCCTCCGGTCCTTCCCCAGCCACCTGTCATCCGGTCTATTCTCGTCGCTCTCCTCATCCCGTTGCCCCACTGCAGTCGGCTTCGCCTCTGACGTTCCGCAGCCTGCTGCTCCGGCTTCAGCCTCTACCGCTCATCCTATGACGATTTATGTCTCTTCATCGCCTTTCACCTCCATTTCTTCACTTTGTTACATCGTTATCCTCTGTTTCTGTCCCAAACTCTGTGCAGGAGGCGCTTCAGCATCTGGGCTGGCGGGTTGCCTTGAACGAGGAAATGACGGCCCTTTGGGCCAACCAGACCTGGGTTCTTGTCACTTTACCTCTCGGTCAACAACCTGTTGGGTGTAAATGAGTTTTCGTCATCAAACATGCTCCTGGTGGCACTGTTGACTGTCTGAAGGCCCGCCTGGTGGCCCGTGGCTTCACTCAACAGCAGGGCCTTGATTATGAGGAAACTTTCTCTCTGGTGGCCAAGCTCAACACCGTTCGTGTCCTGCTCTCCGTGGCTGTGCATCGTCATTGGCCCCTTCATCAGCTGGATATCAAGAATGCGTTCTTGAATGGTGATCTTCAAGAAACCATCTACATGCGCCAACCGCTCGGGTTTGAGACCACGGGGGAGTCTCGTGTGTGTCTTATGAAGAAATACATCTATGGTCTCAAACAATCCCCTCGGGCGTGGTTTGACAAGTTCAACAAGGTTGTTCGGGACACGGGCTTCACTCGAAGTTCTGCAGACTTCTCCCTATTCACTCGAAGTTCTGCAGACTTCTCCCTATTCACTCGAAGTTCTGCAGACTTCTCCCTATTCACTCGACACCGGGCAACAGGAACGGTCCTTCTGCTGGTTTATGTTGATGATATCCAGTTCACTAGGGATGATTCAAAGGGGATTCACGCTGTCAAACAACATCTGAGCACTGTGTTTCAGACCAAAGACCTGGGGAATATTTGATACTTCCTCGGTCTTGAGGTCGCACGACGTCCGGATGGGCTTGTTGATGCAGCACCTGGCGTCTCACCAGGCCTGCCACCCAGCCCGGCGTCACACAGTCTGGGGGTCCAACATGGCGTCGCACCATGTGGGCTTTATCAGGCCCGCGGGCCGTCTACTCAAACCCGTCTCGGGGTCCCACCACAGGAATACCGAAGGTTTTTGAGGTCGGGTCAGTTCGATCCGGCGACCCCCTTGATAAGAAGCTTTCAGGCAAGCTTCCATCACCAACTGATCCGCGGATCTGTTGGGCCCCCTGACGGTGTGACGTCGGGCAGGGTGGCTGTAACATCCATAATCTGACGCGACATTTATTTTAAATTGTAGGGTCGAGTTGCGACGAATTTTGATCGTGACAGCACATCGTCAAGGTACAATGATATTATACGTATAATTTGCGTCCGTTAATTTGAGAAGTGTGCTAGTCATAATGATAGTGTAACACATTTTATTTTAGTGACGAAGGCGCGACAAATTAATGTGTGGAATAGGGGTAAATGAGATTTTCTATTTTGGGGTGCCAATAGCCGGTCTCAAATTATCCCCCTCACTTGATACGGTTATCAAAACCGCATCCCACTATGGATTAAAATCCTGCACCCCCTCTTTCTATCGGTTAATAAGCAAAAATCGCACCCGACTCTTGTCTTTTCCCGTTCCGCAAGCAGGCCCCCGCGATGTCTTCTTCTCTCGCAGCCGTTGAACCCGGCGCATCCCGCAAGCTTCTCCGGCGCCCGATCCCCCTCCGGAACGCATCTCCGACTTCTCCTCCCTCCTCTGCAGGCATCGGTGAGCCTTCCCCTTCCTTCCTTAGCCGTGGGAGAACCTAGTCTAACCCTAACCGAAGGAGTTTGAGTTTTGTTTTGGTTCCGGTGAGTGGATCTCTTCCTTTTCTCGATTTCTGCTTGGGTATCCTTCGTTTTGGAAATTAGTTTAACCTAGGTTTTCATTTTGATTGCCCTATTTTAGGTTTTGGTGTACGTGGTTCACCATGGAATTTGTGTGGAACGCATTGAGAACCTCAATCGCTATACGTAAAGGTAATATACGAAGTTTAGCACATGTATTTTTGTAACCCTAGGTGTTTTGGAGATTTTCCAACAGAAACCCTAAAAGAGGAACAATTATAAAAATAGGTTTGCCTTAAATTGCAGGACTCTAGTAGGTTCGAGGCAGCACTCTGAGTTTTTCCATACAATAGAAGTTCCTTCGGAAAAGCTAATGTCGCCGCGCCGAGTGTACGAGCGTCGCAGCACCACGATAAGGAAATTATAATTTCTTTTAGTTAGACATATCAAGTAATTATAATTTTATACGCATGAGTAGGTTTCGTACAAGCATCATAACCATGCGTAGAAAAGTGTGGCAGTAGGAAAATAATCGTGGAAACGCGTATGATAACGCTCTCTTCCATAACCACGTTAGTAAAGTCATGAACAGTTATTTAGGTACGAAACTTTACCCGTGTACGTAAGTTTGGAAATTGTCCAACCAAGGGCGCGAAGGTCCCTTCAAGTCGACCACGAGAAAGTCAAGGGTCGCTCAGTAGTACACCAGAAAAGATATCTCATGCAGAATAGCGTCAGACCAAAAAGGTCAGTAGCATACCAGTCTTTTCGTGCTTGGTAGAGGCGCACTACCTTCCTCATAGGGCATATGGTATCCTATGAGTTGCAGAGTTTTGGGAGTTGACTCCCCTTGAGACAGTTAGTAGATTCGAGACCGTGTCCGCGCGACACTAGAACAATTGAGTTCGTCAGATGGTCTCAGATCGTCAGTTTCAGTTGCGCGTTAGGAGCTACTCTGCCTAGAGCCTTCCCAGTAAATGTGTAGGTTAGAAGCCACCTAGAACTCAAGTACAGACTTGACGTGAGATAGTATACTAGTTAGTGAACGTCAGGACTTGGGTAAATGAACGGAAAGTCATGAATATAGAACTAATGGTGTGTTGACCAGGAAGTATAGGAAAAACATGCATAACATATAGCATAAAATGTTTTCAGTGCACGAGACTATTTTTTAAAGGCATGCATGCATTCATATGTAAATCTGTTCTAGTGTCACTAAGGGAAATTGTTTTCTTTACTCTGACCATTCGTGGGCAATGTTTTTCAGGTGACCCAGGTGGGAAACTACGTCTAGGATGAGCGTTATGGTGGCGTCAGTTTGTAGTATTTTTTCCCATTCAGTTTACTCTATTTCAGCATGTACTCGTAGATATGGACACAATGTACCTGGTTAATATTTTTTATAACTTGTATCATACTATTATTGTTACCAGAGTTTCAGCTATTACAATTCCATTCTTGTTTAGTGGCTCTGTGAATTCAGATATCAGTTATGTGGTTACCCTTAATTTTTTTTTAACTTCCGCTGAAAGTCTTAAATCTGCTTAGTATAGATTTTTATTATCTGCTGCTACTAGTTTTAATACTGTTTTCTAGTTTTCTTTATATCGTTGACCCGGCCGGACGGCTGATTTCTGAAATACTGGGAAGGGGTGTTGCAGTGGCAGGCCTGGAGAGACGCCAGGTGCTGCATCATAAAAGTGCACTTTTATGATGCAGCACCTGACGTCTCACCAGGCCTGCCACCCTGCCCGTCGTCACACCGTCAGGGGGCCCAACATGGCGTCGCACCATATGGGCTTTATCAGGCCCACGGGCCGTGCACCCAAACCCGTCTCGGGGTCCCACCACAGGAATACCGAAGGTTTTTGAGGTCGGGTCAGTTCGATCCGGCGACCCCCTTGATAAGAAGTCCTCAGGAGGACTTTCATCACCAACTGATCCGCGGATCAGTTGGTGATGAAAGTCCGCCTGAGGACTTCTTATCAAGGGGGTCGCCGGATCGAACTGACCCGACCTCAAAAACCTTCGGTATTCCTGTGGTGGGACCCCGAGACGGGTTTGGGTGCACGGCCCGCGGCCCTGATAAAGCCCACATGGTGCGACGCCATGTTGGGCCCCCAGACGGTGTGACGCCGGGCTGGGTGGCAGGCCTGGTGAGACGCCAGGTGCTGCATCACTTGTCCTCTCTCAACAGAAGTATTGTCTTGATCTCCTCAAAGACGCTGGGCAGTCGGGTTGCAAGTTAGCTACTACTCCGATGGAGGCAAATCACAAGCTTTGTGCTCATGTATCTGATGATGATCTGGCTCTACGGAACCCAAAATACTATCGACGTCTTGTGGGAAAATTGATCTACCTAACGGTCACGAGGCCTGATATATCGTTCGATGTTGGGATTGTCAGTCGGTTTATGCATGCTCTCCGGGTTTCTCATCTACAGGCGGTTGAACGGATTCTCTGATACCTTAAGGCAGCTTCAGGTCAAGAGATGGCTTACAAAATCTCCAACTCTACTCCAGCATTAGTTGCATATTCAGATGCCGATTATGCTGGCTCCCTGGACGATCGGCGGTCCACCAGTGGATTTTGTACATATTTTGGCGGTCATCTCATCACATGGAAAAGTAAGAAACAAGCTGTAGTTGCTCGGTCCTTCGCGGAAGCTGAATACCGATCGATTACATTGGTTGTCTCAGAACTCAAATGGCTCGAAAGCCTCCTTGCTGACCTGGGGTTAAAACTTCCTTCATCTGTTGTTCTATTTTGTGACAGTTAAGCGGGCATACACATTGCAAAGCATCTGGTATTTCACGAGCGCACAAAACATATCGAGGTAGACTGTCATTTTATTCGGGAGAAAGTTCAAATGAAGAAACTTGAATTAAAGCATGTTCCGGGCATTGATCAAGTTGCTGACATTCTCACGAAGGCTTTATCAAATACCTTATTTTACTAGTGTTTGTCCAAGCTGGGTGCATATGACTTGTACGCTCCAGCTTGCGGGGGAGTGTTAGAGAAGCTCATTTGACAAATACCCATTATGTATTTTTTATTGTTATTTCTCTCCTCTTTAGTCTCACACCATGTATAGGGCCTTCTTATCTCTCTCTCCATCCTATAAATATGTACTCATTATTTGTATTTGATACAAGTGAACATATATACAAGGTTCCTTTTTTCTATCTCTACACCATGTAATGGATTTTTTAGCAAAGAAAATAATAATCACAAAATAGCACTCCAAAATGGATTTTTTAGCAAAGAAAATAATAATCACAAAATAGCACTCCAAAAAAGGCCATAGACCAATAACATTTGTGAAGGGACATGAATTGCAGAAGGATCAATTGAACGGGCTTTAAACATGTTAAGGTTCAAGATTTCTCAACAAACCAGTTATAGGTTTTCCCTAACAAAGCTTAAATTTATCTGGGTTGTCAGGTTTTTCATTTTAGATGGTTGTACGGACATTAAGTGCATTTCATGTTGATGATGATTTTCATCATCATAGTGATTACACTTACATCTTATATCAATTGCCAAGATTAGATGATTCATGAATGATTACTTAACATGTAAAATGCTCTAATTAACGAATTTTTTAGGAAGTACACACCTAATATTCATACTCCTGAACTTAAACCTATCGCCTAATGTAAAATTATTGTTGAATGTGAGAAATCTAATATATTAGTCCATAAAAACTCATTTGTCCCACTAATCATTTTAATTATCGCATAGTTGTTGAGCTCGCCTTATGTGACGTTTTGTAATCCCATTCACAACATTTGTTTTCAGAAAGAAGTCGGAGTTTCTTTGACGCCTCCTTCTGAAAAGCAAAGGAATCAATGGCCAGGACTTCAATCTGTGCATCAGTTAAAGATAAAGTTTGAAGGCCAAAAGAGGTATTCTACCATTTTATTTTGATCTAAGCAAGATTTTTAAACTCCTCATGTTATAATATATTACTTATACATGAGTTGATTTACCATTAAAAGAATTTGATAATCACTGTAAAAACTTAGTGATGGTTAGAATTTCTTTACATTAAATTTAACAAACATTAAAGTGTTTAATTACTTTGAAAAGATAGATTTACGAAAACATCGGATTCATTGTCATTAAAAAACTCAGTATGATTATATTTACTTTTTTTAATTATTGTGAAACATAAGCTTAAGCACTAGTTTCTCCACCCAGCCAACTTGTCTTTTAGTCCATTTAAGATCTACGCCGAGTTAAGGCAAGCTTAATTTTTTTTCTGTTTAAGCTTAATTTTATATGGAATTAGGGGCTTACACAGACTTAAATGACCAGAGGTACCTTTGGGAATAACATTAGGTTCATAGCTCACGACGTTCCAAGTGGCTCACATTACAGTCGCTTGCCTTAGCCATTTGAATAAAAAAAACATCAATATTTTGAATATTTTGCCACCTCCTAATAAGCTTGTTATGAAGTTTTGAGCTTATAAATTAAAACTCTCCATCATGCAAATATCATAAGCATTGTTCTCCCAATATGAGTAGAGCTTCTATGAAGATTTTTTGACCAGGCATAACTTTGATAAACATATATGCAATTTGAACGCCAAATGTAAAAATGACTTTCACTTAAACTTTTGCTATGATAAAATAATAATCAATTTCAATGTACTTACTCCTCTCACGAGAGAGATGAGTATACACTATGTTGGTTGCAGACTAGTCACAACAGAGGTATGAGTCCAAGAACTTGGAAACTCCTTTCCTCAAAAATGGATTTTAGGATTTTGGATGAACTAACTCACAACACAATACTAAAAGAGATGATATACTGAGTAATAATAAAGTAAATGATGGGGGACCATCGGCCCGTAACAAGGCGGGGCCCACTTTCGTATATTCTCGCCGGAAGACTTGAGCGGAGGGACGATCCGACCCCGCGGATGCGTCCGGATGCGTGCCGCGAATCTTTTTGATATATAACTTTGTTATTTTTACTTTCATTTGCTTATGTTTGGCACGAGGACTCGTCGGCCAATCATAGCCGTCGAATCCGGGTTGCCCTAATGTTAGAATATTATAAATAGGAGTGTTAGAGGCTTGGAGAGACTCATTGCTGGTTTTGGAGAAGAGATTCCCGGACCTCCGCGATCACGCCACGGTGCCGACGCCGTGGAGCCCTAGGTGTTGACTCCTAGCGGTGGAACTTCATCCCCAAGGTACTACCCATCCATAACCTTCTTTTTCCCCCTCCGAAACCCTCATCCGCAACCCCTATAGCCCCCAAATCCCAACCCTACCGCTGTCCAGAAACCCAGGAATTACTGTTCACCCGTACTGTTCACCGCCGGAACTGTTCATGCGCACTGTTCATCCGCTGGTACTGTTCATCCCGCCGTTACTGTTCACCCGCCCCCTCATTTCTTCTCCCCTTCGTGGATCCACTTCCAACCGCCCCGAAAACCCTAGATCTACTTTGATCTAGCGCTACCCTTCACCGATCTACCCTCCACTTACATATTTCCCCTCCGTAACCCGGATCCGTCATAATATTACCGGATCTACCCGTTTCCAACCCTCCGCACCCATCTTCCACCGTGGACAACCACCGTTTCGATTCACCAACCCGGATCTATTCCCGAAACCGCCGGATCTCTCCCGCCTCGGACATCCCTTATGTTTGTGAGTTGTTTGTTGTATGGATTTCTAGTTCTCAGTTTTGATTATTGTTTGAGATAGTTTGTGCTTGCATAAAATATTTTGTTGTGGAATTTTGCCCGTGAAAGTGTTGATTGCAGGAAGGAACTATTCGCAGCGCGCTTAATTTGGCCCTCCGCTTGGAGGAAAGCCTTGCTTAATTGTCCTAAAAGAATCATTGTTGCCTAATTTAATTATGTGTGGTTGTGAATCATTGTTTGAAATAATTGCCTAACGGGTTTTGTGCATCTCATCATAGCATCCACGTGTCCACTCACTAGAGTCAACCTAGGTTGCATAATAGATAGCCTACCCTACATCAATTGGTATCAGAGCCAGGTTAGGCTATTTGCATGCTTTGTAGTGGTAGGTCATATAGAGTCTTTAGCTTCATCCATGACTAATTATCGTTGTCGTTCCTCTCCTCTCTTGAGACATTCTGAGTCTGCCTATACCCAATCTCATAGAGCGACTTCAGAGAAATCCTCACGTTATCATGATGATTATTATCGTCTGCGGCACACCACTTCTCGAGATCGTGTCGACCCACCGACACAACCTCACCACGCCAGAGACGATCAGTATGATGATTGTCGTCGTTCATATCCTTACACGCAAGCGGATCGTGTTGATCCTTCGACTCGACCCGATTACCTTGTGGATGACTATTATGAGGATCGTCACTTTGAGAGAAATCTTGAGAGTCAGTTTCGTATAGTTTCCCCTTCCTTTGACGGCTCATCGAGTCCCGAGTCTTTCAGTTATTGGCTTGTGGACATTGAGTATTATCTTGATTATTTTGAGTTATTCGGTGAGCGTCGCGTTAAGTTTGTGAAACTTAAACTTTTAGATCAGGCGAGAGCATATTGGGCTAGCGTTGAGAGGACCCGCGAGCGAAACCGTCTTTGTCGCATCACTAGTTGGGTGGACATGAAGCGTACATTGTGTCAGAGGTACCTGCCTTCATCATATCGGAGTCGCTTGCTCGACCAATTATTTTTCCTCCAGCAAGAATCTACGTCTGTCGCTAATTACAGGGATTGCTTTGATGAGTTAGTTGTGAGGAGCGATATCCGAGAGGATTCAGCCATGACCACTTGCAGATTTCGGTCTGGGCTTCGATCTGACATCCGTACTAAGGTGGGTTATCATAGCTCGAAGTCCCTGGAGCAGACGTATCAGCTTGCCCTTCACTACGAACAGTCTTTGAGATCCGCCAGAGCTGGTCGGTTGGACCCTCACCTTGGCCTCCGCAGTACGAGTCCTCATATTGAGGTCACCATGACGTCTACCACTGTCATGTTACCCACGACGGAAGTGGTACCTGATACGGATTGCTCTCACCCCAGCGAGATGCTTATCCCAGTGAGTGACCTATCTCTTGTCTCTGACCCGTCTCCCGCGACCCCGAGTGAGAGTGAGCCTGAGCGATCTATTGAGTCTGCAGTATTGTGTGACTTGTGTCTCTCACCCACATCTCTTCTTTTGTCATGTACCGGGTTAGTTAACACCCTCACCGTAGACCCAATTCTTGACACTACACCCACAGACCCATTCTTGAGTGTAGGTCTATGTTGCTCTCCCGTTGTCATTGCCCCGAGTCACATCACGACCGAGAGCCCAGAGCTTGATGTTGATCTCACAGTGACTATGTCACTCATTCAAGGGAACACGACCCCTTACGATGGTACTCACATGGAGGACCTTGACCTTAGTGACGAGCCCCCTGTTGAGCCTCCTGATGATCCGCCACATCTTGGTAAGGTTGAGACTCAGGTGAGCCACTCAGGTATGACGCCTCTTTCATTATCATTTCTGACCTTGCCAATGAAGAGGGACCTTGAGTGGAGCATGACATATGTAGGGCCTACCTTGAGTCCACTTGAGTATACTCATATTGGGAGGACCTATCTTATGATGCCTCACACTCTGGATGAGTTTTGGGACACGCCACCCGCTGAGCCACCAGATGAGTTCTTTCTTGTCTGGGACGCTCACCATATTTTAGAGTCACGAGTTCTAGTCAGTGCACACGATTTTCACTCAGGTGGTCGTCTCCTTCATGATGACTTTTCTTACACACCTCCTGGGGACCCCCCTGATACGCTACGTTTCCCGAGACACATTTGGCTCTTTACGAGCACGTATTTGAGTATAGTTGTCTCTCACGGTCATCTGAGCGCTCGTCACACACAGGATGAGTTTGTCTATACTCCACCGAAAGAACCTCCTGATAGGCCACCACATTTGAGAGACATCTCAGGAATTATTGGATTTTCCTATAAGGAGTGTACTGTGTCTGTCATGTTGTCTTTGCATCATTTGCATTACCTGCATGAGTCTGCTGAGTCTTTTGCACGTCACTTGCATGAGTTACATGAGTCAGTCCGTCGGCAAATTATTTCAAGTAATGACAGCTATAAAACCCATGCAGATTTAAGCAGGCGAGAACAGGTTTTCCACGAAGGTGAGCAAGTAATGGTCCGAATCCGGGCGGAAAGGCTCCCACCAGGGCCTGCCAAAAAATTAAGCGCTAAGCGAATCGGTCCCTACTCGATCATTAGGCGGATCGGGACAAA
Organism: Platanthera guangdongensis; assembly: GCA_039583875.1. Taxonomy (NCBI): domain Eukaryota; kingdom Viridiplantae; phylum Streptophyta; class Magnoliopsida; order Asparagales; family Orchidaceae; genus Platanthera; species Platanthera guangdongensis. The sequence goes on from CM077148.1 coordinate 178,879,434, forward strand.
TGCCTACGAACTTAATATCCCCGCAAGTATGGGCATCCATCCGGTATTCAATATTGAGGACTTGACTCCGTATTATGAACCTCGTGAATATTCGGACCCGAGTCGGAATGATCACCACCCTTCCACCCCGCCACCAGCGACAGCTTCGGCCCACTCGCCTCCACCTCTGACCTTGTCTCCTCCTACCCGCACCCTTGGGAGTCCATCATCTATGGTGACACCGCATGCACCGCTGATCGTACCGGGATCCATTTCACGAGCGCAGTCTACTGAGAGTATTACAGATATCATCACCCATGAGTACGTCCCTTCCACCACGGGACTGTCATGCCGCTACTTGGTTCGTTGGCGAGGCCGCTCGGCCTCTGATGACACATGGATTCTACCTACAGAGTTGGACCGACTCGCCCCTGGGCTTCGACGACAGTATGATTCTCTCCATTCATCGGAGATGAATTCTTTTCAGTCGGGGGGAGTTGATGGGGGACCATCGGCCCGTAACAAGGCGGGGCCCACTTTCGTATATTCTCGCCGGAAGACTTGAGCGGAGGGACGATCCGACCCCGCGGATGCGTCCGGATGCGTGCCGCGAATCTTTTTGATATATAACTTTGTTATTTTTACTTTCATTTGCTTATGTTTGGCACGAGGACTCGTCGGCCAATCATAGCCGTCGAATCCGGGTTGCCCTAATGTTAGAATATTATAAATAGGAGTGTTAGAGGCTTGGAGAGACTCATTGCTGGTTTTGGAGAAGAGATTCCCGGACCTCCGCGATCACGCCACGGTGCCGACGCCGTGGAGCCCTAGGTGTTGACTCCTAGCGGTGGAACTTCATCCCCAAGGTATTACCCATCCATAACCTTCTTTTTCCCCCTCCGAAACCCTCATCCGCAACCCCTATAGCCCCCAAATCCCAACCCTACCGCTGTCCAGAAACCCAGGAATTACTGTTCACCCGTACTGTTCACCGACGGAACTGTTCATGCGCACTGTTCATCCGCTGGTACTGTTCATCCCGCCGTTACTGTTCACCCGCCCCCTCATTTCTTCTCCCCTTCGTGGATCCACTTCCAACCGCCCCGAAAACACTAGATCTACTTTGATCTAGCGCTACCCTTCACCGATCTACCCTCCACTTACATATTTCCCCTCCGTAACCCGGATCCGTCATAATATTACCGGATCTACCCGTTTCCAACCCTCCGCACCCATCTTCCACCGTGGACAACCACCGTTTCGATTCACCAACCCGGATCTATTTCCGAAACCGCCGGATCTCTCCCGCCTCGGACATCCCTTATGTTTGTGAGTTGTTTGTTGTATGGATTTCTAGTTCTCAGTTTTGATTATTGTTTGAGATAGTTTGTGCTTGCATAAAATATTTTGTTGTGGAATTTTGCCCGTGAAAGTGTTGATTGCAGGAAGGAACTATTCGCAGCGCGCTTAATTTGGCCCTCCGCTTGGAGGAAAGCCTTGCTTAATTGCCCTAAAAGAATCATTGTTGCCTAATTTAATTATGTGTGGTTGTGAATCATTGTTTGAAATAATTGCCTAACGGGTTTTGTGCATCTCATCATAGCATCCACGTGTCCACTCACTAGAGTCAACCTAGGTTGCATAATAGATAGCCTACCCTACATCAGTAAATTAACTTTCCCACAAGCCGTTAAAGCTTTAATTTTATGTCAAAATCAAGAAATCTTCTTGGACATATTGTTGTTTGGATCAATAGGGCTATCCACCTATTAAGCCCCAAGTTACTCGGTTTCTGCAAGAAGATCCAAAATACATTTTCTTTGAGAAATGTTGATCCCTCGAACATATTTATTGACCTCAATCCCATGAAAGTAATTTCAATAATTCTAGATCATTGATTTCAAATGTAGCGATTATATCCTTTTAACATAAATAATATGTAGTTCATCATCCCCCATGATGATAATATCGTCAATATAAATAATCAAAACAGTAATATGTTTGTAGTTTTACAAATGAAGGGAATGGTCCCTAGTGCTTTAGAAAACTGCCTATCAAGTGGCTTGGAGATTAATTTGCCAAACCAAGCCCAAAAGACCATTTTAGACCATAAATTACCTTCTTTAACTAACACGTGTGTCCTCGAGTAGTTGATAATCCAGGAGAAATAGCCATATAATTCTCTTACAGAGGTCCCCGTGAAGAAAAACAATATTCACATCAAGTTGGGGAATAAATCAAAAGTTGTAAACAACATAAATAAAATGATTCTTGTAGTAATAAGTTTAGCAGTGAGATAAAATTCCACCCTATCAGTTTGTTTAAGCACTTTTGTAATAATCCTATTCTTATAGCGATCAAGAACACCATCTTGTTGATACTTGACAGTGAACACCAACCACACAACAATGTGTTTGCCCTTACGGGCGTGGGCAACCACCCACGTGTTATGCATCAAAGCTTTTATTTCCACAGGCATGGCATTCTTTCAATGAGGATTGAAGAAAACTATTATCGGAGCCGTCAATATGTGGGCTAGGAATGAGCTGTTACCTTCATTGTGCATTAAGGTTGATGGGTACCTGATGCGGAGCAGAGACGAGGACACGTTTTGGGACCGTTCAGGGCTGTTGGCAACTTTCCATATATGGCGTGCCCGGATCGACGATCGGGCTCCGCGATTGCGTCCGGAGCGTCGGTGCGAGTCAAAACGCTATATTACTTTATATTTTTTGAGTTTATTTTGATGTATTTTAAGGGCTAACCCACCGGCCAATCATAGCCGTTGATGGGGATGCCCTAGTTTGTGTTTTCTTATAAATATGATGCTAGGGGGCTGATTTGTGGGCATTGCAGAATTTGGAGAATTCATTTTCGGATTCCTGCGATCCTTCCCCGGTGCCGACGCCGTGGAGCCCTAGGTGATGACTCCTAGGTGGTTTTCTTCATCCCCAAGGTAATACCCATCCATAGTCTTCTCCCTCCCCCCTCAAAACCCTCATCCGCATCCCCTACAACCCCCAAATCTCAATCCCCACCGCCAATTACTGTTCATGATCACTGTTCACGGGCACTGTTCACCGAAACTGTTCACGGGCACTGTTCACTGGCACTGTTCATCCGTCATTACTGTTCACCCGCACTGTTCATCCGCCGGTACTGTTCATCCGCCGGCCCTATACCAATCCCGCAGCCTCCTTCCCTCCGTGGATCCACTTCCCACCGCCCCGAAAACCCTAGATCTATTTTGATCTAGTGCTACCACCCTCCGATCCGTTTTTTCACCGCACAAACCTTCCATTTTTGCCCGGATCCGCTCCTAAATATCGGATCCACTCACCCCCGGCCCGGATCTACTCATTCGTGTCCGGATCCGCCGTTTTACCTTCCGTTACCACCACTTTCCACTGAGGGCAGCCACCGTCACCGTCGTCTCGCCACCGGTTCCACCTCCGATCGCCCGTTTTGCATCCGGTCCCTCAAATTCTCCACCACCTCGGATCAGCCCACTGCATCGTGAGTATCTCGTGGTATTGTGTTTTGTATTTGACATTTGCACTTGGTTGTTTATCTATATTTGTGCTATGATCCTAGTTTGGTAGTTGTTGTACTTTTGCGCTAATATTTGTTTATGGAATTAATCGCCGCCGCTTGCTTGGGCCCTCCGCGCAGAGGAAGCCGTTGTCAAATCGCTAAAATTATTTAATTGCTTCTTTATTTTGATTAGCTGCGTGGTGTTGTTAATTCTCATTGCTTAAATTAATTGTCGTTGCTATCCGACTGTTTCATTGCATGTAGCATTGCATTCGCATATCCCCTCACACGTGCACGTAGAGTCCTAGCTTCCGAGCACCACTAGCCTACCCCTACATCATTTGGTATCAGAGCCAGGTTAGGCTATTTGCATGCTTTGTAGTGGTAGGTCATATAGAGTCTTTAGCTTCATCCATGACTAATTATCGTTGTCGTTCCTCTCCTCTCTTGAGACATTCTGAGTCTGCCTATACCCAATCTCATAGAGCGACTTCAGAGAAATCCTCACGTTATCATGATGATTATTATCGTCTGCGGCACACCACTTCTCGAGATCGTGTCGACCCACCGACACAACCTCACCACGCCAGAGACGATCAGTATGATGATTGTCGTCGTTCATATCCTTACACGCGAGCGGATCGTGTTGATCTTTCGACTCGACCCGATTACCTTAGGGATGACTATTATGAGGATCGTCACTTTGAGAGAAATCTTGAGAGTCAGTTTCGTATAGTTTCCCCTTCCTTTGACGGCTCATCGAGTCCCGAGTCTTTCAGTTATTGGCTTGTGGACATTGAGTATTATCTTGATTATTTTGAGTTATTCGGTGAGCGTCGCGTTAAGTTTGCGAAACTTAAACTTTTAGATCAGGCGAGAGCATATTGGGCTAGCGTTGAGAGGACCCGCGAGCGAAACCGTCTTTGTCGCATCACTAGTTGGGTGGACATGAAGCGTACATTGTGTCAGAGGTACCTGCCTTCATCATATCGGAGTCGCTTGCTCGACCAATTATTTTTCCTTCAGCAAGAATCCATGTCTGTCGCTAATTACAGGGATTGCTTTGATGAGTTAGTTGTGAGGAGCGATATCCGAGAGGATTCAGCCATGACCACTTGCAGATTTCGGTCTGGGCTTCGATCTGACATCCGTACTAAGGTGGGTTATCATAGCTCGAAGTCCCTGGAGCAGACGTATCAGCTTGCCCTTCACTACGAACAGTCTTTGAGATCCGCCAGAGCTGGTCGGTTGGACCCTCACCTTGGCCTCCGCAGTACGAGTCCTCATATTGAGGTCACCATGACGTCTACCACTGTCCTGTTACCCACGACGGAAGTGGTACCTGATACGGATTGCTCTCACCCCAGCGAGATGCTTATCCCAGTGAGTGACCTATCTCTTGTCTCTGACCCGTCTCCCGCGACCCCGAGTGAGAGCGAGCCTGAGCGACCTATTGAGTCTGCAGTATTGTGTGACTTGTGTCTCTCACCCACATCTCTTCTTTTGTCATATACCGGGTTAGTTAACACCCTCACCGTAGACCCAATTCTTGACACTACACCCACAGACCCATTCTTGAGTGTAGGTCTATGTTGCTCTCTCGTTGTCATGGCCCCGAGTCACATCACGACCGAGAGTCCAGAGCTTGATGTTGATCTCACAGTGACTATGCCACTCATTCAAGGGAACACGACCCCTTACGATGGTACTCACATGGAGGACCTTGACCTTAGTGACGAGCCCCCTGTTGAGCCTCCTGATGATCCGCCACATCTTGGTAAGGTTGAGACTCAGGTGAGCCACTCAGGTATGACGCCTCTTTCATTATCATTTCTGACCTTGCCAATGAAAAGAGACCTTGAGTGGAGCATGACATATGTAGGGCCTACCTTGAGTCCACTTGAGTATACTCATATTGGGAGGACCTATCTTATGATGCCTCACACTCTGGATGAGTTTTGGGACACGCCACCCGCTGAGCCACCCGATGAGTTCTTTCTTGTCTGGGACGCTCACCATATTTTAGAGTCACGACTTCTAGTCAGTGCACACGATTTTCACTCAGGTGGTCGTCTCCTTCATGATGACTTTTCTTACACACCTCCTGGGGACCCCCCTGATACGCTACGTTTCCCGAGACACATTTGGCTCTTTTCGAGCACGTATTTGAGTATAGTTGTCTCTCACGGTCATCTGAGCGCTCGTCACACACAGGATGAGTTTGTCTATACTCCACCGAAAGAACCTCCTGATAGGCCACCACATTTGAGAGACATCTCAGGAATTATTGGATTTTCCTATAAGGAGTGTACTGTGTCTGTCATGTTGTCTTTGCATCATTTGCATTACCTGCATGAGTCTGCTGAGTCATTTGCACAACATTTGCATGATTTGCATGAGTCGGTCCGCCGACGAATATTAACAAGCAATGATAATTATAAAGCCCATGCAGATAAGCGAAAGCGAGAGCAGATATTTAACGTAGGCGAGAAGGTAATGGTGCGAGTCCGCCCTGAGAGGCTCCCTTCGGGGCCTGCCAAGAAGTTAAGCGCGAGGCGAATAGGTCCATATTCCATTATTAGTCGTATTGGGACCAACGCCTACCGGCTTGACATCCCGGCCAGTATGGGAATTCACCACGTGTTTAATGTTGAGGACCTGACTCCATACTATGAGCCTCATGAGTATGTGGACCCGAGCAGTGGAGATGCCCAGCCACCCCCACCCCCACGGTCGTTACCATATCATCCTCATACGTCCTCACCCATTGTTGGCCTCCACCCACCCGGGGACTCGTCTTCTTTGGTTTCACCGCAGGCACCACTGATCGCACCGGGATCCGCCACTCGTGAGTTGACCGTTGAGAGCTTCATGGAGACCAGACTCCACCAGTGCATTCCCACTACAGACGTTGGTGACTCTTGGGTACTTGCAGCAGAGTTTGATCGATTCGCCCATGGACTTCGACTTCAGCACGTCCGTCTCCATTCACCGGAGATGACATCTTTTCGGTCAGGGGGAGTTGATTGGCGAGGACACTTTCCAGCGACGACACTTGGGCGACCTCAGGTGGACTTCTTCGAGTTTTACCCGGCATGCAGCGAGAGAATTTTGATCCCTATTCATCGGGAGATGAATTCTTTCAAGCCGGGGAGATTGATGCGGAGCAGAGACGAGGACACGTTTTGGGACCGTTCAGGGCTGTTGGCAACTTTCCATATATGGCGTGCCCGGATCGACGATCGGGCTCCGCGATTGCGTCCGGAGCGTCGGTGCGAGTCAAAACGCTATATTACTTTATATTTTTTGAGTTTATTTTGATGTATTTTAAGGGCTAACCCACCGGCCAATCATAGCCGTTGATGGGGATGCCCTAGTTTGTGTTTTCTTATAAATATGATGCTAGGGGGCTGATTTGGGGGCATTGCAGAATTTGGAGAATTCATTTTCGGATTCCTGCGATCCTTCCCCGGTGCCGACGCCGTGGAGCCCTAGGTGATGACTCCTAGGTGGTTTTCTTCATCCCCAAGGTAATACCCATCCATAGTCTTCTCCCTCCCCCCTCAAAACCCTCATCCGCATCCCCTACAACCCCAAATCTCAATCCCCACCGCCAATTACTGTTCATGATCACTGTTCACGGGCACTGTTCACCGAAACTGTTCACGGGCACTGTTCACTGGCACTGTTCATCCGTCATTACTGTTCACCCGCACTGTTCATCCGCCGGTACTGTTCATCCGCCGGCCCTATACCAATCCCGCAGCCTCCTTCCCTCCGTGGATCCACTTCCCACCGCCCCGAAAACCCTAGATCTATTTTGATCTAGTGCTACCACCCTCCGATCCGTTTTTTCACCGCACAAACCTTCCATTTTTGCCCGGATCCGCTCCTAAATATCGGATCCACTCACCCCCGGCCCGGATCTACTCATTCGTGTCCGGATCCGCCGTTTTACCTTCCGTTACCACCACTTTCCACTGAGGGCAGCCACCGTCACCGTCGTCTCGCCACCGGTTCCACCTCCGATCGCCCGTTTTGCATCCGGTCCCTCAAATTCTCCACCACCTCGGATCAGCCCACTGCATCGTGAGTATCTCGTGGTATTGTGTTTTGTATTTGACATTTGCACTTGGTTGTTTATCTATATTTGTGCTATGATCCTAGTTTGGTAGTTGTTGTACTTTTGCGCTAATATTTGTTTATGGAATTAATCGCCGCCGCTTGCTTGGGCCCTCCGCGCAGAGGAAGCCGTTGTCAAATCGCTAAAATTATTTAATTGCTTCTTTATTTTGATTAGCTGCGTGGTGTTGTTAATTCTCATTGCTTAAATTAATTGTCGTTGCTATCCGACTGTTTCATTGCATGTAGCATTGCATTCGCATATCCCCTCACACGTGCACGTAGAGTCCTAGCTTCCGAGCACCACTAGCCTACCCCTACATCAGTACCCCTTTAATTTATAATTTAATATAGGTTGCGGATAGCAAATTTTCCATCAAAATGAGGGTGCGGTAGCGGAATCCCTCCACCATGAGGAGTGCTCATAGTGGGAGAGGGGAAATCAACCATAACCACCGAAAAATCGCCCACGACCATCTGGGCGCACGAGGCTGGCCGCACCTAGTGCAGCTCTGCAACCAAGCTGCGTGGCCTTGGCCACGCGCTTATTGGGATGCGGGTGCGCGTCCTCCGGCGTGTTGCCCCGTCCGCGCACTTTCCTTTTGTCGGGCACCTCCGCGAACGACCTTACTGCGCCTTCCTGGACATCCCATCACCACCTATTAAGTTGCGTGAAATTCCGGTGCAACACCTCCACGTTCGCTACGAGCTTATAACACTTTCTCACTCATAACACCTTCGTGCTCACTACGCTCCCATAACACTTCTGCGTTAACTGCGCGCTCAGAACGCTTACGCACTCATAACTCTTAAGCGCTCACTGTACGTTCAGAATGCTTACGTGCTCACTGCGCGCTCAGAATTCTCCCGCGTCAGCTGCGCGATCACAACACTTTTGTGCTCAATGTGCGCTCAGAATGCTTTCGCGCTCATTGCGCGCTCAGAACGCTTCCACGCTCACTGAGCGCGAAATTCCTTCTGGGTGCGCGCTGTAATTTGTCCAGACTGCCCGTGGGGCAAAATCATCATATCCGCAAAAATGATGATCCGTGTGCTCCAGATCGAGTGTGATTCGTCTGTATGGTAGTTATGGTGGTTATAATGACGCAATTACCAAGTCGCCCCTGCCAAAAGCTATAAAATGGGCTCAGAGCTCTCATTTGAAGATACCCTGCCTTCAGCACCAGAGAGAGCTCTCATTTGAAGATACCTTGCCTTCAGCACCAGAGAGAGCTCCTTCGAATATTCTTCAGAGTTCTCCTTCAGCGTTCGAAGACTCCCTTGAAAATCTCCTTCGAGACTCGAAGATTCCCTCCAAGCCCCTTGAAGATCTCCTTCGTGGTTGAAGATCTCCTTCACACCCTTCGAAGATTCTGTTTCTTTCTCTACAAAACACTCATTGTAACATAGCGGTGGCATGTCATCTTCAAACTTTCTACTACTTGTAACACCCATAAAAATAGTGCAACTTGGTCGGCACTGATATGGCCCCGTGGTTTTTAATCATTCTGGATTTTCCATGTAAAAAGTCTCCTTGCCAGTTGTTGGTCTTCTTTGTGACTGTTTGCGCACTCGGCTCACTCTTGAGTTGTCGCGGTTCATTTCTACCGGTCCATAAGAGCGTCGAGTGACCCACAACAAAGGTAACTCACTCAAACTCCACGGTATAGGAGAAAGAGAGGAATAATTCCGACAAAGAAGCACCAACAGGCAGAAAAATACAAATTCTCGATGACTGCAGGTAGTAGACTGTCCTAGCCGAACCGAAGCACGCTGGAAAGCAGCAAGAAACATTTATGTTAAGGCGCAGGAGGAGTTGGATGAATGCAAAAGTTGTAGTCGCCGGAAGACAGAACACTGCTAGTCGCTGAATAATGGCCGCCAATTGCGGGAAACAGATCCAAACACGACAGCACCACAAGCGACTGTGAGGAGAGATCAACAATGAAAAGAAGACTTGCATTACGTTGGGGAATAGCAGTAGATGACAATCCACAGAATTAGTTTTAGTGATATTGTGCCTCCTGGTATGCTTACCAGGAAGTCCTGAATTCGTAAATTAACACATAATCCCAAATGAAACTGCCCTCAATGGCTAAAATATGTGTTAAGAGTTATTAGTATTTAAATATTATTATCATTTAGGAGTTTAGTCCCACACCGCCTATCAGTGTTGAGAGTCATGTTGTGTTTCCTTTATAATGCCCCCATTGTGGAAGAATAAAATTGTACCTTTCATTTCTTTCTACATGGTATCGGAGGATTGATCTGAAAGCTAAAAATATTTTTTCCCGATTCCGTTGTCCGCTAGTATTCCCCCCCTCCCCTCGTTCCTTGTGTGCCCGCCGCTCCCGCTCCTGTCGACGAAGTCGATAGCTGATCCCGTCGACAGGAGCGGCTCTGATTCCGTCGCTGCTACCGTGTGCTGCTTCCGCCTGCATCATCGACGTCGTGTGCTGCTTCTGCCTGCGACATCGACGTCGTGGACTGCTTCCACCGCTGCTGCTGTGCTACTTCGTCGACTGCTTCCGCCACTGTGCTGTCGGCTGCTTCTCCCGATGGCTTCGCCGACTGCTTCTGTCGTTGTCTTCTTCAGTCGATGATCCTGTCGTGCCAACGGCACTGCTTCCGATGGCTGGTGCTTCCTCTCTTTCCCCCCTCTTCTCCGGTGAGAACTTGTTCCCCTTCTCCCGTCGGCCATGGTTTCCTCTGGCACTTCTCCCGTCATTCTCATCTGCACTGGTCGGCTTCTTCGACGACGGCCCCAGTGGCCTCTTCTTCTTCTCCGGCCCGGAAGGCTTTTTTCCGGTTGTTCCACTGCTGATCCAGAATATCCTGTTCCCGTCGTGCTCTTCTTCTCGTCTGGCTGCTACCCTCCATCCTGCTGCCGCTGTGCCTCCTCCAGATCTGTAGGACCGTACCTCCTCAGCCTGGTCTTGCTGCTCCGTCGACAACTCTGGCTTGCCGCCTCCTCTTCCGGCTTGGTGGATCCATGTTACAGCTGCCCCTCTGGTTTCTATCGCTTCCCGCGGCTGCTAGCCCTTATGGGATGTTGATCTCTAAAAGATGCTGAAGTTTTGCATTTTTTTTGTGTTGTTCTTGTTTTATGTGTGTTGTATGTCGTTCGAGTCTCTTTACGATTTCGGTCTTCTTTCACGTGATCTGGATTCATGTACCCGACGAGCGTCCCACACATGCACATGGTATACGTGAGGGGGTGTGTACGCCGCGGCCTCCAGGCATAGTTTATGCCTTCTTGCACGTATTCCACGTGGGGGGGGGAGTGTTTGTGATAACGGTGACTAGGATGCCTCTTTCCCGACTTCTGCCTTAGTCACACATGGCCCCTAGGTTGATTTCGTTTGTTGTGTGTGTGTCTCCCCGTTTCTTTTCTTCGCTTGGTGGTAGGAATGGTCTGGCATTCTTGGTTGACCTAGTTTCAGCTCCGAGTGTATCCAGCGTGATCATGGTCGGTTTGTGGACCTACGTTGTGTGGCCTTTGCCCGGTTGTAGTATCCCTGGTGACACGCGGTTGAGCCTCGGTGGCTGCTGTTTTGTCCCATATTGCCAACCTTCTTTTACCTTCCGTTTTATGTTGTGTTCAAGCTGTAGGCTTCCCCTCCAGCTTGAGAGGGAGTGTTAGAGTTATTAGTATTTAAATATTATTGTCATTTAGGAGTTTAGTCCCACACCGCCTATCGGTGTTGAGAGTCATGTTGTGTTTCCTTTATAATGCCCCCTTGTGGAAGAATAAAATTGTACCTTTCATTTCTTTCTACAATATGCAAATATAATGTAACCCTAACAAAACAGCTAGAAGCAAACTGCAATTTCATCAATTCATCCCACTAAAATCTATTTCAAACACGGTACATCAGACTAATTACAGTAGGTACAATACAGCTCTTGTTTTTGATGAATAGAATTCTTCTCAGCACTCCTTTGGTTGCTTCTACACAGAAAATATGTTTTATAAGATAGTGATTCGTTTTCATTCTTCTATGATTGAAAATTGAATCATAATTGTTGCGGATAAGAGATTTATGAAATTTGAACTCAATATTACTGCTAACTATATGGCACGCATTCTGATTTCAAGCAAAATAATGTAATCTGGCTAAATAAGTAAGCTTAAAAAAGTAAAAAAATAGTATTACAAAGAAGCTCCCTTTTCTCCATGCATAGGCCGGCATCTGATATCGCAATATCTGGTCTTGGGTGGATTTCAGTCGAGCCGTATGGTCTCGAGATGGGCGAAAATGAGCATGTTGACTACAAAGGAGGAGAGCTGCACTTAGATGTTCATCTCCCAAGACCAGTGGAGGTTTTTGTTCGCCCGCCGTTACCAGTTGGTCCCACTAGCGCTGAGTGGTATCAGTACCGAGAGTTAACTGAGTCGGAGGAAGAGTTGAGACCTAAATGGTACTATTAGGTATGTTTAAACTCTTCATAGTTTTAATGCACTATTTATCTAAATTTTTAAAAGTTTATTTTCCATCTCCAATATTAGGTTTAATTGCTATGATTGAAGCTCTAGGATTTCCCTCAGAGCTATGTTTTTTGAAATTGGCAGTATTGATTCTTAGTAAGTCATTCTTGTGTTTTGAATCCTTTGGAAGAGTTTTTTTTAGCAGAATATTTGAGTTAATGGTTAGAATTTGTAAGTTATTTATGCCAAAATTTGACATTCTACAAACAATTTGGTGGGGAAAAATCGAAAGGACTTTGGAATTTGTTCAAAAAGCGAATTATAGATTCGTCTCTTCATTCAAAAAACTGTATGGTTGTGCTTGCTACTAAACTTGTTGCAGCGAAGAAATAGAACTAAGATCTATCTTGCTTTTATCCGAGATCGCATCAGTCATTAGGAGAAAAATTAGTTAAAGTTGGGATAAATTATGGTAAAATAAAAGTTTCATTAGGAGAAAACTTACGTAAAGTTAGGATGAATTATGGTAAAATAAAAGTTTCATAGAAGAGAAGCGAACGAAACTTCTAGCCGATGTGATCCATTTTATCTTCATACCAATAACTGCACTCATTATCTTTCTCTATAGTTACAATAAATCATGCCTCCCAGACATTGCCTCGTCGCTTCTCCTAAATATGGATTTGAGTTCTGCCTCATTTTTTTGCTGAGCCTCCATGCCCCTTTTGTCTCTCCTGTCAGTGATGCCTGATAAAACACCATTAATTGTCATCTTCCAATTCTTGGCCATGCTTCGTCTCTTTTCTGTCATTGTATTAGTGTTCCTGCCTTCATTTCTCATCATTATGATCCTCTTTCTTCTTCTCTAAGTGTAAGAAATCATCTTTGCTCGTAATCTTTATTCACAATTGTTGATTCCTTCTCTTCGCTTCTCCATTGTCAGATTCAATCCTTTAATATTTCCTTCAACTCCATTATTTATTGTTAACCTGATCGATTCACAACCTTTAAGCTCTTCTTATGTAATTACACAAGTCATATTAATCCATTGATTTAAGCCTTTTTATTGATGTTTTATCTTAGCTAGTTCATTGATCTTGTTGTCTTCTATTCCCTTGTTTATATATCCATACTATATATTGTAACGACCCCACTTCCTAGGTTACCATCAGAATTTTCATTTCATTTTCCTATAATACATTAGAGGCGCCAGAAAATTGAATATTCAGCAATTTAAGCACAAAGTACAAAAAGAAAAGTGCAGGAAAGTGAAACGTGATTTTATTTATATCACAAGTACAATATATCATATAGTATAACAGATAACTCGATATATGTATACATAAGAGAGGTCGTCTCAAAATCTGTGCTACAGGTATCAGTATACTACATGATCACAACAAAATAAGCGCCTGAGCATCAGATCAAAAACTATACTGTCAGATACTACACTGCAACATGATGTCTACTGGAAACAAAACTGAAACTCGTCGTGAGGGCAATCAGGATCACAGCAGGACGTCTTGTGGGCATCCAGAATACCAGAGACTGCAGTGACGACTTCGACCCTTGTGCATCTTCTCGCAGCGTGAAGGGGGCCGGCTAGAAGTGTCGGGTGTGGCTTCCTCTTTGACCTATTTTAGTTACATTTTTATTAATCAAAAGACTAAATGAATTCTCATGATTCTCTTTCTTCCTATAATGACTTATTTATAGTTTGCGGATTACTCATTCCATATTTTTTTGGTGTTGTCTTATCTCACATTCGTTTTCTTTGTATTATTTCTTTTTTTCATTTTTCTATCACCACATGTACATCTTCCTTGTATTTATTTTCATTTAGATATATACATATCTTTACATTTCCCCATCTACTTAGATTTTGGTACATGTTTCCTTCTTTTTACATTCTTATATTGTGATCGGGCAACGTCAAGGGTATATTAACATTTCATGACATTTATGTAGCGCGCTTGCGTGCCTTTTCATATCTGCACACATTCCTTTACGTGACTTTTCTTATTCGCACGTTTATTTTCATTTCATTATGCATTGGGAGGACATTCACCCCACCTCCACTAGTTGGGTTCACCCTTAACCTAGCTCATTTCATCACATTATTCACTTTACTTTTCATTTTTCTTTACTTACATGATTATTTAGATTTATCTTTGTTACAACATAAAGCATATTTAGAAATTATAATCATGCAATCCAAAATGAGAGCAATTATAAAAAGAGTAAGAACTCACAGTGGCCTTTTCCTTTCCTTTATCACTTCCACCATCATTATCATGCCTTCCACTACCACGGGATGTCATGATCTAGAGCGTAAATATTTTAAAAATATTAAATCGTTGTCTCCAAATATCGTTTATCACTTCTCAAGCCATCTTGATGGCTTCTATTTGACCTAATTAGGTCAAAGGAGGCTTACATGAGTTAGGGGTTTGCTGCCCTAATTTTAAATTAGGATTTTTTTCACTATTTTAGTGAAGGGGCGACAATCTTTAGCCTACAAATAATTATTTGGAGAAAAAGGAATAACCTTTCCCACAAATATTTGCTACTAGAAGACTATGAGGATGAGTGTTTACTAAAATTAGAGGGGTATACATGCTAAGAGTCCTTCTCCATCCTCATACATACTCCTAAATTTTGAAATCCATGGTATATCACTTAAGGTTTCTCCAAAGTGACTTGAAATCGGGGATTAGGGTATGAGAAAACTACATAAACTTTTCATGTGAAAATAAGTGAAAGAAATCTCAAAACCCCAAACCCTAGTTTTCTACCTTTTTCAATCCGTGTAAAATCTTCATAAAAGAAATAAGAGCAATGGAGAGGAAAAGATTACCTATCAAAAGAAGAAGAAATCGCAAGAAACCAAGGAGAAATGAGCTCTCAGGGAGGATCGGCGGTATGCGTCTTCTTCGTTCGTCGCCTGGAGCTCGTGCTGGAAACAGGCGAGAGGAAATGAAAAGGGCGCTATTTATTATTCCTTTTATCGGGCACCGCTTCTGCCTAGGATGACATACACGCATCTGTTATGCATAACTCTCCTTGAAACGCCCGGTTCAAACCTTTATCCGGCCTTTTATTACCTCATATATACATAAATCTTATTATGTGTAACCATTTTAATTATTTTAAATATCAATTAGACTCATAATTATGGAATGATATAATACCTGTATAATTGGCGGCATCACAATTCTCCCCTCCTTATTGAATTTTCGTCCGCGAAAATCCTCAATCTGAATCTCCCTCAAATAGTGAGGGAAGAGATTTCTCATCTCATCTTCTTTTTCCCAAGTTGTCTCATGAATACTATATCCTTTCCACCAAACTTTAACGAATCGAATCTCTCGGTTTCGAAGTTGTTTATTTTGTCAATCCACAATTTTATATGACTCAATTGGGCTACAGGTCAAGCTCAATTTGAATATGTTCAGAAGGAATTATTTTCTCTGAATCATCTACATATTTTTGTACTGAAGAAACATGAAACACATCATGCAGGTTTTGAAGAGCATCAGATAATACTAGGCGATAAGCCATCGGTCCAATCTTTTTAGAGATGACGAATGACCCCGCGTATCTTGGACTAAGCTTCCCAAGTTGACGAATTCGTGAAGCTCCTTTGAAGGGCTTTATTTTAAGACATACCATATCGCTTACATTAAACTCTACTCTTCGATGTCTGACGTTGTAATATTTTTATTGTCTGTCTTGGGTTATTTTCAACCTTTCTCGTACAAGTGTAAATTTATCGTTCATTTTATCCACTTGGTTCTTCGGAAACAACTTTTGCTCGTCATCTTCTGTCCAGCTTAGCGGGGCACGACACCTTCGCTCATATAATGCTTCGAATGATATTATCTAAATACTTGACTGGTAGCTATTATTATAAGAAAATTTCACCAGCGATAAGTATTTTTTCCATGACCACTTTAGGTCAAGTACTACCATTTTTACTAGATCTTCCAACATTTGGATGGTTCGATCGTACTGACCATCTGTTTGTGGGTGAAAACGGTACTATATAATAATTTTGTTCCAAATTTTTTCTGTACTAGTTTCCAAGTATTCGATGTAAAGCGTCCATCTCTATTACACACGATAGATCGAGGAATTCCATGATATTTCACAATAACGTCGATGTACTGATCTAGTAATTTTTGTACTTGGTTAATCATCTCTACTTTTTCGGTACTACTTTTGTTAATCGATCAATAATTACTCATATACCGTTGTTCCCAGCTTTACTTATTGGTAGTCCCATGACAAAGTCCATGGTTATGTCATCCCATTTCAACTCAGGGATCGACAATGATTGTAAGTATCCGCTAGGCTTTTGATGTTCTGTCTTCACAAGTTGGCACATGTGACATTTGACAATATATTTGATTACATCTGTCTTCATTCCTGGCCACCAGAAGTCTTGTTTAAGGTCTTGTTATATTTTTGTTCTTCCAAGGTGAATTGAATAGGTTGTATTATGCACTTCATAAAATATTTCTGCTCGAAGTGTATCGACATTAGAAATACACAAACTTTCATTCAGAAATATTAATCCATCATTATCTGTAAAAGCAGTTGATTGTCCACTTTTACCTTTTTCAGAATTTTCATAAATATAGGATCTTGATTAATCGCCTTCTTTACCCTTTCTTTAATGGAATGTTCTGTCATTAGTTGAAAGAGTAAGAGTCTGGGAGGTAGTTATACATGTAAGCAATTCAAAATTTTGTATCTCTCGCAACAACTCCTGCTTGGTTAGTGAAACAATCATAGGTGTTTAGTGTTTCCTACTGAGCGTATCGGCTACTACATTTGCTTTACCGGGATAATATTTGATATCAACATCATAGTCTTTGATAAGTTCTAACTACAGTCTCTGGTGCATATTTATTTTCTTCTGGGTGAAAATATACTTTAAACTCTTGTGATTTGTAAAAATCTCACATTAAGCATCATATGAGTAATGTCGCTAGATTTTTAGGCCAAATACGACAACTGCCAACTCCAAATTATGAGTTGGGTAATTACGTTCAGAATCTTTCAATTGTCTCAAAGCATAAGCTATGACTTTACCACTCTGCATTAAAACACAGACAAGGCCTTTCAGGTATGCATCACTATAAATTTGAAAACCCTAAATGTCACATGACATGACTAACACTGGTGCAGTAATTAATCTTGCTTTTAATTTATCAAATGCATCCTGCCATTCTTCAGTCCAAAAGAAAGAGAATGTTCTTTCGGGTTAGTTTAGTAAACGGTAGTGCAATCACTAAAAAATCTTTTACAAATTTTATGTAATAGCCTGCTAACTCGAGATAGCTCCAAATTTTTGTGACTGTAGTCGGTCTTGACCAATTCATAATTGCTTCTACTTTTGTTGGGTTTACAGATAATCCATGCTCCATAATGACATGACCCAAGAAAGAAACTTCATTTAACCAGAAATCACATTTTATAAACTTTGCATATAAGGCATGATTTTTTAATGTCTGCAACACAATTTTTAAGTGTTCTGCATGTTCACCTTTATTTTTCGAATATATCAGAATGTCATCGATAAATACAATAACAAACTTGTCCAAGAATTCCTTGAATACTCGGTTCATTAAGTCTATAAACACAGCTGGCGCGTTTGTCAATCCAAACGACATGACTATGAGCTCAAAGTGTCTGTATCTCGTACTAAAGGCGGTCTTGTAAATATCGTCTTCCTTGATTCGCATTTGATGATATCCCTATCTTAAGTCAATCTTAGAGAAGACTTTTGCATTAACCAATTGATCGAATAGATCATTAATGCAAGGTATATGATACTGGTTTCAAATTGTCAACTTATTAAGTTCTCGATTGTCGACACATAATCGAAACGAACCATTTTTTCTTTTTAACGAAAAACACTGGAGCTCCCTATGGTGAAGTGTTTGGTCGTATAAAATCTTTATCGAGTAATTCCTGCAATTGGCTTTTCTGTTCTGTCAATTCTTTAGGAACCATATAATATGGTATCATTGCTACTGAGGTAGCTCCTTCCACCAAATCGACAGTGAACTAAACCTCCCTTGATGGGGTATCTTCAGTAATTCTTCTGGAAATACTTCGAGAAAATCACACACCATTGGAACTGCAGTCGGTTCGCATCACTATCTTATTTCCCTTAATCATTACCAATGTTGTTTCGCAACATTTCCTTAGTTTCTTCATCGCCTTCAAAGAAGATATGATAATTTTTGAAACTTTATCCATTCCTTTAAAACTACAATGTATTTGATCGTTCAATTCAAGTGTAATTTCCTTCTTTTTACAGTTGATGATGGCTTCACGTCTTGATAACCAATCCATTCCTAAAACGATATCAAATTCGGATAGGGGTAGAACCGCAACATCTGCTTCTACTGGTTTGTTATCAATTGTTAGCCACACTGTACATCTAAGCCTTGTAGTCATCTCGGTATTATTAGGCATTTTAACTCTCAATTCATCAAGAGATGTATGAGGTTCCCACATTAATTATTTAATTTCTCTTATAGATACGAAGGATTTACTAGCTCATGTATCAAATAATACCTTTAGTAGTTAATTGTGCACATAGATCATACATGTGATAACCGTATCATCGGCCTTAGCCCCCTGTTGGTTCATATTGAAGACTCTAGGCTGCACCTGTCTTTCATCTCTGATTTCTACCACGGATCCAGATGCTTCTATCCCCTTACCTTTATCAACTCTATCAAACGTACTGACATCAAGGTAATGAAAAGTTGGTACTTGACTGGGACCATTTCTGGTTAGGGTTGTTCACAAATAGTATAGTTAGATTCGATTCGTGAAGATTCGATTAAAATTCGTATTTTTTGAATTCGAATACGGATTCGAATCCGAATTCCATATTCGAATAGTTTTTGAATCTGAATCTGAATAATTTTCTCCCTATTCGGAGGATTCGCGAATAGTTCGCGAATACTGGAATATATATTAAAAAAATTTAATATATGTAAATAAATATTAAATATAGTTATATTTTATATTATATTAAATTAAATATTATAAAATTCGAATTCGAATCCATGTTCGAATCCGAATTCGAACCCAAAGTCAAATCCAATATTTCATGACGAATCCGAATCTGAATCTGACACCGAATATTCGATCGAATCCGAATCTCTGCATTCTTTGTCAAATTTGGATTTGATTGAAGAGTTATTCGGTTCGATTCGGTTCGATTCGGTTCGATTCGGTTCGTGAACACCCCTACTTCTGGTATTCCTTTCGGGTATTGTTTTTCACAACAGACAATCTTGTCGGCAATGTCCAGGCTTCTATCATTTAGAACAAACTTCGGTCCCCTTCAGACATTCACCAAAATGACTCTTCCCACACTTTGTAGATAGGGGCTTCATAGTGTTACTGTTGGCCCCACTTTCACTTCGAGTTTGTGTTGGGGGAGCTCCTTTCTTCCTTTTCCATTTCAAAACTCTACTCTTTCGTGAGGAATCCATGCTCTGTCCCTCTGGAAGCCTTTTCTTTTGAAATTCCATTCGCCTTTGCGAAGTCTACGCATCTATATCAACTAGCTTTGCAGTTTCCACCAGTTCGTTGTAATTTTTGATTCTTTGTGAGATTAGATGTTGACGCACATCTTCTCGTAAACCCAATTGGAATCGGAAACAACGATCATTTTCCTTGGCGACCATGTCTCCTGCATAATATGCCAGTTGTGTGAACTCAGCTTCATATTGAAGAACTGTGCAACTTCCCTGCATCAAGCGAAGGAATTTCTCTTGAAGCATCTGTTTCTCTGACGGAGGAACAAACTAGTTAATGAATTCCTTCAAGAACTCAGCCCGGAGGATATCAGAATTTTCACGTCCAACAAATCTCCTTTGCCTCCGACTGTCTCACCACCGATCAGCCTCTCTTTCCAGCAAGAATACGACTAAATCAATTTTCCAATCATCGGGACATTTCATAGCATTGAAGATTAGCTCGATCCTCTTTATCCAACCCTCGGTTTCCATCGGAGATAACCCACCTCGAAATAAGTGTGGCCTCATATCTTGGATATGCTTCACGTATGGATCACTTGACGTTAGTAGCTGTGATGCGGCGACAATACTATTGCCCATTCGAATAGCTTCTGCTAGTGCTTGCATGTCTTCGGATAAAGGATGATTTGATCTCTCTTTATGTCTTTCTTCAGCCATGCAGCTTTGTTCCCCTTTGAGTTCGTCTCTTTGTCATCTACTCAAATAGGTGTGGAAGGGTTCCTGAAACAGGAAGATTTACATTGTTATGGATTTGTTTTAATTTAGTCTTATGTTCTCTTGTCTCGCTGAAAGTTCAAACCTAGTCTGATACCATTTAATTGTAATGGCCATACTTCATAGGCTACCATCATAATTTTCATTCCATTATCCCATAATACATCAGAGGTGTCATGAAATTGAATATTCAACAATTTAAACCACATAGTACTAAAAGAAAAGTGCAGGAAAGTGAAACATGATTTTATTTATATCACAAGTACAGTATAACATATAGTCTAACAGATAACTCGATATATGTATACAAAAGAGAAGTCATCTCAAAATCTGTGCTATAGGTATCAGTATACTACACGATCACAACAAAACATGCGCCTGAGCATCAAATCAAAAACTATACTGTCAGATATTACACTCCAACATGATGTCTACTGGAAACAGAACTAGAACTCGTTGTAAGGGTAATCAGAATCACGGCAGGCCGTCTTGTGGGCTTCCAGAATACTGAAGACTGCAGTGACGACTTCGACCTAGATCTTGTACATATTCTCGCGGCGTGAAGGGGGCCGGCTAGAAGTGACGGATGTGGCTACCTCCTGACCTGTTTTAGTTACATTTTCTATTAGTCAAAAAAATAAATGAATTCTCATGATTCTCTTTCTTCCTATAATGACTTATTTAGAGTTTGTTGATTACTCATTTCATATTTTCTTGGTGTTGTCTTATCTCACATTCGTTTTTTTTTGTAGTATTTCTTTTGCTCACTTTCCTATCACCATATGTACATTTTACTTGTATTTATTTTCATTTAGATATATACATATTTTTACATATATAAAGGAAAAACATCCTTTGGTGAAACATTTATCTTTCCACTTTTACCCTTTATTACAAATTTTCCAAGTGTTTTTGTAAGTGGTTTAATTTGTATGTTTTTATTTTTCGTGCTCAATTTTGTATTCGGTGTGACAAAAGTTTTCAAAAGGATGACAAACGGAGGATATATTGTCACATCAGGGCACAACCGCACAGGGGAACCTCGTACACTTTTGTATCTCTCTCTTTCTCTCTTTCGTCATTGTTATGTCAATCTCTGCTTTCTTGAAGGTGCTCATCCGCCATCAACATCGATTTTGTTTGACTTTTGAATTTTGGATTGAGGGATCTTTATCTTCCATTATTAATGACTTTCTGGCTTCCTTCTCTCTCTAACTTTCTACCCTGCGTTATACTGTTAATACTTATGGAGTATAAAATATTTATACTAGTTTAATAGGTTTAAAAG
Organism: Platanthera guangdongensis; assembly: GCA_039583875.1. NCBI lineage: Eukaryota > Viridiplantae > Streptophyta > Magnoliopsida > Asparagales > Orchidaceae > Platanthera > Platanthera guangdongensis. The sequence continues at coordinate 178,901,071 of CM077148.1, forward strand.
TTTAATAAATATTAAATTGTTGATATGTTAATATTTATAAATTAAAAATGATTTTATTTATGTATAATTTAATAATTGATACTTTGCACTCCCAAAAATGATATTATTGGCACTTTGCACCCTAACTATTTAATTTGACACATTGCACCCCTCAATTACATTTAAGCTGATAATTTGCATCCTATGCTCAAATTACATGGGTATTTTGGTCCGGATCTTGGGTTGTGATTTTTTCAAGAGGGTTCTTTTTTCGATGGAGCAACCTCCCTGCAGGCCACGAAGATCAAATATACATTTAATTAGTGATGCAGCCTCTGTATGCTGTCACAAATACTGTCTGCCCTCTGTTACAATATCCAATTTATTTCCACATTTGGTTTATCTCTATGTATGGGTTATTTCTTTGTATTGGTGGGTCCACCTCTATATAAAGAGGAGACAAGCCTCTTTGTAATTGAATTACAAGTTATTTAACACGGTATCAAAGCACAGGATGCCCTAATTCTTTTGAGCCCGCCTTCGCCTCCTCGATCTCGCTCGCCCTTCGTCGCCCGTCCCCGATCGACGACAGCAGCGCCCCGATAGCCCCGTGCGCCTCCGTCTCCGCTCTCCAGCGCGTCCCTATGGCGGTGTCTCCCGGCGGCGGCCTCTAGCCTCGCTCTCCCGCGCCTCTCCTGCGCCGATCCGCAGCAGCGTCCCCGTCGGCTTCTTCAGGCGCATCCGTCGCTTTCTCCAGGCGCGTCTGACGACTTCTCCAGGGCTCTCCCAGCTTCCTAGGACTGGGTTCCCTTATCTCTCCAGCGCCGGCTATGCTGTGAGGCTCGTTCTCCATTCCGGCGCCATCTCCTAGGGTTTTTGCCCTGTTTTTTTCAGATGTAGTTGATTTTTATTCCTCCCTTCTCCTAATTCAGCGGGTTGTCTCCAGATTTCTCTTCTAGGGCAACTTTGTCGGTGCTCAGTGATTCTACTTCGACACCGGATCACTCTCTGATTCCTCCAGCACCTCCTCTGCGTGGGAGCCATGATCACAATACTCCCCAGATTACCACTATTCGCTTGGATGACTCAAATTATCTGTCCTAGTCGCGCTCCGTCACTCTTGCTCTTAAGAGCCGTCGTCTTTTTGGATATGTCACTGGGACAACTGCGGAACCAAAGTAGGCTTCCCCTGACTGGCCTCAATGGGATTCCGAAAATTCCTTAGTCATGTCTTGGCTAACGAATTCGATGCAGGATTCTATCGCTTGTCATTACCTCTTTCTGGATACTGCCATGGATATTTGGCGCCGTGCTGAGACCACTTACTCTTGTAAGGGCAATGCTGCTCAGATATTTCAGTTGCAGCCGAAGATATCCTCTTTCCGACAGGGTGATCGTCCCCCTTCTGCGTACTACTGGGAATTCAGCCAGCTATTTCAAGAATATGACCATTTCGATTCCCTCATATTTGTTAGCCCTGTTGATGAGGAGATGGTCCGTGCGAGGGAGGATCGCAACCGGACATTTGAGTTTCTTCATGGCCTCCATCGGAACTTGGATCAGATTTGTGTTCACATTTTGGGTTGTCTGTCATTGCCCTTTCTTCCGGAGGTTTATAGCGTCGTCCAACATGAATTTGATCGCCGACAGTCTCTTCAAGATTTCACTCCTGAAAGTTCTGCTCTCGCTGCTGGTACCCCTTCGTTACTAGGAGCTCGTCCTCTCCGTGATTCCAAGATGAAGGGTTCTGACAAAGACCATCTCCTCTGTGATTATTGTGGCAAGCCCCGTCACACCAGAGACACCTGTTTTCGGCTCCATGGTTTCCCTCCATCGCTAGGTGGTGTGTCTTCTCGTGGTGGTCGTGGCTCTGGCCATTCTACTGGTCGCTCATCTCCTCGTTCTGCTCATCTCACAGATGCTACTGTCGAGACTTCTTCTCTCCTGTCGGATACTTTCTCTGTCGATAAAGTTCTTGCACTTCACCGCATGATGTACGGTCTCTCTACGGAGGCTTTTGCATTGTCTTCCTCTGCCCACACCGGACTACCCGGCGCTCACTCTGCTGTTGCTACTTCCTCTCATTGGATCATTGACTCTGGAGCCACTGATCATATGACTGGCTTTGTCTCAGGTTTTCTTTCTTATACTCCTCTTTCTGGTCATGATAAGGTGAGCATTGCTGACGGTTCCCTTTCCTCTATTGCTGGGCAGGGTTCCATCTCCTGCTCCTCTCTCACCTTATCCTCTGTCTTACATATTCCCAATTTTACTCGAAATTTATTATCTATTAGCCATTTGACTAATTCTATGAACTGCTCGGTAACTTTTCATTCTTTTTCTTGTGTGTTTCAGGACCTGAAGACGGGGATGGTGATTGGCTCTGGTAGTTTGGTCAATGGTCTGTACGTGCTTGACTCCTGTCCGGTGGCGCCTCCTCAAGCTTTACTTTCCAGCACCTCGGATCTTTATTCCTGGCACTGTCGCTTAGGACATCCATCTATCTCTGTTATGAAACTTATGCTACCTTCTTTGTCGGCTACTGTTTTTACTTCATTTGTTTGTGATGTCTGTACTGCTAACAAACATTGTCGTACTTCATTTAATCATGTTTCATTGCCCAGTTCTACGCCTTTTGCTGTGATTCACTCGGATGTTTGGGGTCCTGGACCCATATCTTCTATTTCTGATTGTACTTGGTTTGTCACTTTTATTGACCGTTTTTCACGTACTACTTGGTTATATTTACTGCGAAACAAGAGCGACATCTTTCTCACCTTCAAAAAATTTCATTCCATGATCTTCACCCAGTTTAACGCTAAAATTCAGATACTTCGTAGTGACAATAGCCGTGAATACTTAGATTCCCGGTTTGGGGCATATCTGGCTGATCATGGCATTTTACACCAGACTTCTTGTGCTTATTTGCCTGCTCAAAATGGGGTGGCGGAGCCGAAGAATCAGCACCTTCTGGAAGTTGTTCGCTGTCTTCTGTCTACCATGCATCTTCCCAGGTATTATTGAGGGGATGCTGCCCTTACGGCAACATTCCTTATCAATCGCATTCCAACTCGTATTCTTGGGAATGACACCCCCTTGGGACACTTCGCGTCCCTTTCTCTCTGCTTGTCTCTAAGGTGTTTGGGTGTGTTTGCTTTGTCCACATCCATCATCCTCCCCCCACCAAACTTGACCCTCGCGCTCTTCGGTGTGTATTTATCGGTTACTCTCCTACCCAGAAGGGGTACAAATGTTTTCATCCTCCTACGAAGAGGGTGTTTGTCACCATGGATGTCACGTTTCGTGAATCTCAGGCCTATTATCCTGCTTCAGGTACCTCTTCCCTCGTGACCTCTTTCTCTTTGTCCTCCCCGTCTTTACCTCTCCCTATTTCTCCTTTGTATCCCTCACTTCAGGGGGAGCCTCTTCCGTCGGAAGGGAGTAATATCCCCACTACTATTTCTCCTATCATTCTCCCTTTGCAGGTGTACACTCGGAGGAGAAAGATGCTCAACGACAACCTTGACTTGCTACTAGACCAATCATTGGACCCGGACTCAGGGCCTTCTGAGCTTCCAATTGCTCTCTGCAAAGGTATCTGGTCCTGTACTAAACACCCCATTTCTAATTACGTTTCTTATAATTCATTCTCCACATCCCACAAGGCCCTTCCCTTGCGTCCATGCCTGTTCCGACATCCTGGCAGAGTGCCCTGGAGATTCCTATGTGGCGAGAGGTAATGCTTGAGGCAATGGCTGCTCTTGAGAAGAACAACACATGAGAATTAGTGTCTCTCCCTTCTGGGAAGAAACCAGTTGGATGCAAGTGGGCGTTCTCTGTTGAACAAAATCCACAGGGCATAGTTGAAAGGTGTAAAGCATGATTGGTGGCACGTGGTTACACTCAAACATTTGAGATCGACTATCGGGAAACGTTTGCACCTGTAGCAAACATGAACAATATCAGAGTTCTCTTATCCTGCGCTGCTTGTAAAGGGTGGGATCTTTGACAACTTGATGTCAAAAATGTCTTTCTCCCTGGGAATTTGGAAGAGTAAGTGTATACCAGGCCTTACTCCCAGGAGCTCAATGGGACTCGTTTGCAAGTTAAAGAAGGCCCTATATGGACTGAAACAGTCTCCACGGGCGTGGTTTGGGAGATTTCATAAAGCCATGTTGTCCTTTGGATATTTCATAAAGCCATGTTGTCCTTTGGATATTACCAGGGAAACTCTGATCACACTCTATTTATCAAGCGCAGGACTGGTAAACTTACTGCTCTCATTGTGTATGTTGACAATATTGTTATCATAGGTGGATGTTGAAAAAATCACGCTTCTAAAGAAAAAAATTGGCCACTGAGTTTGAGGTAAAAGACCTGGGTGCTCTCAAATATCTCTTGGGCATTGAAGTGTCAAGGTCCAAACGAGGGATCTTTATCTCTCAGAGAAAGTATACTCTGCATCTCCTTGAGAAAACTGGGATGAGTGGTTGCAGGCCTGCGGACACCCCTATTGAAGGAAAGCACCGAATCGGCCGTGACGGTGGTGAAGATGTTGACGATATACCTGAGTTTCAGAGGCTTGTAGGAAAATTGATCTGCTTGGCTCATACCCGTCCAGATATAGCTTATGCTGTGAGTGTAATAAGACAGTTTATGCACGCTCCGAAGGCTCGTCATGTTGATGCTGACAATAGAATTCTCCGGTGCCTCAAGTCCTCGCCAGGGAGTGGAGTCCTGTTTTCCTCCAATTCATCCCTAAACATTGAGGTGTACACTGATGCGTATTGGTCCGGGTCTATAAATGATCGGCGATCTACCTCGGGGTATTGTTCTCTGGTTGGTGGAAACCTTGTTACCTGGCGGAGTAAAAAACATGTTGTGTGAAGATCTAGTGCTGAAGCATAATTTCGTGCTATGGCCCATGACATGTGTGAAGGCCTCTGGCTGTGATCGGTACTGAATGACCTGGGGCTTCTTGGAGATGAGCTCATTCGGTTGTATTGTCGCAACAAGGATGCTATTAGCATCGCACACGATCCTGTCCAGCATGATCGTACAAAACATATTGAAGTGAACCGTCATTTCATCAAGGAAAACATTGAAAAGGGGCTTGTGTGTACTCCGTTCGTTCCCTCAAATAGACAACTTGCTGATATTCTCACGAAAGGTTTAAGTGGAAGTATCTTCGGAAGTATGGTTGTCAAGTTAGGCATGATCAACATCTCACGCCCAACTTGAGGGGGAGTGTTACAATATCGTATTTATTTCCACATTTGGTTTATCTCTATGTATGGGTTATTTCTTTGTATTGGTGGGTCCACCTCTATATAAAGAGGGGACAAGCCTCTTTGTAATTGAATTGCAAGTTATTCAACACCCTCAAATGTCTTGAGCCCCCTCATGAATCAAATATGCAGTCCAGCTTCCCTCTCTTGCCTTCTCACAGCCAAAGCATAAACACAAACTTAGAAACAGTAAACTAAAGGCTCTCCTCTTGTTTTTTTATACATCACGGTTCAAGAAATCATATATAAATCAGCTTCTCTAGTTAGTGGACTCCAAGTCTATATCCAAAATAAAGAAATCTAGTAAGGACTATTTAGATACCAAAATTCAAAAGACTAACAGAACGTTACTGGTTGTTTAACCGCCAGCAATATTAAAATGCAGCATAAACACAATGAATTGCAGAAAACATAAAATGAATTACAGAACAAATTACATTCACAAAGAAGAAGAAAATGTCTCTTTCTTCACCAACATAACAAATATGTTAAACATCCACAAAGAAACACAAAAATTATCTTTGTTCCCACCAACATAACAGACATGTTATACATGTTGTACATCCACAAATTAGAAACACAAAATTAAATTCACGATCAAGTCCACAATCAAAACAAACATTTGAGTGTTTTCCACCATTAGCTTTTACATAGTAAATAAGCTTTGAGGGAAGCTTCAAATATCACATATTTCTTTGCACCTGCAAGCTGCATATTAATACCATGCGACTAAGAAGCATTCAAATATTAAAATATTGCGAAAGGAATATAAGATGGACTGCTTACCGGAAGTTGTGATGACACCCTAAAATTTTAAAGCAAAGATAGAATTTAATTTCAGGGCCCGACCACTAGCAAGATTGATCGAGCCAGTACCTCGTCGAGGTACTACTGTAGTATGGTTAATTTTTGCGCGTTTAATCAATAGATTGATTGAAGTTATTGTAAATTATATTCAAACGCGTTTTAGTGTTGGTGCGAGAGCGCAGCACGCAAACCTATCATTTAGTGAGGAAGTGACAAAATTGAAGAAAGATTTGGAAATCTCTTATTTTCTCAAGTCATGACATAACCAAATCATGACACGATTTAATTTATCCCCCCCCCCCTCATTTTGGTTTCCTTCTATAATTGACCTAACGCGCCTCTTAAAAACCCGTGGGTGAGAAACCACCACTCACACCTCTCCCTCTCGACTCTCCCGCTAGGAGTTTAGGGTTTCCCTGCCGCTCCAGTCCGTCGACGCCGGGAGACGCAAAATCTACCCTAGACGTCGCAGCCCTACTCCCCTCTCTCGCTAGTAAATTGACGAAACCACTGGTGTTGAAACCGGAAATCGGTCTCTCTAGAGTTCGGGGTCCCAAAAGGGTATGACCTCACACCTACTTCCTTTTAACTAGCACACCAGACCAGAAATTCAGGAACTTAGGAACAGAACCGAGATCTCAGCCAGAAGATCTCACCACACACCCGGAAGATTCAAGAGCTCAGAGCCTTCCCGCCAGCCGCGGGCTTATACTAGCGAGAGTCCTCCCGCCTGATACGGGCAGGAGCCCTTTGCTCCTCCTGGGCGAGTGTGGATCTGCCTGCCCCCCTCGCCAACTTTGATTCTCCTGGACCTAAATGCCCCACAAAGCCCTGATCTTGTCGGGGAGAACTCACTCAGCCAATATGAGGTTGTACACAATTCTCGCTCTTTGCGAGCTAGTCCTACGCTTGGAAAGAAAAGTCCAATCTGCGGTATTCGATGAGTGTTTGTTGACCTGGAAGAGAATCTTTTGTGGGTCCCTCCACGACTCTAAATATCTCAGGATATCCCTGATGACGGTATCCTTGTTCGACCTCAGTCTGTCTCCGGAGCTTTCGCCGCTTCGGCCATGCACGGTAGACTGACCGCGAAACCGCTTTCGCAAGAGCTCTTGGATCGTCTCGCTGTTGCGCAGGAAAAGTTCAGCTCCAAGACCTCCAAATATTCCCCATGGCTCTCGTCCAAGAGGCCTGTTGATTCGCCGTACCGGCCAAAAAGGGTGAAGATGATTCGGCGAAAACCTGCGACGATGAGTCTGCTTCTCCAACCCTTACCCCAAATTGCGAGAACCTTGCCGTCCTTGCGGAGGTATTTTACCTACCCTCATCCTGGTAAGAATCCCAAAAATGGGTATGTTGAACTGAGCACCAGACCTATTCGCAGGAAACCCTGCCAGAGAGCGATACTGGCGTTCTCCGGCGAATACCGAAACACCTCGGCTCCCCGAAGGGAGCGAGCAACCGGCTCCGGAGACTGCCCCCCAAGTTGCCCGGGCTGAAACCGTAGCTTTTCCAGGTATGACTGAGGACTACCTTCTTGCACTCTTTAATTGATGTATACTTCCGCTTATACTGCTTCTTGCAGCCCCTCCTTTTGGGACTACGGGTCCGGTCAGTACAGCGCCAAAGACTCCGGCTGCCGAGAACCCAAAAGAACAAGCGCCAGGCTCTCGGCCCTCGACTGGGAAAGCACCCGACGCCTCCCAACCGGCCGAGACCCACCCACTGGGAGAAACGCCAATCCGTCCGGGATGGGGAAAAACGGGCCACCCGCTCTTTGCGGGATCCTTCGAGGGAAGACCTGGTCCTTCCGCCAGCCTCCAGGCAGGGGTGCCATCCCCACGCCAGGTAAATCGTTGTACCCCTCCCCTTCTTGCTTGAATCTGATCCTGAATGACCGAAACTTCTTGCCAGGTTACTGGGACACCTCGGCGGCGGCTCCTGATGTCGACGAGGAGGAGTTCTTGCCCCCACCATCTCTCAGCGAGCTCGCGTACTTCCTTGGAGATCCCGGGGATGCCGAGACACTTAAGGAGCGGATGGTGGAGGTCCTGGCGAAACTGATCTGGATGCAACGGGACGACTCTCATCAGGCGATAGTACACCAGGCTGCAACTGAACGCCGGCTGGGCATCCTCGAGCGGGACTACTTGCATCTTATCAGGGAGATGGAACGACAAGGAGGCGAGTGCGAGGAGACATCTCCCGGGAGACACATTGCGCGAGCCCGGGATCAGATGCGCTTGGTCAACCAGGAGCTGATGGCTGTGAGCGCCTACAACTACCCGCGAGTGCCTCCAAGATCGGGGAGGCGAGGTCGGGGCTGTTGGCAATGGGTCCAATACTGAGCTAGTCGGCTCTCGCCCCTTCTTATTCTATCTTATCTCCTAGCGTAATGTATTCGTTCTACCGAATGTCATGCTTGCTTTTACTACCTTTGTCGCGTTATGTCTTTCGCTTACCCAGGAACTCTGCCTGGAGGCTTTTGCCATATGTAGGTAAGAAGCGGTGGCTGGGTCGGGCGAATCATGAGGCGCCAGAATATTAAAAAACATTATCCGCACCTCCGCCGCCTGAGGAAAACCTCATGATTGCCAATTTTTTCTATAAATAGGCCGGCTCACCAGCCGCATTTACTTTCATTTGATTTCAGGTCTTCGTTCTCTTCTCACACACTCACCACTTTGATACCTCGCACCTGCGCAAACCCAACTTCCCTCGTACACTCGCAAAATGTCGGGAGAGATAGATGGTCGAACTCGATGCGCGCAAGGCTTCATTGACCACGATTTTCCCTCGACAAGTTGACCGAGGAGGAGTACCTTTCCGCGGTGGCCAATTACGTCCCGCCAGGGTTCGTCGCGCGGCATCCCGAGGGTCACGACAAAATCAACTCTTACCGAAAGGGGAGCTCGTCATCCCCCTGGAGCATTTTGAGGTGGGGTTTCGCCTCCCCCTCTGGCCTGAAGTGCGCCAGACCCTATGATACTTTGGAGTGGTCCCGACCCAACTCAACCTGTACTCCGTCGCGCTTCTGGTAGCATTTGTCTGCTACATGCACGCGGAAAGGATCGAGTTCAAGCTCTCGGTCTTCCGGAAGCTGTTCAACTTCCGGGCCAAGAGCGGAATCGTCTTTTTCTTGGGCCAGACGATCAAGACGAGCGGCCTCGCCAACAAGAACCACCACTGGCCCAGAAGTTCATTTTCGTCTCTGGGAACTTAGGCAATGTGCCCCTTTCACCCGTCCAATATGACGAGGCGACTTATAGGCCTCCCGCGCTTGGGGGGCACAAGACCGCCCTTCTCGCCTTCTTCGGAACCAAGAACTTCGACGTCAGATTATTGCGGCGAGACCTCGACTCCCTTCCGCCTATCCTTGTCGGACAAGGTATCATTCCGCCTCTCCCCTTAGATTGTTGTCTTGGATTTGTCGAAGCTAATTCTTACTGTCCGCGTAGGTGAGCCAGAAATCCCTCTCCACCAACTGTATGAGGAAATCGGGGTTCTCGCCCCCGGACTGTCTCTCGCACAATCGACGGCCTTGGCATGCTGGGAGGAGTCGGGTACCTCCTCCCAGCCGAGTGCCCAGAAGCGGAAACTGGATGCTCCTCCCCCAACATCTTCCAAGAAGACCAAAACATTCGCACTGGACAAGGGCAAGTCCACCGTCGAAACCCCTGCCAAGGCCCCACCCACGACGGATACGACGAGTATCACCGCCAAGATTGCCGCCACCGTGGAGAAGGTTCCTGGGGCACCGATGCAGAGAGGGCCCCGGAACTTCGGGCTCGGCGAGAGGCATCTGGACAAGACGGGCCAGCCTCTTCTCCAGTTGGACCCCGAGGCTAACCGTGTCTCTATCTCGACGCTCCTGCCCACGTGGATGGAGCAGGACACTACCAGCGGCGAGGCCTTCGGACTCGCCTTCGGGTTGTACAGTCAGTAGGACGCCAGCCTCTACGACAAGGAATCAACCCGGACCCTTGCGCACGAGACTGCTCGGGCCCAGCTGTGCGCCCTTGAGCTCGCGCACATGGCGTCGCGCCGGAGCCTCAACCTTGAACGGAACCTAAATGAGGGTCAAAAGTCGTGGGATCTCACTACGACAGAGGTGACTTCCCTGAAGCGCCAACTAGCGGCCTCTGAGGCGCTTCTCGCCAGTTGCCCAGCGCAAGGGGTGAGTGGAACATTTGTTACCCTATCATAGTTTCGTCTCAGTCTCGGCTAACTTTTTCCAGTCTCCCTCAGGACCCTGCAAATGTCGAGCTGTTGCACGCGCAGGTGGCGAGCTTTGAGCGCGAGGTCTCGAGGCTGAAGGCCGAGAACAAGCTCCTTCAGGAAACCCTCCTTCCGCCGCCCCCGAGCGCGAATTTCAAGCGACACCAATACAGCAACTACGAAATTGAAGTGATGATGCAAGAGAATGCCCAGGGGGCGGCCAAGCATGTGATCGGGGTGCTGCGAGATGCCGGATTGTTGAATGAAGGCGGCGGGAAGCTTACACCGCACAGCGTCCTCCCCTGGCTGTTCACTCCCATTGACAAGCCCGAGGGGAGGGCGACCTTCCGAGCGAGGACGGCCTTGACTCACTTCTGAGCGGAGAATCATCCAGCGAGAAGTCTGGCGACTCTTCCTGAAGGGCTTCCGCCTCTTATTTTTAACTTTGTACTTTCCCCCCTTTTGAAATACATGTAATGGGCGAGACCCATAATGCATTTGTGTATATATATAAGGTTCTTTTTGGGCATGTTATTTTTTTCATTTTTGTCGGGATGACAGTTGTTCTTAGTTTCTCGCCTTTCGCTTTTAAGCATTCGCAAATGCTTTTGCGCATCCGTATATACCTTAGGCTCTTAGGTGGTGACCGCAGTGTTAATCGCAACTCGCGCTCACGAACCGCGTTTGGAGGGAGACGGCCTTGACCCCTTACTCAGTGGGGCAGGTCCGCTAATTATGTATGCTTGGTAAACCTTGTCGAGTGAGTCCTGTCGAGAGGGTTCTGCCGAAAGGGGCTCTGTCGAGAGGGGCCTGCCCTCTAAATAAACGTTGTCGCTCTCGGAGCAACCACCCCTCCCCCCCTAAGCCTTCAACGTCCACCAAGGGCCCAAGAGACTTGTCAGATAGGTGAGAGTCTGACAGCGGGAACAGCTCGGGACTTAGTTTTTCAGCATTCCACAATGTCCACCAAGACCTAATAGACCTAACAGTTAGGTGAGAGTCTGACAGCGGGAACAACTCGAAACTTAGTTTTTCAACATTCCACAATATCCATCGAGAGCCCAGCAGACTTGACAGCTAGATGAGAGCCTGACAGTGGGAACAGCTCGGGACTTGGTTTTTCGACATTCCACAATGTCCACCGAGGGCCCAACAGACCCGACGGCTAGGAGAGAGCCTGACAGCAGGAACAGCTCGGGACTTCGTTTTTCAACATTCCATAATGTCCACCAAGAGCCCAATAGACCTGACGGTTAGGCGAGAGCCTGACAGCGGGAATAGTTCGTGACTTAGTTTTTCAACATTCCACAATGTCCACCGAGGGCCCAACAGACCCGACAACTAGGTGAGAGCCTGATAACGGGGACAACTCAGTACTTGGTTTTTCAACATTCCACAATGTCCACGAGGGCCCAACAGACCTGACAGATAGGTGAGATCCTGACAACGGGAACAGCTCGGGAATTGGTTTTTCAACATTCCACAATGTCCACCGAGGTCCCAACAAACCTGACAGCTAGACGAGAGCCTGACAGCGGGAACAGCTCGGGACTTAATTTTTCAACATTCCACAATGTCCACCGAGGGCCCAACAGACCTTGCAGGTAGGTGAGAGCCTGACATCGGGAACAGCTCGGGACTTGGTTTTTCAACATTCCACAATGCCCTCCGAGGGCCCAATAGACCTGACAGGTAGGTGAGAGCCTACAGCGGGAACTACTCAGGACTTAGTTTTTCAACATTCCACAATGTCCACCGAGGTCCCAAGAGACCTGACAGCTAGGGGAGAGCCTGGCAGTGGGAACAGCTCGGGACTTGGTTTTTCAACATTCCACGATGCCCACCGAGGGCCCAACAGACCTGACAGTTTGGCGAGAGCCTGACAGCAGGAACAACTCGGGACTTAGTTTTTCAACATTTCACAATGTCCACCGAGGGCCCAACAGACCTGACTGCTAGGTGAGAGCCTGACGGCGGGAACAGCTCGGGACTTGGTTTTTCAACATTTCACAATGTCCATCGAGGGCCCAACAGACCTGACTGCTAGGCGAGAGCCCGACAGCGAGAACAGCTCGGGACTTAGTTTTTCAACATTCCACAATGTCCACTGAGGGCCCAACAGACCTTCCAGGTAGGTGAGAGCCTGATAGCGGGAACAACCCGGGACTCAGTTTTTCAACATTCCACAATGTCCACCGAGGGCCCAACAGACCTGACAGCTAGGTGAGAGCCTGACTGCGGGAACAACCCGGGACTCAGTTTTTCAACCTGTCTTCTAGCCTTGAGAGGTGGGGGGGAAGAAAAGGACACGCTAAGAGAGAAAAGAGTCAGAAACAAGACATGCATTCTATTTATTCAGGGATAGAAGCGCTTCAAGTCGCCACCACTCCATGTATGGCTGATGGTTACCCCCTCCACATTTTGGAGGTGATAACTTCCCGACTTGAATACTTCCTCGATTACATAGGGACCTTCCTAATTGGGATTGAGCTTCCCAACCGATGCAGACCTTTCGGCCGCATCCACCTTTTTCAAGACAAGATCCCCTTTCACAAATTGTTTTACTCGTACGTGCTTGTCGAAGTACTTGGGCATGCGACGTTTGACCTTCTCTTGCCTAATGACGGCCAGGTCGCGAAGCTCCTCCACCAGATCCAGCGAGAGTCGCATCTCGCCCTCGTTCTCAATCATCCAGTCCTCCTCCCCTTCTCCTGCAATGTCTACCCGTGGTGATTTGACCTTGAACTCTATGGGAAGCACGACCTCGCAGCCATGTGAAAGCCTGAACGTGGTTTCCCCCGTGGCCGTGTTGGGCGTGGTTCTTAGGACCCAAAGAACCGATGGGAGCTGTTCCACCTAATTCCCCTTTAGATTTTCTACCTTCTTCAACAGACCCACAATGATCTTATTTGCCGCCTCGACCTGCCCGTTACTCCGGGGATGGGGGACTGATGCGAACCTGAGATCAATCCCAAGCTAGCGACAGAAGCTGATGAAATCCTCACTGGCAAATTGCGGCCCGTTGTCGGTGACTATGACCTGAGGTAGCCCATACCGGCAGATGATTTCTCCCCAAACAAAGTTACAGATTACCCGGGAAGTTACCTTGGCTGGGGCTTTTACTTCCAACCACTTCGAGAAGTAATCAATCATGAGCAGAAGAAATCTCCTCTGCCCACTGGCCTGAGGAAAAGGCCCCACCAAGTCCATTCCTCAAATTGCAAAAGGTCATGGAGTTGTGGTACTTCTGAGCCTCTAGGCGGGTAAGAGTTGCAACTGTGCGAATAGCTGACATTTAAGACATTTCCTTGCGAATTCTTCAGCATCCTTGCCCAAGGCTGGCCAGAAATACCCCTGTCGGACGATCCGGACCTCCAGGGTCCTGCTCCCCGAGTGGCTGCCACACTCTCCAGAGTGGACTTCCTCTAAGACCTTTTGAGCCTCCTCAGATACACACCTGGCCAGAAGTCCCGGGAGTCTTTCGAAAGAACTCTCCCCCCACGCAACAGGTAATACACCGACTTATGCCTGAAGCGCTTATTGTCTGCGACCTCCCCAGGAAGATCGCCGGTGGTTAGAAACGCGAAGAACGGATCCCTCCACGAAGGGCGCTGTTCTATCTCCATTAGCTCTCCATCTTCTATAAACAGTTGGAATAAGTCCGTTGCGGTTCACCCGGTCCTTGGACCGAACTTAGCCAGCTGATCTGTCGCAGCATTCTCCTCACGTGGTACATGTCGGATGGAGAAAGTCTGGAACCCCCCGATAAGGACCCTTATCTTGAGCAAATATTGTTGCACGGTCGACTCCCTTGCTTCGAACTCTCCTTTGACCTGCGAGGCAACCACCATCGAGTCCGTCAACACCTCCACATCTTGCACTCCCAGCTCCTTAGCAAGTCGCATCCCTGTTATGACTGCTTCATGTTCCGCCTGATTGTTGGTTACGGGGAAGTGTATCACCGCGGCTTGTTCAATCTTTGTTCCCTGGAGGCTCTCCAAGACCACCCCTGCGCCCAAATAGTGCTTTCTCGGCGCCCCATCCACTAGCATCCTCCATGGCATAGGATGGCTCAGACCTACCTCTTCCGACTCCGCCACGCAATATGCCAAGAAGTTTGCTACCGCTTGTGCTTTAACTGACAGGCGCGGGACGAAAAAGATGTCAAATTCACTCAATTCTACAGACCACTTTGTCAACCTTCCTGAAAGCTCCACCCCTTCGAAGATGTCATGCAGTGGGTGATCTGTCACCACCCGAACTGAGTGAGCTTGAAAGTACGGCCGAAGTTTCCGAACCGAGATGACCAATGCAAATGCCAACTTCTCAAGGATGAGATATTTGAGTTCTGCCTTCAAGACCCGACTCACATAGTAAATTGGCAGTTGCTTCTTGCCCTCTTCCCGGACCAGGACGGAACTTACAGCATCTGCCTCCACTCCGAGGTACAAGGTCAAGTCTTCCCCTTCCTTGGGTCCTTGGAGCAGCGGGGCCCGGGAGAGTTGACATTTCAGAGACTGGAAAGCCTCCTAGCAGTCCTTTAGACCATTCGAATTTTTGGCCTCCTCGCAGTACCCTAAAAAAGGCCGAGCATTTTTCTCCTGCCCGGGAAAGAAACTTGCTCAGCCCTGCAAGCTTCCCTGTCAGGCGTTGGACCTCCTTGGCATTCCTGGGTGACCCTAGCTCCATTATGACTTATTTTATCTGGGTTGGGCTCTACCCCTGCCGGGGTCTGGAGGTGTCCAAGGAACTTCCCCCGACTTGCTCCGAAAACACACTCTTGGGGGTTCAGCCTCATTTTAAATTTTCGCAAGGTGGAAAAAGTTTCTTCCAGATCTTGGAGGTGAGAGCTCACATCCTTGCTTTTTACCATCAAGTCATCCACATGCACCTCCAGGTTCCTCCCTCTCTGCTCCCGGAAGATTCTGTCCATCATTCTTTGGTCTGTGGCACTGCGTTCCTCGGCCCAAAGGGCATCATGTTGTAGGTATAACATCCGCTGCTCGTGATGAAAGACACATCCTTTACATCCGGAGGGTGCATCCTGATCAGGTGATAACTTTAAAAAGCATCCAGAAAACTCATTACAGGGAAACCGACGGCTGAGTCAATCAACGCATCGATCCGAGGCAAGGGGTAGCAATCCTTGGGGCATGCTTTATTTAACAAAGAAAAATCAACACACATCATCCACCTCCCATCTCCCTTTTTTACCATTACGACATGTGAGACTCAGCCTGGAAACTGGATCTCTGATACAAACCCGGCTTTGAGAATTTTCTCCACCTCCTCCTGGATAAGCCCCTCGAGCTTGTCGGCCACATTCCTTTTCTTTTGGCGGATAGGGCGGATCTTCGGGTCGAGGTTCAACCGGTGGCAAGCCACGTCCGCATCGATGTCGGGCATATCCGCTGCGCTCCACGCAAAGATGTCCATGTGTTTCTGAATGCACGCCAGCATCCTCTCTTGATCCTTTTCGCCTAGGCCCCCGCTGACCAGCACCTTCTCCGCCTTGCCTGCTCGGGTCAGAACCTCCAGCTCTACAACCTCTTCCTTCGGCTCCAGTCTGGACTGCGCCTCCCACTCTTCAGCTTCCCGCTCTCTTTGGGCGAGGACCTCCTCCACTGCTTCTTCTATCGCCATCATCTCCTCTTCTCCTCTGGGCTCTCCTCCTGCACCCTCCTCTAAAATGGGGACCTGCTCCCCCCTGACTCCGTCGACGCCTCCTCCATCACCTCCAACATCGCCTTGACCTCCCCCATCCACGAGATGGTGTTAACCGCGGTGACGTAGCACTTCTATGCCACTTTGGGGTCTCCCCTGACCCGGACTTGCCCTCCCCCCCCCCCTCGTTGAACATGAGACACTGGTGGAAAGATGAGGGGACGTATCAAAATGTGTTGATGAGGGACCGACCAAAGATGACATTGTAGCTGCTGGGGGCGTCCACAATCACGAACCGGCAGTTGCGGGACTGACCCCCCCCCCCCCCCGGGTCACATTAAGCCATACTCATCATTCTACCTCCTTCCTCTCCCCTGAGAACCCGAAGAACGGTCCATCTGAGACTAACACCCTCTTGGCCTCGACATTCATCCCGTCGAATGTCTTCTTGAAAATGGCGTTGACCGAGCTCCCGTTGTCCACCGGGATTCGGGATATGGTGAAGTTTTTGATCGCCACTTGCACTACCAGCGCATCGCAGAACGGGTCCTCATGATCCGGCATATCTCCTGAGGTGAAGGTGTTCCTCTCCATGGGAGGCAGGGTCTGGGATGTCGAGGCGACACTGCGCCGAAACACTGTTTGGAGGCTCCCCTTATGGGTGGCCTCAATCCCTCCCCCCCCCCCTCCGTGGATCACACTGATCCTTCCAGAGCCTCCTATATCGGCCCTCTCCTCGCACCTGTCCTCATCGACCCCCGCGGCCACCTCCTCGATCCGCACCGTTGGCTGCTGCTGCCCTTGTCCTCTCCCCCTCCTCGGCTCTAGGAACTCGGGGCAGGTGGCAGTCGCGTGACCCTCCTCCTGATGGAAGTCATAGTATGACAACTCCACCGCTACTTTTCGTCCTCCTCGACGGATCCTCCTCCTCTCAACCCTTCCCCGCGCTATCGCCATGGTTTGATGCTGCGGGGGGAGAGGTGGCCTCGGGCCCTGCCTCCACCCAGGGGGATTAAACCTCTCATGCCCCCCTTGATAGTTTCCTCCCTGGAATCTTCATCCTTAGACCTGAACAGGCCCTTCCTGCTGCCTCCAGCCCAGTTGATTAGGGGGATCTTGATAACCCCACCCTTGGTGTTGCCTTGGGAGTCCCTGCCCCCTGGGCTCGTCCCTTCTTCTATCCTCCTGACGCCTACTCGTCCCCTGCTCCTCGCTTCTTCCCAACCCAGCCAGCTTCCTAGCAAAGTTGGGGTTTGCTGCCTCTCCTTCGATCTCCTACGCTGCTCTTTCCATTACCTCTTGGAAAGACAGCGGCGGCCTCCGCTTCAGCGCCACCCTAAAGAACCCTTCCTGCAGCTCCAAGGTAAAAGCTATCATCAGGGTAAACCCTGGCATCTCCTCCACAACGAGGACTTCCTCCTTGAACCGGTCAACATAACTCGTCAAGGTCTCTTCTGATCCCTGCTTGACTGCGAAAAGAAACTCCGCACCCTTCTTCCTCTTCTTCGAAGTCGAGAACCTTAACAAGAAAGTCCGGCGAAGGTCCGCGTAGCAGTAAATTGAACTATTGGGAAGCTGGTGGAACCAGTCCCTCGCCTTGTATTTGAAGGAGATGACAAAGAGCCGGCACTTGAAAGCATCGGTCATCTTCCTTATGGAAACCGTGTCCTCGAACCACTAGACGTGTTGAACTGGGTCGTCCCTGCCAGTGTAGTAGGACATCTCCGGCTCCCTGAACCCCTCTGGAACTGGAACGAGGGCTGACACGACCAACTCGCTGAAGGGGATCCCGCCTATCCCGCAATTGGGGGGTTATTGCGGGATCACTTCACTGATCCGGCCCGCACTCGGCGAGTCGGGGATCAGTTCTCGCCCAGCGGGATCCTGCACGTGGATCTCGTCTTCCTTCCCCCTCTCGGTCTGCCTGGCCGGGGCGTTCTCTCCCAGGGTGGGCTGCGCGACCACTGGGACGGCGGGAGTTGAGCATTCGCCGCGAGTGGCACTGAGCCAATGGTGCAAGGTCTCCATGACCTCCTTTCTAAAATCCTCGAACATGCCTACAGTCGCTAGTCCCAGTGGGGGTCGCGGCGGCTCCAGGCCGGGTCCTTGTCCTTCGTCTCCAGCCCTTGAACTAGCTGAAGTTCTTCTGTGCTGACCACTCTCCACGCTTACCGCACCAAAGTGTTGAAACCGGAAATCGGTCTTTGTGGAGTTCGGGGTCCCAAAAGGGTATGACCTCACACCTGCTTCCTTCTGACTAGCACACCAGATCGGAAATTCGGGAACTTAAGAATAGAATTGAGGTCTCAGCCAGGAGATTTCACCACACACCCGAAAGATCCAAGATCTCTTCCTCTCCCAAGCCAATGCTGAGCTTGGGCACCTTGGAGAGAGTTTGAAGAAGAAGATGGGAACAGAGAAAACTGTTGATCTCTTTCTCCAAAGGTGCCCCCTTGGTTCTATTTATAGATTTCCATCCTTGGTCTGCCAACAGCGTAACTCTGCTGTTCAGAATTACTATACGCAGCCCAATGGGGTCTGCCAACAGCGTGACTCCGCTGTTTTGGAAGGTTGTTTGCAGACCCTCGAGGGCATCCAAGTCATTCTGCCTCTGAACCCTACTGGGCGAGTGGTCCATGAAGGCACCACTCTCCTAAAGGGGGAGGGTGCTGGGTGAGCTAGGCACTCGCCTCCGCTGTTCCCAAATAGGGCGGATGTGAGATCAATATGTCGCTCGCTTGTTTGGGCGAGAGCCTTCCCGCCTGCCTGGGGCTTATACTGGCGGGAGCCCTCCCGCCTGATACGCCCTTTGCTCCTCCTGGGCGAGTGCGAGTCTGTCTGCCCCACTCGCCAACTTTGATTCTCCTGGATCTAAATGTCCCACAAAGTCGTGATCTTGTCTGGGAGAACTCACTCAGCGAATACGGGATTGTACAACTGGGGCTCGCAGTTGCTCCCAGCATTAGAATTGTCGGTAGTCTATCTTATTTCTTGCAAACGGCGACTCCAGTCACGCTCCAGACAACATTCGCCTGAGATGCCTTCTCCTTCGTGTGTGTCGACGATAGCAGGCACAAAAGGCGTCGTTCCTGGCTTCTATCGAACCCGACGACTTTTTCTGCTTCCCCGATTCTGCATAGGTAAGTGACGATCCTCCGTTCGTTACTGTTGTTGCAGTATGGAGGCCGGACGATCTGTTGCTGTTGGGAGGCCGGGCGGTCTGGCGGTTTATCCTAGCCGGCTTGTCTGTCGGGTTGTTTTTGTTTGGTATCCCAGCGGTCTGGCGGTTTGTCTCAGGCGACTTGGAGACTGGGCGGTCTAGCGGTCTCCTATGGCGGTTTGTGCTCTGTGACGTTTGTTCTCTCCTACTGTCGGTTGTCGGGCGGTTAGCCGGCTTGTCTAACCGCACGACTTGTCCGGTTTGTCTATTTGTAAAGCCGCATATACTTGTAAATTTTTAGTCTCACGTTGCTTGTTTGTAACCCCTCTCATCTCCTCTATTATATAAAAGTGATGTTATACCTTTATAATAGATACCTTTTTTGGATAATAAAGTTTTTGTTACTCCAAATTTTCGATCTATTTTTTCTGTTCGCACATGCTATCAAAGGACTCGATCTTTTCCGCCTGATTTTGTGAGCCCTCTCTGTCTGCGCGACTTGTTCTTTTTCTCGCGACCTGTCTTCGCGGCTTGTTTCTTCCTCTGGCTTTCGCCCTGTCTGCGTGGTTTCTTTCTCTCCTTGTCACTGTCATTTGTGGGCGCGACCTCTTGATTCCTCTTTGTCGCCGCGACTAGTTCTTAAGTCGTCGTGACCTGTGTCTAGTCGCCGCACTTCTCTTTCTAGCCGCGACCTGTTCTTTGTCGCCGCGCCCTTCCTTTATAACCGCGACCTATTCTTTGTCGCCGCGACTTCTCTTTCTAGCCGCGACCTGTTCTTTGTCGCCGCGACTTCTCTTTCTAGCCGCGAGCTGCTCTTTCTCGCTGCGACTTCTCCTTCTAGACGCGGCTTGTTCTTCTTGTTGCTGTACTCTATGGCCAACTTCGATATCTTTACCACCACTACTCCCGTTGCCGCTCATCCTCCTACACCTCCCACTCCTTTTGGTAACCTTGGCACCGCTTCCAAACTCATCGGTCCCAACTGCCCGGATTGGAGTGTCTCCTTCACCTTCCTTCTCCGCTCTCAACGCAAACGTCATCATCTTGCATGATTCCCCTCTCTTTGACGATTGGGATGTCAGTGATGCTCTTGTCCGCACATGGCTGGCTAACAGCCTCTCTGATGAATGCCTCCTTGTCATCCTCCATGATGAAACGGTCAAAGCTGCTTGGCTCCATCTTGCCGCTCTCTACTCTAAGGGGGCTCAGACGTCTCGCATTTATACTCTGTATGCGGACCTCTTTGCCCGTCTCTCTATGTCTCCAGCTGCTGCTTACCAACAAGTTCAGGCTCTCGGAGCCGAAATTCTCCAAAATCGCCCCTTCTCTACTGATCTCGCTGAGCAACACATACACTTGCAGGAGCTTCTGGTTGTGTGTTATCTTCTACGACTTCCTGAGTCGTATTGCATGATACATCAGCAAATCCTTGGCGAGGCGAAGTCTCCAACCCTAGATGCCACTACTGCCCGTATAGCCGCTGTAACATCTCTGCTCCAACGTCTGCTGTTATCCTCCCCTCCTCAACCGGACAACTCTGCTCACCATACTCAGCGAAGTGGCTCTGGTGGCCGCCACCTCCTATCAAGCGACTGTGGTGCTTCCCGCTTTCTCTGCTCTCACTGTGGCCGCACCGGCCACACAGTTGATCGCTGCTAGAAGAAACATCCTCATCTTCGACCATCTGAGGACGCTTCCTCTTCTTCTTCAAAGCTGTTCGCCTCTGTGGTCACGTCTTCAGGTAGTGCCCACGTCGCTACTCAACGTAAATGGCTGATCGACTCTGGTGCTACCAATCATATGACCGGCAATCCGCAATGTTTTTCTCTCCTAGAACAGCATGACTGGTTGCCCCCGGTCCTTGTTGCGGACGGCTCTCCCTCACCGGTCAATGGAACGGGTGTGGTTCAAGTCACTCCGTCTCTTCGCCTGGCGGACACCCTCTACGTGCCCAAGTTCCCTTGCAACTTGTTATTTGTTACTTCGCTTTGCAAACAACCACATCTTCTACTGATATTCTCTAGTGACATCTTCGCCTTGGTCATGCTCCTCTACGTCTTTTACGTCAGCTTCTACCACATCTTCCTCCGCAGAGTCCACCTCTCAACTGTGACGCATGTCAGCTTGGCAAGCATCACAGCTCCTTCCCAACGAAGCATGGTCGTGGTTCTTCCCGGCCATTTGAACTTGTCCACTACGACATCTGGGGTCCTGCTCCTACCCTCATCATAGGTCGGGGTAGTTCATATTTTGTAACATTTATTGATGATTTCTCTAGATGTACGTGAGTGTATCTTTTAAAAGATCGCTCTGAACTCTTTTTTGTATGGACATCATTTTATAATATGATTAAGAATCAGTTTGATATGTCTATTAAAATATTTCGTTCTGACAACGCTAAGGAATATCTTAGCACTGCTTTCTCTTCTTTTTGTATGCAACATGGTATTATTCATCAAACCACCCGTGTCTATACCTCCCAACAAAATGGGATGGCGGAACGCAAGAACCGTCACCTCCTCGATGTCGCTCTAACTCTGATGACACAGATGCAAGTTCCTCACTCCTATTGGGGCTACGTTGTCCTCATCTCCTGTTACCTCAATCGCATTCCGTCCACGGTTCTCCACGGACAAACCCCATTCTCTATTCTTTATCCAGGCAATGACTCGTTTCCTCTCCCTCTGCGAATCTTTGGGTGCACGGCTTTTGTGCACATTCCTTCCGCAACTCATGACAAACTCGACTCACGTGTCACCAAATGTATCTTTTTGGGTTACTCAACTACTCAAAAAGGTTACTGTTGTTTTGATCCCGTTCTTCGTAAACAATATGTATCTGCGGATGTGACCTTTTTCGAGAATGTGTCTTATTTCTCTTCTGACCTCTCTCCCTCTACAGTTCTTTCGCCTTCTCCCACCGTCCCCTTCACTCCGTCTACTCCCATCGAGATTTTCCCACCATCCACTCTACCGTCTCCTCCTTCCCTCTCTTCCTCATGACCACCGCTCTCTCCCTCCTCTCCGTGGTCGTCTCTCTCATCTCCCGGGCGGTCAGCTCTCTCCGCCACGGATGCTCCGGTTACTGAGGAACACACTAACCTAGATCTTCCCATTGCTCTTCGCAAAGGGGTGCGGACGTGTACCCAGCATCCGATGGCTGCTGTTGTTTCATATGATCGTCTCACTCCTTCTCGCAGGGCGTTTGCATTGGCTATCTCTGCGACTGCCACTCCCGGCACCTACCAGGAAGCTCTTGTTGTTCCTCATTGGAAGGCCGTCATGGATGAGAAAATTGCTACCCTTACTGAACGGGGTACCTGGACCCTGGTTCCCCCCCCCCCCTTTGGGCACTGATGTGGTTGGCTGTCGCTGTGTCTTTGTTGTAAGGTTCTGTCCGGATGGCAGCGTGGATCGATACAAGGCCCGTCTGGTTGCCAAAGGCTTCACTCAAACCTATGATGTTGATTACTTTGACACATTCTCTCTCGTTGCTCGTCTCAGCACCATTCGGGTCCTTCTCTCTGTCGATGTCAACATGTATTGGCCCATCTCACAGCTGGATGTTAAGAACGCTTTTCTCTACGGTGATCTTCAGGAAGATGTTTACATGGAGCAACCTCCTGGGTATGTTGCTCAGGGGGAGACACGAGAATGCCGGCTAAAGAAGGCTATCTATGGCCTAAAGCAAAGCACTTGGGCTTGGTTTGACAAGTTCAGCGGCATTGTTGCGGCCATTGGTTTTGCAAGAAGTTCAGCCGATCACTCCTTGTTCGTTCGGAAAACCGCCTCGGGTCTGGTTCTTCTTGCGGTATATGTGGATGACATTCTTCTTACTGGCGATGACCGGGATGGGGTAACTTTGATAAATAAATACCTTCGTCAACACTTGGTCACAAAGGATATGGGCTCCCCGAAATACTTTCTGGGGATTGAAATCTCTAGGAAGTCTAACTCCATGGTCCTTTCCCAACAGAAGTATGTTATTGATCTTCTAAAGGAGGCAGGGTTGACTGGTGCTAAACCTGCCCGATGTCCCATGGCTGCTGGAGAAGGCAAAACTTGGACAGATGACTCGCCCCTTCTATCTGATCTTACGAGGTACCTGCGTCTGGTTGGCAAACTCATTTATCTCACTGTAACCAGACCCGACATCTCTTATGTTGTGGGCAAGGTGAACCAGTTAATGCAAGCTCCTAGGGAGTGTCATCTATAATCTGCCCTGAGGATATTAGAGTATGTTAAAGCAGCGTCAGGGAAAGGACTCCTGTTTCAGAAGAATGGTCACTTAAAGGTTGAAGCTTACTCAGATTCGAGCTATGCTGATGACAAATGTGACCGCAAGTCAACATCAGGTTTCTGCACATTTATTGGAGGAAATCTTGTGAGTTGGAAAAGCAAGAAACAGTCTGTGGTCTCCATGTATAGTGCAGAAGCAGAATATCGCAGTATGATATCGACCACATGTGAGTTGAAATAATTACGAGCTTTCATGCTTGACTTAGGAGAGGTCTACAATTATCATCTTCCTATGTTCTGTGACAACAAGGCTGCAATATACATCTCCAAAAATCCTGTCTTCCATGAGAGGACAAAACATATAGAAGTTGACTGTCAATGTATTCGGGAAGAGATCTTGAAGAAACAGATTTGTATTCCGTTCGTCACTTCCGACAACGAGTTGGCAGATGTCTTCACCAAGTCAGTATCTGCTTCCTTCTTCCACATTTGCGACAAGCTGGGCATGATTGATATCTATGCTCCAGCATGAGGGGGAGTGTTGCAGTATGGAGGTCGGGCGGTCTGTTGTTGTTCGGAGGCCGGGCGGTCTGGCGGTTTATCCTAGTCGACTTGTCTGCCGGGCTAATTTTGTTTGGTATCCCAGCGGTCTAGCGGTCTCCTGTGGCGACTTGTGCTTTGTGACGCTTGTTCCCTCCTACTGTCGGTTGTCGGGCGGTTAGTCGGCTTGTCTAACCGCACGACTTGTCCGGTTTGTCTATTTGTAAAGCCGCATATACTTGTAAATTTTTAGTCTCACGTTGCTTGTTTGTAATCTCTCTCATCTCCTCCATTATATAAAAGGGAGGTTATACCTTTGTAATAGATACCTTTTTTGGATAATAAAGTTTTTGTTACTCCAAATTTTCGGTCTACTTTTTTCTGTTCGCACAACTGTTTTCCCGCCTGAATAGATGATGAAGTTTTCGCTGCTCTTTCCAGTTATGGTTGATGCCCTCGACCTTTCCAGGTTTCATCAACCCTAGTCGCTGGAGTCGTTCCAGCAGCCGGTCCTTCAGTAGAAAAATCGATCTGACAGCCTTGTTCCGCGTTTCAGTCCGGGTAAGGGAACTTTCTTACCTCGATTATTTCAGTCAATGAATATCTCTATGAAATCAGAGTTTCTACTTCCCTTAAGCATGTTGTTAAGTGTCAAGTTTATCTCTGGTTGTAGAAATTTGAGAGATTGACTCCTTGTTTAGAGATTGTCGATTTTTGTGCAGTTCTCGGATTTTTGGAAAGAGGAATAAACCCTTCCCCCTGTTTTCTGTCTTACTTTTGTTTCGTTGCAGTGTCAACTTTGGGTCATCGGAGTACTTTTCGGTGAAACCCTAGATTGATCAATTAGTGTTCCTATTATTTTAGGAAGAATGAGTATATGTTTGATTTATCCATTCTAGGGATTTTTGAGGAAATTTGAGGAAGGGAGCCTCATGTCAACCGGAGCTAAAATTAGTGCTTCCAGAATATTTCCTATAAGAAAATCATGCCTCCCCAATGTGTCTACGTGCGCCGCAACACCAATGTAAGAAATTCAATTCTTTTTAGTTAAACATATCATTATGAATAATTCATGATTTTAATATATCAGTACATGCATTTGAAAGATACAAGTTTCCTACCATAAAAATCAGTTCAGACCAACAGCGAGAGAATAAGTTATTACGATTGAGAATTAAATATTATTCAGTCAAAATCACAAATCTAATGTTATGGAAATTATCATAGCGGGGTAAGGAACCATATACTAAAACAGTAGCTTATTCAATTGTCAGAACTAATTTAAAGTGTAAGATACACTTACGCTAAAATATCAGATTCAATCACATGAAAAACATTAATCTAGTGTTATAAAATGAACGTTACCCATGTATGTCTCACCGACCACTAGTCTAGATCAATTCACATAATGGCGGGAGAGGTTCTCCCTTATATTTTTGGTGGAGGCACGCCACCGTGTTCCCAGAGCCAGCAACCCACCATACAAGTTTCAGACTTAGGGTCGATGACCCTTGTTTTCTAGATATGGAACTCCTTAGGCAGGAGTCTATGATCCTCTTGAGGGACATTCAGTTCAGAGCACCACCAGGTTTGCCACTCAGACTACAGTTTTCAGTTTGTGTGCAGTCGCCATTAATGATAAGATTTAATAAGTCAATCATTACCCCCCTCAAACATGAATCTGTGTTCCTCTCGAGGGACACTTAGTTTAAGGCGTCATCAGGTTTGCCACCCAGACTCCAACTTTCAGTTTGTGCATAGTCGTCATTATAAACAAGATTTAATAAGACAATCATGAAATCTACTAGAACTTACAGCAGACAATTCAGAAACTCCAGAAAGCGTTATCCAGCAGAAACCAGATAATAAGACTGAACTCATAATAAGTCAATTACAAGATCAAATCAAGAGCACGAAATAACAAGATTAACAGTACTCAATATTATTTATTTTCTACACAAGAAAAAATTTGTTTTTCTTTTAGTGTTGCTGCGAGTAGTTTTTCTTACTGTACAGTGGGCTTGACCCAGTTGGAACTTGTTTTTACAGGGTCTCAAGTCAGGGGATTCGCCTAGGTTAGGCGGTGCAGTCTACACCGTCATTGGTCCTCTTCAGTTGTACCTCCCTTTGGTTGTAATTTTTATATTTTCAAACTTTATGATTATTTCTTTATTCATGTCTTGATGTATCAGACTATTTCAGATTTTCAATATTGCAATTTCATAGTGAAACTTTCAGTTCTAGATGGCTCCGTGGATTCAAAAATTTGAGACACACTTTTACCTTTGGATTTTTTTGCTCTACTTCCGCTGTAAACTTTCTTTTAACACTATTATTTATGCATGTTGTGTACCAGTTTTAATACCGTTGCTTAGTTTGTTTCTTATCGTGGGGCCCGACCAGACTGCTGATTTGTTGTTAAACTAGGTTGAGGGGTTACATGTAATCTCTAGAACACATTGAAGGCATTGTTGTATGTGGGATTTTGGTGGCTCCATCACAACTTTTTTTGTTATGTTCGCTCATCCCTTAATTGAAACATGTATACTTTAAACCATATCTTTTTATTCCATATTTTAGGCATCTATACTTTTACTTTTATCGTGTTGTGATGTCCTTTCGGGCTTCTTGTGAATATTAGACCTCAAAACAATTAAATTCAAGTTGGTTAATGGCCAATCCTTTTGTGCATTTAGTTGTAATAATTGTTCTTTCAAGTCTTCCGTGTTTTTTATGTGTAACCCCAGTATGGGGTAGTTTAGTCTTTTAGCTTTTCCCTTACTCAAGTATATGTATGAGTAAGTGGCTTCTCTTTGCGATCAATTAAACCCATTATTTGGTTCAACTTGGTATCAGAGGAAGAAGCCCTAATCCCGCGGCTCTCACGTCTGCGCGCTCGATCTCCGCCTTTCTCACGCTCGATCTCCGCCACCGCTGGCTCTCCCGCTGTCGCCGCTGATTGCTGAGGCCTGAGAGGAACGCAGCCGCCGTTCATCCATGACGCAGTCCGCCACTTGCTCTGCCGCCGATTTCTGCTGTTGATTTCTGCGAGGTCCTCCGCCGCTGGTTTCTTTCTCCGTCGTTGTTGGCCATGTCTTCCTCTGTTGCTGGTCGTGCTTCCCCTTCTTCGTCGACTGTGGTGGTGCTCCTCCGCCCTTTGCCTGGCGCAGATCCCACCGTCGCTGGCCCTTGCTTCTTCTACTGCTGCCTCACGACGCTTCCTGGCGCAGATCCAGGCATATCCTTCATCCTCCAGGCGCCGATCTCTTTTTTTTCTGCGGTTTTTTTTAAACGTCGGTTGTTGTTAATGATCCACTGTGCCGCATGCTGTTAATGTCGATTGTCATCACCTTGGTCATTACCATCTCCTTGTTCTGAAGATATTGTTGTAGGCTGTTGTTCTCCTGTTCCTTTGGTTTTCTCGTTGTTAATGACCCTGATTCTTCGGTATCTTCTCTGGGTATGATCCAGCCTCAGATGAGTGACCCTCAGCGGCCTCATGGCCACTCCAGTTCTTTGAAGATTACCACGGTCCTTTTGGATGACACAAACTACCTTGAATGGTCACGCGCGGCCCAGCATGTCATCCGTTGCCAACAGTTGTTTGGATATATCAATGAGACGATTAAGGAGCCCAATGTCTCTGATCCTTCCTGAAAGCGCCGGGATTCAGATAACTCTCTGGTTGTTTTCTGGCTCCTGCATTCGATGTCACCCAAGGTTTATCGGAGCTATATGTTGATGGACTCAGCATTCAAGATCTGGACTCGTGCTCGTGAAACATACTCTCAGATTGGGAGCCTCCACTCAGGTTTATGAGCTCACTCGCCGAATTTTGGAGTTGCGTCAAGGCTTGATGACTGTTTCGTCATTGTTCTCTGAGTTTGAGCGGTTGTATCAAGAACTGGACTACTTTGCGCATTTCACTCCAGCATGTATTGTCGATGTCGTCAAGTTAAAGCAAAGGGAGGACCGTTTCCGCCTTCACGTCTTCTTGATGGGATTGAATATGGACTTTGATATAGTTCGAACATATGTTCTCCATCGCTCTCCTCTTCCCTCCCTTCGGGAGGCGTTCAGTATAGTTCTTCGAGATGAAGACCGCCGCAAGTCTCTCGGTGTCATGGTTCCTCCTGATCGCTCTGCCCTGGCTGGTATTGGTCGTGGTCTCCTTCCCACTCCTGGCTCCTCTGTGTCTATCTGTGATTACTGTGGTCGAAGGGGACATTCTCGGGAGGCATGCTTCAAACTTCATCCGCATCTCGCACCCTCTGGCCGTGTTCGTGGTCGAGGTCGTGGACCAGGCCGCGGAGAACATAGACACAGTGGCTACCATTCTCCTGATGTTGCGTACACTACTGATATCTGTGATGAGTCCCAGTCTCAGTCTCCATCTCTTACAGCCCAGGAATTGGATGCTTTTCGTCGCCTGCTTCACTCTCAGCCTGATCCTGTCACCAAAGGTTCTACGTCTCTTGTTGTCATTGTTATGCCTAGTGCTCATGCTGCCACCACCTCACTTTCTGAATGGGTGCTCGACTCTGGGGCTACACATCACATGACTGGGTCCTCCTCAGGTTTCCTCTCTTATACCCCTTTGTCTGGTAAAGAGAAAGTTATTTCTGCTAACGACTCGCTGTCCTCTATTGCGGGCAAAGGCACTATCTCTTGTTCTCCGTCCATCTCCCTGTCATTTGTGCTTCATGTTCCTTCATTCCCTCGAAATTTACTTTCCATCAGAAATATTACAAAATCACTTAACTGCTCGGTAACTTTTTTTTTGATTCTTGTGTTTTTCAGGAACTGGGTACGAAGCGGAACATTGGCAGTGGTAGGAACCGTGGCGGCTTGTACTACCTGGACACTCATCCTCTCTCTCAGGCTTTTTCTAGTTCCCCTGTCACTACATAGGTTGTTCTCTGTTGGCATCGGCGTCTTGGTCATCCCTCCTCTGTTTATCTACGAACATTGTTTCCTGTTTTTTCCCCTTTTCTTCAAAACTTTGTTTGTGATGTATGTGATGAATCTAAACATGTGAGGCATACTACTTCTCATCTTTCTATCCCTAGTACTATTCCTTTTGTTGTTATCCACTCTGATGTTTGGGGGTCATCCCCCATTGTTTCTATCACTGGTTTTTGATGGTTTGTCACATTTATTGATTGTTTTTTTGCATACTACGTGGGTTTATTTGTTAAAAAGGAAAAGTAAAATGTTTTCTTGTTTTCAAATTTTTCATAAAATGGTGCAAACACAATTTAATGTCTCTATTCGAGTCCTTCAGAGTGATAATGGGGGGAAGTATGATGATCGGGGTGCCTTTGGCTCTTACCTCACCTCCCACGGTATCATCCACCAGAAAACCTGTACTTATACATCTACTCAGAACGGAGTGTCCGAACGGAAAAATCGTCACCTCCTTGAGCTTGCTCGCTGCCTCCTAACCACTATGCACCTCCCTAAACCCTATTGGGGTGATGCGGTACTTACCGCTGCTCACCTTATCAACAGTCTCCCTTCTTGTGTCCTTTCTTTTACCACTCCTCTCGCTTGTCTCTCCACCTCTGGTGTGGTTCATACCTCTCATTTGCCACACCCGTGTTTTTGGTTGTGTATGTTTCGTGCATGTGCACCAACCTCATTGTGACAAGCTTGACTCTCAGGCTTAGCGGTGTGTCTTTTTTGGTTATTCTTCTACGACCAAAGGTTATCGTTGTTATCACCCTCCTTCCCGGCGTATATTCTGTACCATGGATGTCACCTTCCGTGAGGGAGATCCCTATTTTCTGCCTTCGACTCACCTCTTTCGTCAGGGGGAGAACCGTGGTGATGTGGTTGTTACTCCTGTTCCTCTTCCTCTTCTTCCTACCATTCCCTCTACTCATTCTACTATGGTACCCATAGCTCCCATCCAGGTACCTGACTCTTCTACTATGATTTCTCCATTCCCCCATGTTTACCACCGACGCAGTTCAGGTACTCAGGTTACCACAGCTCGACCTCTACCAGTGCCATCTTTGGACTCGGATCCTGATGATGTTGATCTGCATATTCCTATTGCATTCCTCAAGAAAGGTAAAGCTCCTTGTACGCAACATCCTATCTCTAATCACGTGGCTTACCACCATCTTACTCTGAGCCAGGCGTTTGTTTCATCTCTTTCCCTAGTTGTTATTCCTAAGACATGATAGGAAGCTTTGGAGATACCGGCCTGGACTCAGGCTATGCATGATGAGATGTCTGTCTTGGACAAGAATCACACGTGGGATGTTTCCGCTCTCCCTTCCGGGAAGAAAGCTATAGGTTCTCGGTGTGTCTTCTCTGTTAAGCAGAACCAAGATGATAAGGTGGAACAGTACAAAGCACGCCTAGTTGCTCAAGGTTACGCCCAGACACAAGGAGTTGATTATCAGAAGACGTTTGCTCCTGTTGCCAAGATGGATTCTATTCGGGTGTTGCTATCGTGTGCTGCGTGGCTGGACTGGGAGCTTCATCAACTAGATGTTAAAAATGGGTTCCTCTATGGTGAGCTCGAGGAGGTGTACATGAAATTTCCTCCTGGTTTTGTAAAGAAAGGAGGTGAAAGATTTGTCTGTCGCCTCAGAAAATCTTTATATGACCTGAAACAATCACCTAGTGTCTGGTTTGGAAGATTTCTTACGACAATGCTCAAGTTTGGGTACAAACAAGCCCAATCGGATCATACCATGTTCATCCGGAGACATGAATAGCGTGTTGTGGTTCTCATTGTCTACGTGGATGACATTGTGATTACGGGAAATGACACAGAGGAGATTGTCAATCTTAAGACCCTCCTGTCTGCTGAATTTGAAGTGAAAGACTTGGGAAGATTACGGTACTTCCTGGGTATCGAAGTGCTCAGATCCGAGCTGGGTATCTTTATATCCCAACGGAAATACATATTAGATCTCCTAAAAGAAACATGTATGCTTGGGTGTGTTCCTGCGAACACCCCGATTGAGGAAAATCACAAGATTGATGAAAATGGTGATGGTGATCACACCGATGTATCACGTTATCAAAGATTGATCGGTAAACTTATATACCTATCTCATACACGCCCCGACATTACGTTTGTCGTTGGTATCATAAGCCGATATATGCATTTTCCTCGAATCAGACATCAAGAAGTTGTGTATTGTTTGCTGCGATATTTGAAGAAAGCTGCTCGTCGTGGTCTCTTATTCTCCAGGAACAACACTTTGAAGATTGAATTTTTTACTTATGCTGATTGGGTTGGCTGCCATGATGACAGAAAATCCACAACATGATACTGCTCCTTTATTGGTGGAAACCTCATGACATGGCGCAGCAAGAAGCAAAATGTAGTGGCTCGGTCTAGTGCGGAACCAGAATATCATGTCATGCCCCAAGATTTTTGTGAGGGACTATGGTTGCGCACTGTGTTACAAGATCTGGGTTTCCCAGTGACGGACCCCTTCTCCTTGTTCTGTGACAATAAGGCGGCCATTAACACTGCCCATAACCCGTTCCAACATGACAGGACAAAGCATGTTGAAGTTGATCGACATTTTATTAAAGATCACTTGAATAAAAACACAGTTGTCACTCCATTTGTTCATTCCAAAGATCAGTTAGGCGATGTGTTTACCAAAAGCTTAGGGTGTGACGTGTTTATCGATGACATTCAAAGGCTTGGGATGACGGACGTCTTCCGTCCGACTTGAGGGAGAGAGTTGTAATAATTATTCTTTCAAGTCATTCGTGTTTTTTATGTGTAACCCCGATATAGGGTAGTTTAGTCTTTTTGTTTTTCCCTTATTCAAGTATATGTATGAGTAAGGGGCTTCTCTTTGCGATCAATCAAACCCATTATTTGGTTCGACTCATTTATGGGATTTAGTAAGTGTTTGGAAGCCCTTATAAACTTCTCCTTTTTGTACCAATGTAGTTTTCAACATTTTTCCTTCGATAAAAGATACATAATGTTGCATGCACACAAGGAATATTGGTGATATCCCACCTTCTGCAACTACGGTTCCTAAAATTAATCGTTCATTTATCTCTTATCCACCCTTGAACATCAAATTTGTCATGGTAATTTGATGGGGAACCATCAGATGCACCTGGAGGGGTTCGCGCAAGGCGGGACCCACATACATGCATTCGCGCAGGAAGACTTGATCGGATCGCCGATCGGACTCCGCAGTTGCGTCCGGGACGTCGCCGCGAGTCCAAAAAAACTATATTACTTTATTTTTTTCAGTTTAGTTTGATGTATTTTTATGGGCGAATTCACCGGCCAATCATAGCCATTGGTGGGGATGCCCTAGCCTCTCATTTATTATAAATAGGATGTAGAAGGGTTGAGTCCAGTCATTGTTGAATTTGGAGAAGAAGCTTTTCAAGATTCTAGTGATCCCTCCTCGGTGCCGACGTCGTGGAATCATAGGTGACGACTCGTAGGCCATCAAACTCCTCCCCAAGGTACCCCCTACCCCCACCATCATTTTCCCCCTCTCCTCCTCCATATCCAGCCACCAAAGAGCCCGAAAACCCCCACCCGAAACCCGCCGACCTGCAGTCCAGCAGGCCGACCCCCTTCCCTGCTCCCCCCCCCCCCCTTGTCCGCCGCCGCCTACAGGGCCGGAACAGCCCCGCCGCCCTTCTCCACCTCCAAACCGGCCACCTCCGGGGCTTCCTTTGCCCTAGCCGGCCACTCCTCTTCCTCCCCTTCGTGGATCAACTTCCTACCGCCCCGAAAACCGTAGATCTATTTTGATCTAGTGCTACCACCCTCCGATCTGTTATTTCCACCGTACAAACCTTTCATTTTTGCTCGGATTCGCTCCTAAATAGCGGATCTACTCACCCTAGGTCCGGATCTACTCATTTGTGGTCGGATCCACGGTTTTACCTTTCGTTACCACCACTCTCCGCCGAAGGCAGCCACCGACACCGTCGCCTCGCCACCGATTCCACCTCCGGTCTCCGGTCTTTACATCAAGCCCTCAAATCCTTCAGTGCCTCGGTTCAGCCCTCTACGCTGTGAGCATTTATGGTATTGTATTCTGTGACTCGATATTTTCATTTGATTGTTTATCTATATTGTGTTGCGATTATGGTTGTGTATTAGTTGTTTTCTTTTATACTAATAATTGCTTGTGGAATTATTCGCCGCACGCTTGCCTTGACCCTCCGAGCGAAGAAAGTCGCTACCCAATTGCTGAAATAATTATTTGTCTCTTTTATTTCAATTATCTGTGTGTTAATCTTAATTTCATTGCTTATAATAATTGTTGTCGTTACCCGACAGTCACATTGCATTTAGGGTTGCATTAGTGCGTTCCCCGCACCCGCACCTAGAGTATTAGCTCTCGAGCACCACTAGCCTACCCCGACATCATTTTGGTATCGGAGGTCAAGGTTAGGCCACTTGCATGCTCCATAGTGGTAGGACTTTTAGAGTAAGCATGGTAGCACCACAGAACACCGAGGACCGAGCGACGAGCTCGAATTCGGACGCCGCTTTTGCTGAGTTCCAACGCCTTGTCCTAGGTCGCCTTGACACCATAGGAGCCCAGTTTGACGATGTGCGTCATGATCTTGCCGAGGTGAACCTTCGTTTAGGCCACTTAGAGGATGCCAGAGACACTCCGACACAGCATGACGATTCACTTGAGGACGACCCTAACGTTCCTCCACGTTATGACCAGCGCCCAAGAGATGGTCAGCCTCCGGCAGACCGCTACCGTCGTGATCCTCACCACCGAGCCCCAGCCCCGACGACCAGGCGACATCTTGATCTGGTGCGTGAGAGGCCCCTACCTCCGCGTGATGAGTACTGTATGTCGTGTAGACCTCATACTGACCCCTGGGATCGAGGGCCTCCACTTGGCCACCGAGACCATCGTCGTGATGAGTACTACCCTCCAGGTCGGAGAGAGCGTGGTCCCCCACTCGGTCGACACGACTACGCTCAGGATGATTACCCCGAGGATTACCATGATATTTGGAGAGACGGGCGTTACTTGGACATCACTTGTCATATTTGACTCGACGCCCCTTCGTTCGATGGTCGCCTAGATCCGAAAGCCTTCAGCGATTGGCTCTTGGACATGGATCACTACTTTGAGTGGTATGATATGAGTGATGAGCGTTGTGTCCGCTTTGCGAAAATGAAGTTGATCGGGCAAGCTAAGGTATTCTGGATCAGCGTTGAGAGAGCTTTATAGCGGGATGGTTACTACCCCATCGTCAGATGGGATGAGATAAAGGAGATACTGAAGGAGAAGTACCTCCCCGCGTCATACCGAGATCAACTATTTGAGCAGCTGCAGAACTTACGACAAGGGACGCTTACCGTCGCCGAGTACATGGCTCGCTTCGACGAGCTGATCGTCAGGAGTGACATTTCAGAGGAACTTATTGCCACGGCCTCTCGTTTCAAGGCGGGCCTTTGTTCCGATATTCGGAGAGAGTTGATTCCCCACCGCTTGGAGACCGTTGATCAGATGTTCCAGCTCTCCCTCGAGTACGAGCAGTACCTCCGATCGTCTAGTACGAGGCAATTCACTTCGCGGACTGATTCCTGCTCCGACCCAGACCACCTCGGCTGCACCCTCACGTATTCTCGCGGATGCGAAGGGTAAAGTCATAGCCACTGATGACCAACGATCTGCGGGCATTGTATGTTTTAGATGTTCTGGCAGAGGCCACGTGGCGGCGCAGTGCCCCACGCGGAACCTGCTAGTTGAGGAGGAGGAGCAGGGTTTAGAGGACGAAGAGGAGGCCCCAGAGGAAGTTAAGGCCGAAGTTGACGAAGGTTGGGAGAGTGACGCCGAGCGATCGTTAGAGTTGGGAGTGATTAGACGCCTCCTACACACCCCACACGTGGATGAGGATTGGCGGCGCACTACCATCTTCTACACGTACTTTCCTAGTGCAGGCGGTCCCTGCAAGCTAGCTATTGATAGTGGGAGTTCCGTGAACATCATAGCCCAGAAGGGGCTTGACCGTATGCAGGTGAAGGCCGAGCCTCACCCCCACCCATACCATATCGTCTGGGTCGACAAGACGGCGATCCAGGTCACCCAGCGTTGCTTAGTCTCGATCACTATCTCGTCCTTTCAGGGCAAGGTCTGGTGCGATGTCATTCCAATGGACGTCGCTCATGTGTTGCTCGGCCGCCCCTGGCTATTTGATCGTGACGTCACGTGCTTCGGTCGCTCGAACACGTGTGTCTTTTATGATAAGGGGCGAAAGATTATGTTGACGCCCACCCAGCCCCGAGATCGATCCAAGGGTGTGTTAGAGCCATCTGTGAGCACGAGCGCCTCGCGGCGACTGCATATTTTGAGGCGAGGTGAGTTCCTACGAGATACCGCCGAGTCAAACGTCATTTATGTAGTCGCCACTACCCAGGTTACTGAGGACACCCCAATTGACCACCCACCTGTGGTGCGTCCCCTTTTAGGCGAGTTTGCGGATATCATGCCAGACGAGCTCCCCGATGAGCTGCCTCCCCCATGGGACATTCAGCATGTCATTGATTTAATCTCGGGAGCCTCCCTCCCAAACCGGCCCCATTACCGTATGCACCCGGATGAGCACGCTGAGCTCAAACGACAGGTTGACGAGCTTCTCAGGAAGCAGTTCATTCGTGAGAGCATGAGTCCTTGTGTGGTCCCCCCCCCCCTTCTTACCCCTAAGAAGGACGGTAGTTGTCGTATATGCATCGATAGCCGCGTCATTAATAAAATCACGGTCAAGTATCGTTTCCCGATCCCACGACTCAATAACCTAATAGATACTATGTCTGGTGCCCAGATCTTCTCCAAGATCGACCTTCGTAATGGGTACCACCAGATACGAGTTCGTGAGGGAGACGAGTGGAAGACCGCATTTAAGACCAAGGACGGTCTATATGAGTGAGTAGTTATGTCATTTGGGTTGTCCAATGCCCCGAGCACGTTTATGCGAGTTATGACACAGGTGTTGCGGCCCTACATGGGCAAGTTTCTGGTGGTATACTTTGATGATATACTCTCTATAGCCAGACGCAGGCTGCTCACCTCGATCATCTGAGACTTCTCTTTGGCACCCTTCGCCAAGAGAAATTGTATGTGAACCTGAAGAAGTGCGCATTCCTCTCCGAGTCTGTCCACTTTCTGGGCTTTATTATATCCTCTACTGGAGTCTCTGCGGGCCCTGAGAAGGTCAAATCTATTCGAGATTGGCCTGTGCCTAAGTATATCCATGAGGCTCATAGCTTTCACGGACTTGTCACCTTTTATGGGAGGTTTGTTCAGGGGTTCAGCACGATCATGGCCCCTTCACGAGCTGTCTCAAGAAGGGAGAGTTTCAGTGGACCCCCGCAGCCACTAGAGCCTTCGAGGAAATTAAGGAGAGGTTGACGACAGCTCCAGTCCTACGACTGCCGGATTTTAGCCGCGCTTTTGAAGTCTCCTGTGACGCGTCAGGTGTGGGTATAGGTGGCATATTTAGTCAAGAGGGACACTCAGTTTCTTACTTTAGTGAGAAGTTGAATGAGGCTAAGAAAAAGTACTCGAATTACGATCGAGAGTTTTATGCGATAGTCTAGTCTCTAAGCTACCGGAGGCACTATCTCTTTCCCCGAGAGTTCGTGTTGTACTCCGACCACCAGGCCCTACGTTACCTGGACTCGCAACGCAAGCTTGGCCACCGGCATGCGAAGTGGGTCGAATATCTGCATGATTTCCATTATGTTCTCAAGCACCGCGCTGGTGTTGAGAACAAGCCGGCCGATGCGTTGAGTCGCCGCGTGTCCCTGTTGCAGACGATGACTGCGAGTGTCGAGGGACTTGAGAGGTTGACGCTCGACTATCTGACGTGTCCTGATTTTGGCGGGATTTACACCGCCCTATCCCGAGACCCACCCGACCCTGTTGAGGGATATCAGATCTTTGGGGGATACTTGTACCGGGGTTCCCGCCTATGCATTCCTCAGACATCTTACCGAGATTATCTGATTTGGGAGTTGCACGCGGGCGGAGCCGCGGGCCACTTCGGGCGAGATAAATCCATTGCCATTGTCGAGACTGTCTCTACTGGCCCAGCCTTAAGAAGGATGTCGCCCGAGTTATGCGCCACTGCCGTATCTGTCAGACAGCAAAGGGCAATAAGCAGAACACCGGTCTTTATACGCCTTTACCCGTACCACACCGCCCTTGTGAGGACATTAGCATGGACTTTGTTCTCGGACTTACCCGCACCTTGCGGAAACACGACTCCATCTTCGTGGTGGTTGATCGGTTTTCGAAGATGACACACTTCATTTCCTGCCGCAAGACGGCAGATGCGACTCACGTTGCATCCATATTCATGAGGGACGTCTTTCGATTGCATGGTCTGCCCAAGTCGATTGTGTCGGACCGCGATGTTAGGTTCATGAGCTACTTCTGGAAAACCCTATGATACAAGACTGACACTATCCTTAGGTTTTCCTTGGCATATCACCCACAGACGGACGGACAGACTGAGGTAGTGAATCGGAGTTTAGGGAATCTGTTGCGGTGTCTGGTACGAGAGCATGTAGGCAGTTGGGACTTAGATTTGCCGAAAGCAGAGTTTGCCCATAGACCTTGTGTCGTGCCCTTTAGAGTCCCGCCCTAGTGAGTCTGCGGAGTCATTTGCACAGCACTTGCATGATTTGCATGAGTCGGTCCGCCGACAAATAATATTAAGTAATGAAAATTACAAAGCCCATGCAGATAAGCGAAGGCGGGAGCAAATATTTAACATAGGCGAGAAGGTAATGGTGCGAGTCCGCCCCGAGAGGCTCCCTTCGGGGTCTGCCAAGAAGTTA
Source organism: Platanthera guangdongensis (assembly GCA_039583875.1). Lineage (NCBI taxonomy): Eukaryota > Viridiplantae > Streptophyta > Magnoliopsida > Asparagales > Orchidaceae > Platanthera > Platanthera guangdongensis. Next base: position 178,938,796 of record CM077148.1, read on the forward strand.
AGCACAAGGTGAATGGGTCCGTACTCCATTATTAGTCGTATTGGGACCAACGCCTACCGATTTGACATCCCGGCCAGTATGAGAATCCACTTTGTGTTTAATGATGAGGACCTGACTCCATACTATGAATCTCATGAGTATGTGGACCCGAGCAGTGGAGATGCTCAGCCACCCTCGCCCCCACTGTCGCAACCATTCCACCCTCACACATCGCCACCATCTGATGGACATCCTGATTCACCCACTGTTGTCACCCACCCACCCGGGACGTCATCCCCTTTGGTTCCACTGCAGGCACCACCGATTGCACCGGGATCCACCTTTCAAGAGGCGAGAGATGAGAGCATCACGGAGATCAGATCTCATCAGTTTGTTCCCACCTCGGACGGACCGTGTTGTCGCTACCTGGTACATTGGTGGGGCCGCCCTGACACTGACGACACTTCGATACTACCGGCAGAGCTTGATCGGCTCGCCCCCGGACTTCGACTTCAGTACGATCATCTTCATTCATCGGAGATGAAGTATTTTCAGTCGGGGGGAGTTGATGGTGAGCCATCAGATGCACCGGGAGGGGTTCGCCGCAAGACGGGACCCACATACATGTATTCGCGCAGGAAGACTTGATCGGACTCCGCGGTTGCGTCCGGGACGTCGCCGCGAGTCAAAAAACTATATTACTTTATTTTTTCAGTTTATTTTGATGTATTTTTATGGGCGAACCCACCGGCCAATCATAGTCGTTGGTGGGGATGCCCTGTAACATCCGAAATTTGACGCGACATGTAATTTTATTTGTAGGGTCAAGTCGCGGCGGATTTTGATCGAGACAGAGCGTCGTCAAGGTATAAAGTTATTTTTCTTTATGATAACGACCGTTAGTTCGTTTAGTGCGATAATTATAGTGCGTGACGCATTTTATTTTAGTGACGCGCGCGGTGAAAATGAGTTAATTTTCAAGAGAATTTGTGTAGGGGTGCCAATAGCAATTACTTTCCCCTCTCATGCGGTTATCAAAACCGCAAAGCTTGAAGTAAATCCCGTACCCCTCTTTCTCACAGGAATAAGCCGCAGCACTTTATATTCCGCGTAATCTCATATCACGGGAGAAGAGTAAACCGCAAGCCGCGCCTCCCGAGTTCTTCCCGTGCCGCACGCGACGACGCCAAGCCGACGGCCTCCCGCTGCCCTAGCCGGTCGCCGATCCCCCTCTGGAACTCCTCTCTGACCACTCCTCCTTCATCTACGAGCGTCGGTGGACATTACTTTTCCTTTCTTGGCCGTGTAAGTGCCGGATTCAACCCTAACCGGTGAACGTTGAAATCGTTCGTTTCCGGTGAGTTTATTTCTCCTTTATCTATATTCCTTTGTGGAAATTCCTTGATTTAGAAGTTAGTCTAACCTAGGTTTTGTTCCTAATGCCCTAATTAGGTTTTGGAGTTCGTGATTCTCCGCAAAATTTGGTTTGGGCGCTTTGGGAGCCTCAATCACTCCACGTAAAGGTAAAATCTGAAGTTTAGCGCTTGAAATTTTGTAACCCTAGTTGTATATAAATTTTCCACGGGAAAATCGTAGAGGGGAAAATTATGAAATTAGGGATACTGTAAATTGCATGATTTTGGTGGAGTCGGGGCAGCTTTTTGAAGGTCCCCAGCAGTAGGATTGCTTTTGGAAGAGAAAATATCGTCGCGCCGAGTATACGAGCGTCGCAGCACCACTGTAAGGAAACTTAATTTTTGTTAGTTAGACATAACAAATAATATACTTTATATACGCATGTGTAGGGTTTTGTACAAATATCATGACCATGCATAGAAAGGTGTGGTGATAGGAAAACGGTCGCGAAAAATGTGTAGGATGACACCCTTCTCCAAGACCCAAGTAGTCAGATCAGGATTGGTAATGTTAGGTACGAAACCTATACCTGTGTACGTAAGTTTGGAATTTGTCCAACGAAGGGCGTGAATGTCCCTTCTAGTCGACCATAAGAAAGTTAAGGGTCGCTCAGTAGTACACCAAAAGAGATGTCTCAAGCAGAGTAGCATTTGACCAAAAGGTCAGTAGCACACTTCAGTCTTTTCGTACTTGGTAGAGGCGCGCTACCTTTCTCATAGGGCATATGGTATCCTATGAGTAGCAGAGTCTTGGGAATTGACTCCCTTGAGACAGTTAGTAGATTCGAGACCGTGTCCGCGTGACACTAGAACAATTGAGTTCGTCAGATGGTCTCGGGTCGTCAGTTTCAGATTTTGCGCGTTAGGAGCTACTCTGCATAGAGCCTCCTAGTAGAGGTGCAAGCTAGAGGTCACCTAGAACTCAAGTATAGACCTGACGTGAGACAGCATACCAGTAGTGAACGCCGGGACTTAGGTTAGTGAACTGAAATTCACGAACATAGAACATGTAGATGTTTTGACCAGGTAGTGTTCTGAAGTCATGCATAACACACAGCATAAATATTTTTAAGGCACAAAACCATTTTTAAAGGCATGCATTCATCATATGAGAAAAGTTTTTAGTGTCACTAGGAGGAATTATTTTTCTTTACTTTGACCCTTCGTGGGCAATGTTTTTCAGGTGACCCAGGTGGCAAACTACGTCTAGGATGAGCGTTATGGTGGCGTCAGTTTGTAATACTTTTCTCATTCAGTTTACTCTATTTCAGCATGTACTTGTAGATGTGGACAATGTACGTGGTTAACATTTTATATAACGTGTATCAGACTATTATTGTTGTACAGATTTACAGTTATCTCAATTTCATTATTGTTTAGTGGCTCTGTGAATCCAGACGTCAGGTATGTGGTTACCCTTAGTTTATTTTTTTTTAACTTCCGCTGTAAGTCTTAAATCTGCTTAGTATAGACTTTTATTACCTGCTGCTACTAGTTTTAATACTGTTTCCTAGTTTTCTTTATATCGCTGACCCGGTCGGACGGCTGATTTCTGAAATACTGGGAAGGGGTGTTACAAATTGGTATCAGAGCAGGTTTATGATCCCTGGACCCTAGAAGGTTTTCACAGAGCCATAAGATTGTGTAAGAGTAAACTCGTGTCAGTAGAGTATTTAAGTTGCGTTTAAGCCCTAGTTTTCGCAAGAGTACAAAATAAAATTGCTAAGCCAGTTTTTCGCAGATGCTTGATAAATAACCAGATTTCTTTTATATGTTCTATCAGGCACCTCGAGTCAGTGAACCGGGTGAATCTTCACGTCAGGACCCTGTTCCTAACGCGACTAGGGGAGATACTGCAGTGCCACAGGTACCACTAGTTCCAGCAGCTTCAGAGGGCACTGACATTGCGTCTCAGATTGCCAAGGCGGTTACTGTTGCCTTGATGGAGTTTCAGAGAGGACTGGCTGCAGGGTTTCCAGTTCCAGTACAAGTACCAGCCCCTACACCAGCTCCTGCACCAGCACCCGTGGAGATGACCCTGGAACGCTATTTGAGGAACTTTAAAGAGCTTTAACCTTCGATCTACAGTGGGGACGAGACCCCGATGGACACAGATGATTGGGTGGCAAACACCAGAGACCTGCTGGATGTTTTGGAGTGCCTAGAGAACAAGAAGGTTCCTTTGGCAATTTTTCTCCTCCGAGGTGAGGCAAAGGTCTGGTGGGACAAGTAACGGGCAGATGACCCCGCAGGTATATGGTTATGAAATTTCTTTTATCTTTTGGAAGTGATACGTTCTTTTTAAATAGTATGACCATACTTTTGGCCAGGTCGTACGACAGACATGTTTACGTGGGGCGAATTTTCTAGAGCTCTTGCAAATTGGTTCGTGCCTCCTTCTGCACGACGAGGTCTTCAAGAGAAGTATCTTAGGCTTTTCCTGGGGGATAGGACTGTTGCTGAGTACGAGCGAGAGCTTACCCATCTGGCTCGATATGAGGGCGTGATGCAGGGAGACCGGACTGAGAAGTGCAGCCGTTTTGTGGATGATTTATGTGACTCGTTGAGGCAGCCGCTAATGACGATGGTCAACGCTGATTACAGGAGCTTAGTGGATACGGCTCGCAGGCTGGAGGCTGACCAGCAGAAGGTTCAAAAGCGAAGTAATTTCCGTGCGAAGCGATCTCAGGATTCGCATCAGCTGCAGCAGAGCAGGAATGACCGAGGGAAGAACTGGAACAAGAAGCAGAAGCCTGATGCGAGGAAGAATGGTCAATCTGGTGACAGGAGCAGGGACTACCCCCTTTGTCCCAAGTTTCAGCGTCGCCATCCAGGAGAGTGTTTGGCCAACGCGGGCGTGTGTTACAAGTGCCGTCAACCTGGACACATTGCTCGTTTCTGACAGGAAGTTGGAGCGAATCAGGTAATAAAACATAGTTGTAATTTACATTTTTGAAATTTCTGTAGATGACAAGTGTAATTTGTTCCTGCAGTCGAAGTATGAGGTTGGTGGTCCTAGCAGAGCATAGAAGGGCAAAGCTTTGATGATTACTGATGGAAGACCACAGCAGGGTCGAGATTTGGTGCAGCCCAGAGCTTATGGGCTTGGTCAGCAGGAGGCTAAGGAGCAGCAGGATGTAGTGACAGCTAAGTGTTTACTTTGCCCGACAAGTTTATCTAATCCTCCGTAGTGACACTCTTTTCTTTTTGAAAATCTTTCGGGTAGGCATCCTTATGATTCGTGATTTACCCTCCAAAATTCTTTTTGACACGGGCGCCCCGCACTCGTTTATCGCAGAATCTCTAGTACGTTAGTTGAATTTAGAAGTCTTCCCAGAGACTGTAGCGCTGGATGTTATGATGCCGAATGGATTCCTTCTGCATACCAGAGATAGGTGCAGGGTACCGGTGCAGTTTGGTGACACCGAGATTATCGTGGAAGCTTTGCAGCTACCTATTGCAGGATTCGATCTGATTTTTGGAATGGACTGGCTTTCGGCAGTCAACGCCAGGATTGACTGTAGGGCAAAGCAGATACAGTTTGAGGGCCCTAATCAGACTGCGTTTTCTTTTCAAGGCTTGAAGGGAGTTGTGAAGATGATTATCTCCGCAGTCCAAGCTAGAAGGTGCATCAGTAAGGGTTGTGAAACCTTCGTAGTACTGATGAATGCAGAGGCTAAGACTAACTTGACAGAGGTACTAGTGGTTCAGGAGTTCCCCGATGTTTTTCCGGAAGAGCTCCCTGGTGTCCCTCCTGATAGAGAGATTGAGTTCCCGATAGACTTGCAGTCTGGGGCTACACCGGTAGCCAAATCCCCCTATCGGATGGCTCCAAGGGAACTAACAGAGTTGAAGAGTTAGTTGTAGGAGTTGCTTGATTTGGGTTTTATACGCCCCAGTACTTCACCATGGAGTGCTCCAGTACTTTTTGTGAAGAAGAAGGATGGTAGTCTGAGACTGTGCATAGATTACCGTGAATTGAACAAGCTGACAGTAAAGAACAAGTACCTGATTCCCAGGATTGATGATTTGTTTGACCAGTTGGTGGGATCGAATACTTTCTCCAAGTTAGATCTGAGGTCAGGCTATCACCAGTTAAAGATTCGTGACGTGGATATTTAGAAGACGGCTTTCAGTAACAGATATGGACACTTTGAGTTCGTGGTCATGCCGTTCGGGCTGACCAATGCCCCTTCAGTATTTATAGACCTGATGGACAAGGTATTTCGGGAGTACTTGGATCGTTTTGTCATCGTCTTTATAGATGACATCTTGGTGTTCTCAAGGAGTGCAGAAGATCATGCCGCACACCTCAGGATTGTTTTGAGCACCCTCAGGAAGAACCAGTTGTATGCCAAATTTTCAAAGTGTGAGTTCTGGCTTTCAGAGATTGCTTTTTTAGGACACGTCATCAGTCAACAAGGGGTTAGTGTCGATCCGAAGAAGATAGAGGTCATTAAGAATTGGCCAAGACCGACGACCGTTTCAGAGGTTCGCAGCTTTTTGGGTCTTGCTGATTACTACAGGAGATTCATCACAGATTTTTCAAAGATAGCCTTATCACTGACTTCTCTCACTAGGAAGGGTAAGGGCTTGGATTGGACGGTGGAGTGTGAGTTGGCTTTTGAGGACTTGAAGGACAGGTTGATGACCGCACCGATCTTGAGTTTACCTTCAGGGCCTGACGGGTTTCAGATCTACAGCGATGCATCAGGTCAGGGTTTGGGATGTGTTCTCATGCAGCATGGAAAGGTCGTAGCTTATGCCTCGAGACAATTAAAGGTTCACGAGAGGAACTATCCAGTGCATGACTTGGAGCTTGCAGCAGTCATACATGCTCTGAAGATTTGGAGGCACTATATCTATGGTGTTCGTTGTGAGATCTTCACTGATCATAAGAGCCTCAAATATATCTTTGATCAGCGAGAGCTCAATTTGAGGCAGCGCAGATGGTTAGAGTTTCTATCAGACTACGACGTAGACATTCAGTACCATCTAGGAAAGGCGAACGTTGTAGCTGATGCCCTTAGCCGTAGAGGTTCGTGTTTCTTCCTCCTCACTCAGCAGGAGGAGTTAGTGCGAGAGCTGGAGAGACTGGACATTACCGTTGTGCCACGCAGTAGTTTTGGTTCTGCAAGGTTGAGTTGGATGGAGATTACCTGCGATATCAAGGATAGAATCAGGACAGCTCTACCGTTGGATCCAAAGATGGCAGAGATTTGGAGCTCAGTGCAGACAGGGCAGCAAGAGAGATTCACTATTCAGGATGATTTATTGTTGTTTGATGGCAGGGTGTGTATCCCAGATGTTAGTCACCTTCGCGAGGACATTATATTTGAGGCACACAATTCCAGATATTCTATACATCCGGGTAGCACGAAGATGTATGCAGATCTCAAGAATATAGTCTGGTGGCCAGGTTTAAAGAGTGATGTTGCAGTTTATGTATGGAAGTGTGAGACGTGCAAGTTAGTTAAGGTCGAATGTCAAAGGCCTGGAGGCAAGTTGCAGCCACTTCCCATTCCTGAGTGGACATTCGAGGATATATCCATGGATTTCATTCATGGTCTGCCGAGATCGCAGAGTGGGAATGATTTCTTATGGGTTGTCATAGATCGTCTTTCTAAGGTTGCCCATTTCATTCCTCTTAAGAAGACAGATCAAGGTCCCAGATTAGCACAGTTATATATAGACGAGATAGTTCGACTTCACGGTGTTTACAGGACTATAGTTTCAGACCGAGACGGCAGATTCACCTCCAGGGAGTGACGATACGTACATGAGCGGTTGGGTACCAGGTTACACTTCAGCACCGCTTTCCATCCCCAGACCGATGGACAGACTGAGCGCACAAATAGGACTTTGGAGGATCTGCTACGGATGTGTATTTTGGACTTTGGAGGAAAGTGGGAGAAACATGTTACTCTTGTGAAATTCTCCTACAATAACAGTTTTCAGACGAGTATTGGGATGACACCGTTCGAGACCCTCTATGATCGACGTTGTCGGACACCGTTATGTTGGGCTGAAAGTGAAGAGAGATCCACCATCAGGAAGTCATGGATTGATAAGACCACTGACAGGATCAAGTTCATTCAGGAGCATATGAAGACAGCTCAGGATCGTCAGGCCAAGTATCATGATCAGAAGCACATGTCAGTAGAGTTCAGTGTTGGAGACTATGTTTATCTGAAGGTCAGACCAGTCAGAGGAGTCTCTAGAATAAAGCGGAAGAAAAAGCTGAGCCCCAGATTCGTTGGTCCTTTTGAGGTGCTGGAAAGAATTGGTGAGGTTGCTTACAGGTTGGCCTTACCTGAGGAAATGAGTGGTGTACATGATGTATTCCACGTCTCCTATCTGAGGAGAGCAGTCAGAGATTCCAGTCAGATCATCAGTACCGAGGAAGCACCAATTGAGACAGATCTTAGTATTGGGGTTAGACCAGTCAGAATAGTGGATTCAAGGATACAGAAGCTCAGGAATAGAGAGATTCGCATGGTCAAAGTTTTTTGGATGAATTGTGGTCGTCCAGAGTATACTTGGGAGCGAGAGGATGAGCTTAAGAGCAATGCAGACTATTCTTTTCTCTTCGATTCAGGTATGGTTACAATTTTCGAGGACGAAAAGTGTTGTTAGGAGGGGAGATTTGTAACATCCGAAATTTGACGCGGCATGTAATTTTATTTGTAGGGTCAAGTCGCGACGGATTTTGATCGAGACAGAGCGTCGTCAAGGTATAAAGTTACTTTTCTTTATGATAACGATCATTCAGGAGCGTATGAAGACAGCTCAGGATCGTCAGGCCAAGTATCATGATCAGAAGCACATGTCAGTAGAGTTCAGTGTTGGAGACTATGTTTATCTGAAGGTCAGATCAGTCAGAGGAGTCTCTAGAGTAAAGCGGAAGAAAAAGTTGAGCCCCAGATTCGTTGGTCCTTTTGAGGTGCTGGAAAGAATTGGTGAGGTTGCTTACAGGTTGGCCTTACCTGAGGAAATGAGTGGTGTACATGATGTATTCCACGTCTCCTATCTGAGGAGAGCAGTCAGAGATTCCAGTCAGATCATCAGTACCGAGGAAGCACCAATTGAGACAGATCTTAGTATTGGGGTTAGACCAGTCAGAATAGTGGATTCAAGGATACAGAAGCTCAGGAATAGAGAGATTCGCATGGTCAAAGTTTTTTGGATGAATTGTGGTCGTCCAGAGTATACTTGGGAGCGAGAGGATGAGCTTAAGAGCAATGCAGACTATTCTTTTCTCTTTGATTCAGGTATGATTACAATTTTCGAGGACGAAAATTGTTGTTAGGAGGGGAGATTTGTAACATCCGAAATTTGACGCGGCATGTAATTTTATTTGTAGGGTCAAGTCGCGACGGATTTTGATCGAGACAGAGCGTCGTCAAGGTATAAAGTTACTTTTCTTTATGATAACGATCGTTAGTTCGTTTAGTGCGGTAATTATAGTGCGTGACGCATTTTATTTTAGTGACGCGCGCGGTGAAAATGAGTTAATTTTCAAGAGAATTTGTGTAGAGGTGTCCATAGCAATTACTTTCCCCTCTCATGCGGTTATCAAAACCGCAAAGCTTGAAGTAAATCCCGCACCCCTCTTTCTCACGGGAATAAGCCGCAGCACTTTATATTCCGCGTAATCTCATATCACGGGAGAAGAGTAAACTGCAAGCCGCGCCTCCCGAGTTCTTCTCGTGCCGCACGCGACGACGCCAAGCCGACGGCCTCCCGCTGCCCTAGCCGGCCGCCGATCCCCCTTCGGAACTCCTCTCCGACCACTCCTCCTTCCTCTACGAGCGCCGGTGGACATTCCTTTTCCTTTCTTGGCCGTGGAAGTGTCGGATTCAACCCTAACCGGTGAAAGTTGAAATCGTTCGTTTCCGGTGAGTTTATTTCTCCTTTATCTCTATTCTTTTGTGGAAATTCCTTGATTTAGAAGTTAGTCTAACCTAGGTTTTGTTCCTAATGCCCTAATTAGGTTTTGGAGTTCGTGATTCTCCGCAGAATTTGGTTTGGGCGCTTTGGGAGCCTCAATCACTCCACGTAAAGGTAAAATCTGAAGTTTAGCGCTTGAAATTTTGTAACCCTAGTTGTATATAATTTTTCCACGGGAAAATCGTAGAGGGGAAAATTATGAAATTAGGGATCTGTAAATTGCAGGATTTTGGTGGAGTCGGGGCAGCTTTTTGAAGGTCCCCAGCAGTTGGATTGCTTTTGGAAGAGAAAATGTCGCCGCGCCGAGTATACGAGCGCCGCAGCACCACTGTAAGGAAACTTAATTTATGTTAGTTAGACATAGCAAATAATATACTTTATATACGCATGTGTAGGGTTTTGTACAAATATCATGACCATGCATAGAAAGGTGTGGTGATAGGAAAACGGTCGCGGAAAATGTGTAGGCTGACACCCTTCTCCAAGACCCAAGTAGTCAGATCATGATTGGTAATGTTAGGTACGAAACCTATACTTGTGTACGTAAGTTTGGAATTTGTCCAACGAAGGGCGTGAATGTCCATTCTAGTCGACCATAAGAAAGTTAAGGGTCGCTCAGTAGTACACCAAAAGAGATGTCCCAAGCAGAGTAGCATTTGACCAAAAGGTCAGTAGCACACTTCAGTCTTTTTGTGCTTGGTAGAGGCGCACTACTTTTCTCATAGGGCATATGGTATCCTATGAGTAGTAGATTCTTGGGAGTTGACTCCCTTGAGACAGTTAGTAGATTCGAGACCGTGTCCGCGTGACACTAGAACAATTGAGTTCGTCAGATGGTCTCGGGTCGTCAGTTTCAGATTTTGCGCGTTAGGAGCTACTCTGCATAGAGCTTTCCTAGTAGAGGTGCAAGCTAGAGGTCACCTAGAACTCAAGTATAGACCTGACGTGAGACAGCATACCAGTAGTGAACGTTGGGACTTGGGTAGTGAACTGAAATTCACGAACATAGAACATGTAGATGTTTTGACCATGTAGTGTTCTGAAGGCATGCATAACACACAGCATAAATACTTTTAATGCACAAAACCATTTTTTAAAGGCATGCATTCATCATATGAGAAAAGTTTTTAGTGTCACTAGGAGGAATTATTTTTCTTTACTCTGACCCTTCGTGGGCAATGTTTTTCAGGTGACCCAGGTGGGAAACTACGTCTAGGATGAGCGTTATGGTGGCGTCAGTTTGTTATACTTTTTCCATTCAGTTTACTCTATTTCAGCATGTAATTGTAGATGTGGACAATGTACCTGGTTAACATTTTATATAACGTGTATCAGACTATTATTGTTGTACAGATTTACAGTTATCTCAATTTCATTATTGTTTAGTGGCTCTGTGAATCCAGACGTCAGGTATGTGGTTACTCTTAGTTTATTTTTTTTAACTTCCGTTGTAAGTCTTAAATCTGCTTAGTATAGACTTTTATTACCTGCTACTACTAGTTTTAATACTATTTCCTAGTTTTTTTTATATCGCTGACCCGGCCGGACGGCTGATTTTTGAAATACTGGGAAGGGGTGTTACAATGCCCTAGCCTCTCTTTTATTATAAATAGGATGTAGAGGGGTTGAATTCAGTCATTGTTGAATTTGGAGAAGAAGCTTTCCCGGATTCCAGCGATCCCTCATCGGTACCGACGTCGTGGAACCCTAGGTGACGACTCGTAGGCCGTCAAATTCCTCCCCAAGGTACCTCCTACCCCCACCATCATTTTCCCCCTCTCCTCCATATCCAGCCACCAAAGGCCCTATTTTCTCTCGCAGACGCTGACTCCTAGTCTCGTTCCAGTCGGTCGTCGCCAGAAGTGCCTCCTTTTTATGCATCGACGATAGAAGGCGCAGATATCGATGTTCCCTACAGCTCGATTGAAGCTGACCCTTTCTCTTTCACCATTTTAACCCGTCGATCGCTTCATCATCAGGAACCATCAACAATCCTTAGGCCACAAATTTTTCCTCTCAGGAAAATCCAACCCCTCAGTAAATTTTTTTCCTGATTTCCTTTCTTCATTTATGTTAGAGAATATGAGGGAAAACGATGTAAAAATTCATGTATAAGGTTCATCTATAGGCATGTTTCTTCTTTCTTCTATTAGTCCCACATCTCTTGTTTAGATTTTTTCTCCCTCTCTTCTCCTATATATTTGTACTTACTCTTGTATTTTGATGATGAAGAAGTATATACAAGATTTGGCTCTACTTTTCTACATGGTATCAGAGCCAGGTTACGATTCTAGGAGGCTACCTGCTTTGTAACCGCGGCTATCCGCGCGATTTCTTTTCTTCTTCCCGTCGCTGTTCCGCGGACTTTTCTTTTTTGACCGCTTCTACTCCCCTCTCCATGGCTTCCACCTCTCTTCCTCTCCCTCCCTCTATTTTTATAGCCCTCTTTTCTCTGACCGGTCCCCCCCCCCGACCCGTTGTTCGTTCTTCTACCCCCTGCGGGTTGCCTAGCCGCAGCCGCTGCGGGTTTTCTTGCCTCTAAGGGTTGCCTATCTGTTGTTTCTTGTCGTGGCGTCTTGACGCAGCTTCTAATCACTGCTTCTAGTTGTTTTTTGCCACTGCTTCTAGTCACTATTTCTTGTCGCTACTTCTAGTCGCTGCTCCTGGCCGCTACGTCTATCCGTGCGGCCTCTCTTTCCTTAACTTTCTCGTTGCAGTCTCATCTTAACCGTCGGCCCTTGGCTCGCTGCGAACTCTGCTAATCACTGCGACCTCTGTTAAGCGTTGCGACCTCTGCTAATTGCTGCGACCTCTGTTAACCGCTGGCCCTTGGCTCGCTGCAATCTTTGCTAGTCGCTGTGTTAGGCCTCCAGACGAGGCTAGGCTATTTGGGCAACATTACGAGCGGCGGCAACGGCGCGTGCAAGGCAACAACGGGGCTGAACCAATGGGTTCAGCCCCCTCTTCTTAAAAGATCGGCTCGGGGGGGCTGAACCACATTTGGTTCAGCCCCATGGGGGCCGGCCGGCCCCCTCGGTTGGCCGGCCTTGGGTCCCGGGTTATATATACCCGAACCCCTCTCTTTTGGAGGCATGCAAGTAATATCCAAGGTATTTCCCTTCCCTCTCATTTCAACCCTAATCTCTATCTTCTTCCTCTAGTTCTTCTTCTTCCCTAGTTAGTGCTTAACAATTGGTATCAGAGGATTCCTTCCTCCATCATGGTGACTACACGCTCGCAAGAGGAGAATGGCCGCTTGGAAACCCTAGAGGAGAATTTGATGGGGCTTACCGATTCGGTAGCCGCCATCGAAGAAAATGTCAAAACGTCCACTCAAAGGTTGGAAGAGCGAATCGACGACGGCTTGAACGATATCATGACGCTATTAGCGCAAAATTTGAAGGGCAAGGCGGTGGCAGAGGAGGAACCGGGCGGATCTACAGGAAATAGGCCGGAAATGCCCGGACTTGGTGGATCGGGTGCGGGAAGCGCCGGATCGGGGGCGGCTGGCGTCGGACTTGCTGCTGCGAGCCAGGCGGGGGCTGGATCGGGTGTGGCGTACCACGGAGGGGCCGGATCGGCCTGGGGCGGCGTCGGTTGGTCGGGATCGGCCTCAGCGCACACGCAGGGGCCCGGATCGGCGGCTGTAGGCGGTGGCTGGGCTGGATCGGGGGTGGCGAGCACGCAGGGGGTCGGGTTTGTCCCGGCGGGCTACGGAGGGGCGGGAAATGTCGCAGGCGGCTCCAGCGGGATCGGCTGGGCATCAGCGGCCCCTGTGGGGCTCGGATCGGGGCCGGAGAGCCATCAGGGCGGCGGGTTTGGGCCGGGTGGCTTCGGCATGGTTGGGGGTGGCTTCGGAGTGGCTGGACCCCCCGGGGCAAGCACGGGGAGGGCCGGATTTGGGCCGGCAGGCCTGGACATGGTCGGCAGGGGTGGCGGCTTCGCAACTGGTGTTGACGGAAGGGCTGGGACTTTTACCGAGCACGCTCCTTGGAGGCAAGGTCGGGATGGGTTGTTACCCCCACCGGCAGGAAGAGGGCAACCACCAGGCTTTGGAAGAGGGGTGCAGTGGGGAGAAGGGGGGCCTTTCCGTCATGGGGCCCCAATGGCGGGGGAACGCGGCCAAAGGCCGTACATGGCTCCCAAGTTGACTCGGATGAATTTCCCTCGGTACAGTGGGGGCGACGCTTTGGAGTGGGTACAAAAAGCTGAGTTGTTTTTTAGCTATCAGGAGGTGCCAGAGGCTCAGTGGGTGCAGCTAGCGTCCTTCCATCTGGAGGACGACGCGTTCCAATGGACACAGTGGTTCTTGCGGGGACGGGAGTATGTTCCGTGGGAGGAATTTGTGGAAGGCTTCACGGCTCGGTTTGGGCCTTTGGAGTTTGAAGACTTTGAGGCGCTTTTACAGAAGCTATGGCAGAAGGGTACAGTGATGGAGTACAGAACGGAGTTTGAGAAGTTGGCCAACAGGGTTCAGTGGGAAGAAAAGACACTCCTCAGCTGTTTTGTATCAGGACTGAAGGATCACTTACGCGATGAGGTTCATGCCTACATGCCCCGTAGTCTGAACCACGCGATCAGCTTGGCGCGCATCCAAGAGGAAAAGTTAAATAGGCAACGAGCCCGCAGTATGGCAAGGCATACTACTACACCGGCCGCGGCCAGGAGAGAGACTCCAGTGGCCGGCCGACCGACGGTGACACGGTTGTCTTGGAACGAGTTACAAGCACGGAAGGAGAAAGGCCTTTGCTTTAATTGTGATGAGAAATTTACGCCAGGACACAAGTGCCAGAAGGTCCAGGTATTTATGTTGCATCAGGAGGAGCGGCTGGAGGAGGACGAGTTTCCGGAGGAGGAGTTGGAGTCTGGGGGGGACTTAGACTTGACGGAGTTGGGTGTGTCCCTACATGCCATGGAAGGGTGCAATCCACCTCCGCTTACTATGCGGCTGGCGGGGTGGATTCGACAGGAGAGGGTGACCATTCTGGTGGACAGTGGGAGTACTCATAATTTTATTCATCCAGATGTGGCACAACAGGTGGGGCACGTGATTGACGTAGGAGCGGCGTTCCAGGTTATGGTTGCAGACGGCAGCAAACTACAGTGTCAGGGAGTGTTGAAGGCGATGGAGCTTCGGATGCAGGGTTATGTGGTGTGCACGGATGTCTATCTCTTACCGATCCGAGGCTCAGATATGGTGCTTGGAGTGCAGTGGCTGCAGCAGTTGAGGAGGGTGACTTTTGACTGGGACCAGATGACGATGGAGTTCTCGCAAGGGGAGCGCCAGTTCTGTTTGAAAGGGCTCAGATCTTCTCCGGTCAAAGAGATTTCCATTCGCAGCTTACAGCGGCTTCAGGAGTCCAATAGTCTGATGACGGTCCTGTTGGGGGTGGGGTCTGACGAGGATAGACCGACGGAGGTTCCTGACCAGATGCGGGCATTAGTGGAGGAGTATGGGGACATTTTCCAGGAGCCGGGGACGCTTCCACCGTCACGGTTCCGTGATCACCAGATTGTGCTACAGACTGGGGCGGAGCCGCCCAACACTCGTCCTTACAGGTACCCCCACATGCAGAAGGCAGAGATCGAGCGTAGTGTGAAGGAAATGCTTGTTGCCGGCATTATACGGCCCATTACCAGCACCGATTATTCTGGTTAAAAAGAAGGACGGATCTTGGCGTTTCTGCGTAGATTACCGTGCCTTAAACAGTGTCACCGTGAAGGACAAGTTTCCGATTCCCGTGATTGAGGAGCTGTTGGATGAGTTGAGTGGGGCGACTAGATTCACGAAGCTGGATTTGCGATCCGGCTATTATCAGATTCTTATGAAGGAGGAGGACGTGCATAAGACGGCTTTCAGGACTCATGACGGGCACTATGAGTTCTTAGTGATGGCGAATGGATTGACGGGGGGACCGTCTACTTTTCAGGCAAATATGAACGAGATTTTTCGCTCATTCCTGCGACACTTCGTCTTGATCTTCTTTGATGATATCCTGATTTACAGCGCGACTTGGGAGGATCATTTACGTCATGTGGCTCAGGTCTTCTCTACTTTTCGGCAACATAAGCTCTATGCTAAGAGGTCCAAGTGTTCTTTTGGACAACAGGAGGTGGAGTACTTGGGGCATCTAGTTTCAGCGGATGGGGTGAAAGCCGACCCACGGAAGATCGAGAGTAT
This sequence comes from Platanthera guangdongensis, assembly GCA_039583875.1. Classification (NCBI taxonomy): domain Eukaryota; kingdom Viridiplantae; phylum Streptophyta; class Magnoliopsida; order Asparagales; family Orchidaceae; genus Platanthera; species Platanthera guangdongensis. Next base: position 178,954,321 of record CM077148.1, read on the forward strand.
GATTGCTTGGCCACGGCCCCTGACCATTCGGGCGCTGAGGGGGTTCTTGGGCCTCACCGGGTACTACCGGCGTTTTGTGCGGGATTATGGGAAGATTGCTCGGCCACTTACGCAACTGCTACAGAAGGATGCTTTCTCGTGGCAGGAGGAGGCCGAGACCGCTTTTCAGGCGTTGAAGAAGGCGATGACGACGACTCCAGTGCTGGCACTTGCAGATTTCACTAAGGAGTTTGTGGTGGAGACGGATGCTTCCGGCGTGGGAATGGGAGCGGTCTTGATGCAGGAGGGACGGCCGATCGCCTTCTACAGTAAGGCCTTGGCTCCACGGACACTGGGACTATCGGTGTATGAAAAGGAGATGCTGGCGGTTATTCATGCGGTGGCCCTCTGGCGGCCATACCTGCTGGGACATCGTTTTAAAATACGGACAGATCATCATAGTTTGAAGCACCTTCTCGAGCAGCGGATTTCTTCCCCTCTTCAACAGAAGTGGGTCACCAAGTTGTTGGGATACGATTATGAGATCGAGTATCGGCCGGGGAAGGACAATCGGGTGGCTGACGCCCTATCGCGCTTACCAGAGGGGGCCTTGGCGCACATTTCTATGCCACAGTTGGAGTCGCTGGATGAGATTCAGGAGGAGGTGCAGCGAGATCCCGAGTTACGGGTTATTGTGGAGAACCTGCGGCAGGATCGTGAGGTAACCCCCGGTTATCACTTACAAAATGACCGACTATATTATCAGGGACGAGTGGTCATTCCTGGGCAGTAAGCTTGGAGGACAGTGATGATGCATGAGTTCCATTCGTCGCCGACGGGCGGTCACGCGGGTATTCTTCGCACTCTCCAGCGGGCTCGGGCAAATGTATTTTGGAAGGGGATGCGCCGTGACATTCAGGAGTTTGTTCAGAAATGTGATGTCTGCCAACGACAGAAATATGAGACTACTTCTCCAGCCGGGCTACTCACTCCCTTAGAGATTCCGCATCAAATCTGGGATACGGTTTCGATGGACTTCATTGATGGGCTGCCCAAGTCGCATGGTAAAACAGTTATCTTAGTGGTGGTGGACAAGTTGTCCAAGTATGGGCACTTCCTCGCTCTGAGCCACCCTTACACAGGGGAGTCTGTGGCGGCTTTATTTGCTCGGGAGATTGTTCGATTGCATGGGGTTCCCCGGGCGATCATTTCCGATCGGGACCCTACCTTCGTTGGCAGATTTTGGACGGAACTCTTTCGCTTGCAGGGGACTTCATTACGTTTCAGCACGGTTCACCATCCACAAACCGATGGACAGACGAAGGTCTTGAATCGGGGAGTGGAACCTTACCTTCGTTGCTTTATCATGGATGAGCCAAGGACGTGGGCCAGTTGGTTACATTGGGCGGAGTACTGCTTCAACACTTCGTATCACTCCGCTAGCAAACTCACCCCTTTTGAGGTCGTCTATGGTCGGTCACCTCCCTCCTTAAGCAGTTATGAGTCAGGCAGTACCGCAGTGGCAGCAGTTGATCGGGCGCTCCGTGATCGTGATCGGACCCTCGCCACCTTGTGCGACAATCTTCGGGCGGCGCAGGATCGTATGAAAGCACAGGCAGATCGACATCGGACGGAAAGGGAGTTCCAGGTGGGGGATGAGGTTTTCCTCAAACTTCGCCCTTACCGGCAGTTGTCTGTGGCACAGATGACAAATCAGAAGCTGGCACCCCGCTACTATGGACCATTTCGGATCACACGACGGGTCGGGCCAGTTGCGTATACCTTGGCTTTGCCCGAGGGCTCACGGATTCATCCTACCTTTCATGTCTCCGTGTTGAAGCGTAAGCTGGGTGAGGCTGTTCCGATCTTCCCTGTGCTGCCAGAGGCTACTTCTGGAGGCGAGCTTCGCCCCATTCCTGCAGATGTACTTTTGATCAAGTGGAAACGTCGGGGCACGGTGTACTGTCCCGAGCTGTTAATTAAGTGGAAGGATCTCTCCGCGGAGCACAATACTTGGGTGGACTTGCTGGAGTTTCGGGAGCTTTACCCTGATTACCCACTTGAGGACAAGCTGGCTTTTGATGGAGCAGGGAATGTTAGGCCTCCAGACGAGGCTAGGCTATTTGGGCAACATTACGAGCGGCGGCAACGGCGCGTGCAAGGCAACAACGGGGCTGAACCAATGGGTTCAGCCCCCTCTTCTTAAAAGATCGGCTCGGGGGGGCTGAACCACATTTGGTTCAGCCCCATGGGGGACAGCCGGCCCCCTCAGTTGGCCGGCCTTGGGTCCCGGGTTATATATACCCGGACCCGTCTCTTTTGGAGGCATGCAAGTAATATCCAAGGTATTTCTCTTCCCTCTCATTTCAACCCTAATCTCTATCTTCTTCCTCTAGTTCTTCTTCTTCCCTAGTTAGTGCTTAACACGATGCCTCTGTCTGCTGCGATCTCTGCTAATTGTCGCCGCTACTGTCTCGTCTTTCTGTCCATGCAATCTCGTCTTAACCGTTGGCCCTTGTCCGCAATGGTCTGGTGTTCGGCTAGCCGCGCACTCTTCGTCGCTCTCTTGTCGCAGCTCTCTCTAAGTCGTCGCAGACTTGCCTCTTCTTGCTCCTCTTTAAACGCTCGGACCCTTTTTTTCCTAGTCGCTGAGGTTGGCGTCATCCGCATGGCTTTTGAGTCGCCTACTGCTTCTGATTCAACTACTATTCTCGGACGTCCTCGTGTTGCTCCTCTTGAGCTTCGTGATGAATTACGAATTATCGTCATTTCTCTCCGTGGCAAACCAAATTTTGTTGAATGGGTTCACTCAGTTTGTCGTGTGTTGCAGACGAAGAGTCTCCTTCATCACCTGACAAGGCCTCCTCCCAATGAACCTACTGGCGAGTGGATCCGAGATGATGGGCGTGTCCAATCTTGGCTTCTTAATTCTCTGGACACTGAGCCATATCGGATGACTATGTACCACAAGACGGCTCACGCTATGTGGACGGACCTTCATTCTCTCTACTCCGGGAAGGACAGTCTTCAGCATTTACTCAACATTCTTACCGATCTTCAGTCCCTCGACCCTGGAGCTACTGGTGACTTGACGTCTTTTGTTGCTCGGGCTAAAACTCTTGTGGAGGCTTGGATGCAGCATCAGCCCCCCACCACAGACTTCGTTACTCAACGACAGCAGAAAGAAGCAGTTGGAATTGCTATGATGATGGTCCGTATTCCCCCACATCTTCATAGTGTCCGCGCTGATATCCTATCTTCTATCGTTACTCCGTCCCTCTCGGACGTTTGTTCGATGCTTCTAAAGGTTACCCCTCCTCCGGATGCTCCACCTCTCTCTCCAGCTCTCCTTCAGCAACCCATGGCTACTCTCGCACCTTCTACTCGTGATCACCTGGCTCGTGGAGGCCACCAGTCTCGGGGACGGGGTCATGGTAGCCGTACTCTCTTCAAGTGCTCTCAATGTCGGCGTTGCGGGAGTTACGTCTCTGCTTGAGGGTTTACGCGAGATACAAGGTGGGTGCCGGATTCTATTTGGAAGAGATATTCGGAGAGGGGTGCGGTTATAGAAATTGTAGGGGAAGTTTCACTATATTTTATATATATATATTTATATTTATTACCATTTTGCCTAATACTATGAAGGTTAATATTACTAATTGTCCTAAGACCATGAAGACGGATATTTTTGCGAAGTAAACTCGCGCGAAAAATTAAATCGTCGCGATCGCTGCAGATTATTTACAATTACATACCGACTCTGAATTATCTGATTATCATGATTCATGCATAATAAAATTATTAAAAATAGATCTTTACCTCCACAAGTCGTCGATTTGATTAATTTTGCTCGCGATCGAACCCGGAAATTTTAAATTTATCGCGATGTTAAAATTTAGTGTGTTACAACTACCACCGGAGGACATTTAACTATTTATTGAAGAGTTTCCAACACTATTTTGCCAATTACTCCGAAAATCGTCTTTGATATTTATGGTCAAAGTTATTACTTAAGCCCAACAACTTTCCCTCAAATTCTTATTTAAGTTTTGGCTTATTCTTGTATGCCCATTCACTTAGAAGTTTACCATCCTAGAAGCATTTCAAGGGCTACTTTGTTTGAGCTTCGCTACCCCAAAAGCACTCCCTACCCTCGTCGGATCGCCCTCCTCGAATTCAGGATGTTATATGCGCACCAGTTTTTGCATGGTTCGTCCCCGAATCACACATCGTACTGTAGGAGGTCTGATTTTAATACCATTTGTAATGACTGAACCCTCACAATACCAGAAGTATTGTTTACTTTTATTCATCTCAGTTCATTGTGAGTTGAACCGCAGGATTTTGTCATTTTTCATAGGTGGTCCTCAAGCATTTCATGAGAGGTCACCCATCCTGGGACTACTCCCACTAAGGCTTGCTTAACTTTGCAGTTTCCAACACAATTCCACTAGTTTCTTTCAAAAAGGCATCTATGATATTTAGGGCCCAAGTTATTATTTATGTTCAACAATTTTCCCTTCAATTTCGACGTAAGATTCGATTCATTCTTGCAATTGCTGTTACCTATAAGTCCATCCTAGAAGTATGCTAGAAGGTACTTTCCCTAGACTTCACTGCCCTCAAAGCACTACCCCTCCTCATCAGACCCCCTTACCGGATTCAGGATGTCACATTTTAGACTGTCATTTTGCTATGTGATGAATGATGGATAAAAACAGACCTCATTTTGATTGTTCAAATATGCGAGGTTCTGAGTAGTACTAACACGCTGAATAAAATATACCAAGGGACATTTAAGTTGTTTTGAAATGAGCATTTTGAGATGCTAATGAGACCATGACGATGAGGCTCAATGTGGTACGAAATATTCTGTCTGATTTCCACCCGTTACTAGGTGTCAAGCTGATGTTGAAATGTGTATAGCCTAATGTTATTAGGCGTGATGTTGAAATGCATGTGTTGTAATGTAAATACCCGAAGAGGCTCTCTGCTCGCATTATTAATCATCGATTTGTGTCCAAATAGTGCCCCACGCTAGGGTCCTTAGCTAGAGCCCCTGTTGAAGGTTGCACATTTTTTATGTGTTGGCACTAATAGATTCATCCTATAAGCTTCTAATTTGATATGATCATGTGGAACTCATTAACCCTGTTTTATCATACTTCACTTTAAAATATATATATCAGTGTTTCCACCATGCTGACCTGCAAGCATGAAGGTTTAGTAGACAATTTAGAGGTCTATTGGAGCCGTTAAGAAGACGGAAGAGTTACCCCCGTCAAGTTTGACTGACCCTTGTTTATTGATTTGTCTGCAGGGATTGGAGTTTTGCGGGTTGCCTGAGGATCTCTTTTATAAATTTATCTATAGTTTGCTTATGTATTTTTTTCCCTTTAGACGTGTTTCCGTTTGCATGGACAGTATGTATTCGAGTTTATTGTACATTGTTCTGTGATTTGTATGATGAGATTGTCATTATTAAAGTAAAGTGTTAGTTCTTTTCTGTTTTATAGTATATGTGTGTTATTAATTAAAGTGTTGTTGCTTGGGAGTTGGCGTAATTGCAGGTTGCACCCCTGACCCCTCTATCTTTTGAAACTACTAAAACCTTCCCTGTATGCGCTTTGCTGCAGGGGTATTTTTATGCATGCATGTTATGAAATGTAAACTTACAGGGAGGGTTTTTGTAATTTCAAAAGATAGAGGTGTGCAACCTGTAATAATGCAAACATAGAGGGGAGGCCCCGGTAAACAACCCTATATTTGTGTACCACTCTTATGCGCGTCATCTGGTTCTGACTTGTGATGCGCGCATCGGCCGGGTCCAATATTTGATGGAGAATTGTATGAGGTGTTGCATGTAGTAATTACGACCTTTTTCTCTTCGATTTCGCAGTAAACTTACTGTAATTGAGTAAAAAAGGCAAGGTGAAAAGAAAATTGTTGACCTTTTTCTCTTCGATTTTGCAGACATAATACGTCACCATCAACAATTGGGCCGCGACCTTCCTGGTGTCCCCAGTTTGAACATGAGGGAATGACGTAAGATATCCTGGATGATGCGGCTCAGTTGTTGATGGTGACGTATTATATCCTGGCCCAGAAATCCTTCAGTGTCTGCGAAATCGAAGAGAAAAAGGTCATAATTATTACATGCAACTCATCATCCAGGATATCTTACGTCATTCCCTCATGTTCAAGGCTGGGGACACCAGGAAGGTCGCGGCCCAGTTGTCGATGGTGACGTATTATATCCTGGCCCAGAAGTCCTTCAGTGTATTTTTTTTGTTTTATATAAAGGAATAAAGTCAATGGGCCTTTTAAAGCTTAGGACTTCCTAATAAAGCTAATTAGTATCCCTATTTTTTCCCTTCTTTTCATTCATTTCCTTGTAAAGCTAATTTGTTTACCTATCTCACTTGCATATCAACTGTAACTTGTCAACATTAGGCCTTGTTTGAGAGTGTGGTACAGTTGTAAATGGAGAAATTGTTTGGATAAGATTTGTTTAAAACAGAGGATCAATTTATTGTGTGGTAAAATAGTGGTGTGGTTGTTGTTTGACATTGTGACTGAAATGTGTACTTGTTGACTGATGTCTTTAAACAAGGGGATTGTTATAAGCAAATCAAAATTGGCTATTAGCAGCTCAAAAAAACCCGGTTTTTTTAAATTAAAGCCTTTCTTCTACTTCTGCCGAATTCTTTAAGCAAACCACTCCTGAGAACTCTTCACCTTTCTTAAGTTCAGACGGTAGTCTTTCCGCCGTCCTCTGCCGGCGGCTGGAGGGGCTCCAGGATCTCGACGATGCCCCGCATGAGCGGTCGTGCCTTGGGGTTGGGATTGAGGCAGTGGTAGGCGAGCATGGCCGTCTTGTGAAGCGCCTTCAGAGGGTAATGGTCGTCCAGCCTCGGATCGACGATGCCGACGAGATTCTTCTTCTGCCTCAGCAAGGGAAGGGCCCAGTCGGCGAGCCTCTGCTCGTTCGCCGGCCCGGATTTGTCCAGACATTTCCTTCCGGTGATCAGCTCCAGCAGCACAACGCCGAAGCTGTACACGTCGCTCATTGCCGTAAGATGACCTGGAGCGGAGCAATTTAGGGTTCCGGCAAAATTAGAAATCGAAGATAGCTTGTCTGCATTATTTGGAAAACTGAGCTAATAATTAAGGGTTCTTTCCGCCATGGTAATGCTCTCCCTGTATGTCAAAACTTTATATTTTCTTCTCAGTGAGGTTATTTAATTCCTAATGTAAATCAAGGAAGAGAGAATTTCTTGAAATGTTGAAGTTAATTTAGTCTAAAGAAAGTGAAAAATGGTCAAAAACTCTATTACAATGACTATTTTTTTATTTTTTGATGCAGTTTGCTAATAACAAAAAAGTTTGGTAATAGCCATTTATAAAAAAGGTTTGCTAATAACCAAATTTTGCTAATAGCGAAACTTGATTTGCTTATAACAATCCCCTTAAACAATTCTTTAAAATGTTAGGAACTGTGATAACAAAATATAAATTACACTCAAAAAAATATTTTAAAACTTCCCACATTTCTTTGGCATTCAAATATAGATAATGCAAATATATTTGAATCTTTAAAACATATTTACTATATATTAGCTTCATATAGTTGTTGGGTAATGTAGTTAGGCAATGTTGTTATCTCTTCTAACCTTCAAAGCTCAAAAAGGAGACGCTTTTGATGCGATTTTAGTATCAATTTGAGATTATCTCACTCTAATTTTATGTGCCTCTACATATATCAAATTCTTGGTATCGAGATTTGAGCGAGATGTATGACTACAAATATAATTATGCGAGATGACTAGCTTAAACAATGTTGCATTGCTTAATAAAAAAAACTATTGTGGCCTATCCCAAAGTATAACTCATTTTGTCATTCATATACCAAATACTTGCCCTACTACATTGCACGGTGTGGTGTGTTTGATTGAATATTTCATGTAATTCTTGAACCAGATGATTTTTGCGCCCTAAATTTTGTAAATGAAGCGATTGAATGAGGGGCAGATCGATTGAGATCGCTATTGTGCCTCACAAAAAAAACTCCACGAAAAATCCGTCTTGGTTTCGATAGTGATTACCGGGTTGGTGTTTTATTTTTCTATATTCAGAACCGTTCTAAAAGTGGTTGTGTATCAAAGAAAAGTTGACTCATTGGAGTAGAAAAAACACGCCGAAAAGAGTGTCCGCCAATAGCATCATATAGTAAGAATAGGGCTGAGCATATTATTCGAAGCTCGAAAGTCGCTTGAAAATCGTTCAAAAACTGAGCTGAATCGAAATCGGTTAAAATTGATTCGAATCAATTTGAGTCGATTCAATTTGACTCGAATCTAATTCCGAGTCGATTTCGAGCTAGCCCTGAATCACTCGAAATATGATTCGAATCAACTCGAATTATTTAAATATATATGTATTTATTAATATATTTTTATTTTAAGCTTAAAAATTACAAAATTTAAATCTAAATAAAAAGAATGAAGGCTTTAAGTGTTTCATTTGCTAAATTTATAAACTGTCCAATTTAATTTTGAACAAACTACGAATAAAACAAAAAATTTCTCAATTTCGAACCAACTCGATTCGATTTCGAGCCGACTTGAAATCGAGATATTTCGAGTCGAGCCGACTCGAAATCGAAATCAATTTCGATTTCGAGTCGAGTCAAAATCGCTCAAACTTGACTCGATATCAGCCCTATTTAAGAAAAAGAAAGAGATGTTATGCACCTCTCTGGGATTAGTTTCCCCCGCCTGCCAGAAACTTATGAGCTACCTTTATGTTTAAGCTGGCCTCACTTATGGCTTGTGAGGAAGGGAGGATCCTTTTCTGTGATTTGTGTAAATGAAAATTTCGGGAAAGATATCTCATCATTAGCTGAATAATATTTTCCTGAAAAAATTACAGTGACACAATATTTCGAAGAATAGCTAGAAAATCACAGAAGCTATACCAATCCCCCAAACATATACATCAGTGGTGTTTTCTTACTGCCGAATAGGGATTGCATTGCTTCACTAAGGGTTTGTTTGGGAGGACTTTTTAGCTCCTTTTTCGTTTTCTGGAAAACGTCACCACACTTAACACGCCGTTTGGAATGTCTACTGGTGGGAAAAGCTACCACTCAAAACTCTTTTTTCTCCTCTTTTTGAAAAGTCACGGGCTTCCAACTTTTCAATTTTTCAAAAAGCATTGTCTCATCCGAATACACAGTTGACGTTATGAAAATGTTTTACTCATTCGGATCCAGTTCGACAACACTGCGAAAACCCTAGACTTTCTCCAAGCGATACAGTTCTCCTGAAGATCCATTTTAGGGTTTAGACGCGCATTTTTCGCTCAGCAGCGCATTTTTCGCCCGAACGCGCTTTTTGGCTCGAGAGTGCATTTTCGGCCCGGCCCCGCATTTTTTTGCCTGGGCGCACTTTTCAACACGGTCACACATTTTTCACCTGGTTGCGAATTTTTAGCCCGGGGGTGCATTTTTCCGCACGGGCGCAGATTTTTCGTCGTGGCGCGTATTTCTCGTCCGGGCACTCGATTATTTCGCCTGGGCGTGTGTTTTTTTTACTCGAGGGCTTTTTTTTCGCTCGGACGCGTTTTTTCAGCTCATGAGCGATTTTTTCGACCGGGTGCTAATTTTTCTCCTGGGCGCGATTTTTTTTGCCCTGACGCGGTTTTTTATCCCAGGCGCGATTGTATTGCTCGGACGCGAATTTTTCACCCCGGGCGGAAAATTTTCGCCCTAACTCAAATTTTTCGCCCGGGCGCAAATATTTAGACTGATTTTTCGCCCAGTCGTGAATTTTTCGCCCCATCGTCATTTTTTCGCTCGGGCGTTAATTTTTCGACCAACGCGAATTTTTCGTCAGGGCGCACATTTTTGTCCGGACGCGAATTTTTCGGTGGTCGAAGAATTCATGCCCAGGCGAAAAGTTCGAGCCCGGGCGAAAAGTTCGAGCCCGGGTGAAAAGTTCGCGCCCGGGCGAAAAATTCGTGCACGGGCGCAAAAACCGCACCCCGGCGAAAAAACCACGTTCAGGCGAAAAATTCGAGTCCGGGCGAAAAATTTGCTCCCGGACGAAAAATATGCGCTAAGGAGAAATATGCGCGTCCGGACAGAAAATGCGCGCTCGGGTGAAAAATGAGTGCCCTGACGAAAAATGCATGCATTTTTAATAAAAAAAAGTCACTGCAGCGGAGATTTGACAAACAGTTTATAAAGTGATTCTGCTTTCTGAAAATCTCTGTAAAAGGAGTTCACTAAAACAGATCTCTTTTTGCAATATACATTTTTCAAAGACTCATTTTATCACCTTCCTTTTGTCACCACTACTTTTCCATTTCGAAAAGCCCTCCCAAACAGAACCTAAATGATTACTCAGTTGATATGTGAACTGTGTTCGGCCCAACAACCTTGCATTATCTGGTAGGGGTGGTTGTTGTTCCTTGCTATGAAAATAATCTTTCTATGTACCTTGCCAGTCTTGATCGTGTAGGGCGCATGTATGTGAGAGAATATGCAATTATAAGCGCAAGAGTTATACCGCGAATTTCTTGTAAAAACTGATGATTTCTAAGAGCTTGGGTTCTGAGAAGCGTTGCCACGGCCGTTGGCACGCATGTGATATGTTTTGTGCTTAGAAAAAGTATAAAGAAGCTAGAGGATTCTAGGATGGTATCATGAGAACATTCTAGAGTAACATTTAGGGCTTATAAAATGGGAAGACCCCCTTATTTGTAATCATTCAAGCATTTAAGCAATACAAAGTTTTTAGATTAGGCTTGCTCTCTCAATATAAGTGCTCTCTTACTCTACTAGCCACAATAATAGTTGAAGGAGGCTGACTTAGCTACTTGTGAAAGGGTGTGGAAAGGAGTCAATATCACATGCGATATTGTCAAGTGGATGAGTCCGCGATAGTTGGTATTAGAGTCAGGTTGTGGTTTGTGTTACTAAGAAAGAATGAGATACATTTTGAAGGAAACGACAATTCAAACATTATTGATGAGCATAGCGGGGAGGTCGAAGAGTAAATGGGAAAGAAGAAGATGGACCGAAGCAAGGTATCGCGATTGTTCCAATGTAGAGCAAAACATCTTGGACTGGGTTGCGATGCATTTCGTGGGATGTTTATCATGCTTTACAAAGGAAAGTGGTCAATATTTGTGAGTATTTTGATATTTTCCATCTTGAACAAGAAAATATGAAGATGGAGTATGAATTTTTTTTAATGAATAAGTAATGGGCATGTCCGAATCCACCAACAATGCCTTCGACTCTATCATCGGCGACTTGGAAGATCACTTGGCAAATCTAGAAATAGAAGTGGAAGATTTGCGCAAGAGAAACTCCATAAATTGTGGGAATAGTGGAGGCATGTCAAATTTGATGTTCCCAACCCAAGAAATTTGCAGGAAAGCAAGATGCTTTGGAGGTTGAGAACTTCCTTTAGAATATAGAGAAATGTCTAGAGGGCTACAACATCATGGACGAAGCGCTAATGGTACATCATTGTAGCTACTATTTATAAGATATTACTTCAATATGGTGGCGAAAAATACAAGCAGGCATAACCAAGGAACTCCACCAAATCCACTCTTGAGAAGACTTTAAACAAGAGTTGATGAGGAGCTTCATCCCAAAAAACATAAAGGATGGTAACTTGAGAAAACTCTATAAATGATGGAAAAAAATGTACAATTGGAGACTATCTTAAAGAATTAAGACACTATCACTACAAATCTTTGACATCTCCGAGCACATGCTTCTCTTCAGCTTCATTGATGATCTCCAGAATTGGGTCAAACAAGAAGTACCCAAGAATCACAAGAGATGTCATTACCATTGTCAACTATCTCATTGAATTCCAACGCCAACTCAATCCAACCAAAGAAAATAAGGGTAAGATAAGTTGTGGGAAAAGGTGGGGGAGATCGACAAGGTAACAAGGATGGTCATTACACGGGTGGATCTAGGACTTTTCCTAACACATGGGAAAATTCAAAAAAGGAAGAACGTCGCACCAAGGGGTGTATACTATGTGTGCAGGAGGTCACGTCTAATGAGCAGACTCAGTTTGTTGTCAGAAACTGTAGAGCGCCACAATGCCACTCCTTCATAAGAATGAACTCCTCAAAGTAGTTTGTTGCAACTACTAAATACTTTAAATGTGAGACCAACAAAAGCTACATCAAGAAGAGATTGATGTATATCGAAGTTATTGTCAATGGGAAGACCACCAAGGCCTTATTTATTATACACTGAATCTTCTCACAACTTCATGACATAAGGAGAATCCAAGAGGATGGGCATAAAAGTTATAAAGGGTAGTGGTTGATGAAGACCGTGAACAGACACATATGGCCGCTCGATGGAGTAGCACTCAATGTGGAGTTGCGCATAGGCACTTGGAAGGGTCATATGAACTTTTTAGTATGACACATGGATGACTACAATGTTGTACTAGGGCTAGAATTTTTAGAGAGGATGCAAGACATAGTCATATCAGCATATCGCTTTGTTTGCATCTTAAAAGGAGCGGCATGTATGGTCCCAACAGTTAAATGACTATCAAACTATAGCTAATAAGAGGTAAGTCAAATATATGCTATGCAGGTAGCAAAAGAATGGAAGAAGGGCGAACCAACACATGATGAGGGAAGTGTCTTACATGATTTTTGAAGCCCTAACACAAAATGAGTACACCTTGCCCGCATAATTCCATTAAAGCTACCACCTTTAAGGGAGGTGGATCACAAAATCAAGTTGGTGTCTAGGACGAAGCCCCCTATTAAAGAACCATATTGAATGACTCCACCGAAATTGGAGTTGCCACTAAAATTAATATTAGGGTGGAGAATGTTGAGACCGTCAAAGGCATCATTTGGTGCCCCCGTAGGGTCTATACTATTCTAAAAGATGAAGGTGGAACATTGCGTCTTTGTCTATACTATTGAGCATTGGACAAAGCGACTGTGAAGAACAAGTACCTTAATTTTGACTATTGATGATCTCTTTTGTAGGGATATGGCGCCTTACCAACTCTCCTAAAAGCCCAGACTGATGAGGAGGGTGTTATCGCTCCTTTATAGAGCTGGCTACCTTAGATGGATCCACGGGGCGGTAGTTAAACACAGTGGACACACCCTTCCGTTTAACTAGTGTAGGTCATAATGCCTCGCGCTGTGCCGCCCTACCGGGGGCATTGCTGAACCCAACAATCCCCCCCCCCAGAAACGACCTCATGGTTTCGAACCCGTGACCTCCTCTGATACCATTTGTAGGGACACGGCGCCTTACCAACTCTCCCAAAAGATCGGACTAATGAGGAGGGAGCTACCGCTCCTTTATATAGCTGACTATCCTAGAAGGATCCACGGGGAAGTTGTTAGGCCCATGAGGCACACCCTTCTGTTCGACTAGTGTGGGCCATAACGTCTCGTGCGATACCTTCCAACACCGGGGGAGTTGCTAAATTTAACATCTTTGACATGTTGGGGAAGACGATAATCTACTCCAAAATGGACTTACAAAAAGGCTATCATCAAGTGTAAATTGTTGAAGAAGATGAACTGAAGACATGTGTCACAATTGTACAACCTCGTATTCGCAGAGTGGGGTCTAGCCCTTATCATATACAAGCAAGGGGAGGAAAAATTTGCCTCCCCCAGTGGCCCCTTTTTTGGGGGGCGGGTGCGACAAGTTGGCTGACACCCGCCCCCGGCCTGATAGATGCGAGGTAGGAGTAGCCCGGGGCCGGGCTCTCGCCCAGCCCCGAGGCCTGGCGGTGCGAGACCGGCCGGGGGCTGGGGTCTCGCCCCTGCCCCCTGCTCTCCAGTACTTCGGGGGTCACCTGCTCGTCTCGGGTGCCCGGGGAGGTGGGGGGTAGGGCTCCTCCCGCCCTTGGATCTCTTTTGACCATGTTTTTACTGTTTCACCCCCGGGGTGGAATTACCTCTTTACCCCCCGATGTACATGTTTTTAATTGGCCCAAGGCCTTTTTGTCCTAGGGGTGTTTCTGTCATTTTGGTCCATAGACTAGGAAAAACTATAAATAGACCCCCTTGGGTACCTTTGGAGGCGGAGGCTTTTTGGGCTTCCTCCTCCTTAGACTTCAGCTTGGTTAAGTGAGAGAGCTCTCCAAGGTACCCAGCTCAGCCATTGGTGAGGGAGGGAAAGTGCTCTTGTGACCTTCCGGGTGTGTGGTGGGACCTCCACGCTAGAGCCGAGGGTCTGTTCCTGGTTTCTCAAGTCTTTGGTCCGTGACGTTCCCCCGAGTGTAGTAAGTGTGAGGTCACCCCTCTTTTGGGACTCCGAACTCCACAGAGGTCAATTTTGGCTTCAACACTTTTGATGCGGTGAGCGTGGAGAGTGACCAGCACAGAAGATCTCAGGAGAACGTCATGACTGGAGGTCAGGGAGGTAGTAATGATCTCGGCGAGATCCCCAACGCAGGACCCTTTGTGGGGAGGTAAGAGTCCATGGTCTCCATCCAAGGCATCATGGAGATGCTGTGAAGCATTGCCCCTCGGGGTGGCAGCTCCACCCCAACCCCCCAGGAGCTAGCTCCCCCCCCCCCCTCTCGACGTGTCGACTCCCAGGGGTCTAAGCGAGATGACCCCAGCATGGGGAGAAGGAAGCGCACCAGGAAGAAGTTCCTGGAAGGAGAGGATGGGAGATGGGGTCGAGCGAGACCTCACCGGTCGGGAGTTGTTCTCCAGCCCTGCGAGTGACAGCCTTCCAGGCGAGCAGGTCGCGCGAGTAGAGGTGGCGAGACCACCCTTCAGGGGTTCCCCCTTCAGCGAGCTGATCATCTCAGCACCCGTTCCCGAGGGGTTCAGGGAACCCGATATGGCTTACTATACAGGGAAGGATGACCCCGTCCAACATCTGTAGTGGTTCGAGGATGTCGTCTCCATCTGGCCAATGACGGATGTCTTCAAGTGTCGCCACTTTGCGATCACATTGAAGGAAAAGGCAAGGGACTGGTTTCATTAGCTCCCTCCAAGGTCGATCTATGTGTTCGAGGACTTGAGCCGGAGCTTTCAGCTTCGCTTCTCCACCTCCAAGAAGAGGAAGAGGAGTCCTGAGTCCATTTTTCTGATAAGGCAAGGAGCCGAGGAGTCGATGGCCCGTTACGTTGGCAGGTTCCAAGAAGAGATCTTGGAGGTCCAAGAGATGTCGGGGTATGCCCTCCAGATGGCGTTCACGGTGGGGTTGCGCGAGGGGTTCTTCAAGATGAGCTTGACTCGAAAGCCCCCCCCCCCCCCTTTACTTTGAGGTGCTGATGGAAAGGGCGGCTGAGGAGATAGCCATGGAGGCGGCCAATCTGGCATTTGTCAAGAAGTTGGCAGAGCTAACAGAGACGGAGTCAAAGGATCAAGGTGGCTCAAGACATCAGGAAGGAAGATGGAGAGAGGAGCAGAGAGCTCAGGGGTCCCAGGGATAGGAGGGTCCGGAACCAGGCTGGAGGCAACGGGGAGGACCTGCCCAGGGTCCAGGAAGAGCTCTCATCCAGGGCAGAGGGAACTTTCATGGGGGCTAAGGGAGGTTCAATTTCCAAAGGCAATCCCCTAGACAGCTCCTACCCCCACCACAGCAAGCGATGGAGATTGGTCAAAGGGAGAGGAGGAACCGCCAGGGAAGGAGAAGGATCAGGGTAGAGTTACCCTACTATGACTTTCACCAGGTGGAGGGGCACGCCACGGCTACCTTCCCCGAGTTCCTGGAAGTGAGAGGGGCGAGAGGCCCTGCCCAGCCGCAGCCGCCGGTGCGGGTAGAGGAGGTTCTACCCAGAGAAGGGGGATGACATGTGTGAGAACCGAGTCGACGTGGGACCCCGAGGCGGTATAACGGTGATCCGTGGTGGAGTGGTGATCGAGGCCACTCGGAAGGCAAGCCTCCATGTGTAACACCCCAGATTTTGAGAGAGGGTCGATTTGCGTTGCTGGCAAATTTTTGGTTTCCTGGCATGGGGCACACGGCCCGGGACACGGGCGTGTCCCAGGCCGTGTCAGGCTGGAGTCGACGACTTGGCCGCGTTGTCGACATTTTTTTCGCTCGACGAAGTGTCGAGACAGGGCACACGGCCTGCGACACGGGCGTGTCGCAGGGCGTGTCGAGCCCGTGTCGACACTCGGCCCGGGGTGTCGACATTTTTCGCTCGACAATGTGTCGAGACAAGGCACACGGCCTAGGACACGGGCGTGTCCAAGGCCGTGTGGGTCTGTCGACGAACTTCAGTCGACGATGTTCACTCGACGAGTGTCGAGTGTCGAGTGTCGAGTGTCGAGACTGGGGCACACGGCCTGTGACACGGGCGTGTCACAGGGCGTGTCCCGCTTGGTCAACGATCTTCGCTCGATGTTTTTTTGCGGTGTCGACACAAAGGCTGTCGACGAGTGTCGAGACTTGGCGCACGGCTTGGGACACGGGCGTGTCCCAGTCCGTGTCCCTTCTCGGGTTGTTTTGGGGCTGTGTCGCTGGAGGCACACGGCCGAGCACACGGTCGTGTCAGTTGGGACACGGGCGTGTCGGGTCGAACACAGGCGTGTCGGGTCGAACACGGGCGTGTCGGGTCGAACACGGGCGTGTCGAATGTACGTGTGCTGTTCCAGGCGCATCGATTTGAGATGGCGAATGGGGGACACAGCCCTGGACACGGGCGTATGTCAGGTCGTGTTCGGCCCAGGTATTTTATTTTTCAGACGGATCGTAGCCAATCCTTCCCATATTTTGGGATCTGATGGTCCAGGACTGTTCTTGGGGAGTTAAGTCCGAGAATAGGGTTGGAAACCCTCATTATTCTCCAAGCTTTCTCTTACTAATTTCTAAAGATAAGGGAGAGCAAGGAAGAAGGTGAAGGAGGGTTTGGGCTGTAGGAGAAGCTTTGGTGCTACAAATCGCGAGCCGAGTCCAGATCCGTGGAGGCTTGATAGTTGCAAAGGTTTCCATCCGGCTATTTTGCCATGACAAGGAAGAGGAGTCGGAAGGTAACGACACTTCTCCTCTCGGTCTTAGGATGCATGTTTTAGCATCATTTCTTTTCTAGTTTTGGGCACCAAACACTCAAATGAGAGGGGTTTTGGGTCGCCAAGGTTCAAGAGGAACCTCCGGGTCGATTGAGTCCGTCCCCGGCATGATTTGCATTAGAGATCCGCTCCGTTAGTGGATTAGGCATGATGGGTGAAGCCGTAGTCGCGACCGTTAGTCCGACTCGGTGATGTTGCATACGAACTTTAAGGATTCGTAAAGTTTCCGTTGCGGCAAGATGTCGTTTGTGATATGGTGATGTTTCCCCTTTTTCTCGAGTGAGTACATATAGTCGGAACCGGACAAGGTTAGCTCCTCGTGGCGGTAGATGGTTTCCTTGGTGGATAAGGTTAGCTCCGCATGAGTTGTAGATGGTTTCCTTGGTGCGCGTGAACGCTGCAGTACAAATGAGGGACTAGGGTGGAATTATCTTGGTTTGTGATGTGCCAAGGCGTGGCTATGTCTCCGTGGTCGGCTGGCTATCCCGTGACGTTCACGTCATGTGTGGAGAGTGTCCCGGTGAGACTAGTCCCCTTCTGTGAGACTGACGAGAATGTCAAGCATGGGGGCAAGCCCGGGCAACGAGTCCATGAGCGGGTGGGGTCCGGCAAGGCTTCTTAGAATCGGTCAGTTTGTGTTTGTTGGAATCCTGACATGAGACGTCAGAGCTTGTAGGCAAGCCCGGGTCTAACACCTTGAGCGGGTGGGGCCTTTGCAAGAGTTCCGTTTGGCGGCATGTGTGCCGTTGGGGGGGAAATTGTGTTACCCCCTTTGTTTGTGGCTTTATGCCAATGGGGAATCGATGAGTACTCATATGATGTGATGATGTGCTAGATGCATACGAGTTAGGGTGCCTTGGGTGAAACCCGGGTTGTTGCATACATGTTGCATAAGTAGGCCCTTTTTATTATATGTTCAACCCGTAGAGAACATGTATGATGTGTGTGACATACAAGCTTGTTTCTGTAGATGCTTTTCTTGCTTATAATTATTGCGTACGAAGTGCTAACTTGCAGGTTGGAGGGGTACCCCGGGGTCCGTTAGGGGCGGCCGGGAGGAGATGTGTTGTTACACAGTTTGAGGTCAGCCTTTGCTGACCCACGTTCCTAATAAATTTTACAGGACAAGGATCGCATGCAGGAGCTAGCTCGCCGGCCAGAAAGGCCTAAGCCTCATGAAGTGCTTTTCTCTTTTGTAGCTCTACTTATATGATGTTGTATGTTTGAGATTCATGTTGTCCGGCTTGCATGCCGAGGTAGACTAGGTGTGCTATGCACTTTCTTGACTGTTGTATTATTTGAGTTTGGACAATTGTTGTAAGGCCATAAGGCCATTGTTATTACTCTTCTTGTAGTGGATAACTTCTAGTCTTGCTTTTGTTTCCGATGTGTTGTGCAAAGTGTTTTGAGTGTGGGTAGCTATATCAACTTATAATACTAAAGATGTGGCGTCCGTATGTTGTGGGGCCCCGGCTGGACCCATATTATACGTTCATTACAGAGGAGGTGTTACAATTTGGTATCAGAGGCAGGTTTGATTCAAGGTCAATGCGTAGAGAAGTTATCCACATAAGAGTAACGCGGGACCATGAGTGTCCTTATGTTTAAGTCTTGAGATTAGAGACTGATTCCTTGTTTCTTGTTTTCTTGAAGAGTGCAAGCAACGAGGCGGGTACGTCAAGAGCAAGGGAGGAACTCTCGGGGAGCAGTGCCACTGCTCCAGGTCTTTTGGGCACGGGTGTAAACCCGGCCGACTTCTGTCGCATGCTTGTAGAAGCGATGGTGGCAGCCCAAGCTGCAGCAGCAGCTCAAGTAGCAACCCCTGCTACACCGGATACGGCGACGGCTGTGCTAGGAGGAGAAGCCAGGCGAGTGGAGCCTTTGGTGGAAAGGGTAGTTGTCGGACATGGAGACCGGCACTTGAAGTACTTCCTAAGCTTCCATCCCCCGTCTTTCAAGGGAGTTTGTACGCCAACGGATGTGGAGGATTGGTGGGTTCGCATTCAAGAGCTTTTGAGGGCGGCAGAGACGCCGGAAGAAAAGAAATCTGAATATGCGGTGTTCATGTTGGAAGGAGACACCAAGTTGTGGTGGGTGAGCCATAGAGGCCGCCAGTTCCCTGGACGCACCCCGTCGGTGGAGGATTTTGGGGATGCGTTTCTAAAGAGGTATATTCCAGTTTCTACACGGTTGGCACTTCAGAGGCAGTTCCTGCACTTAATGCAGCGGGACAAGACGGTGGACGAGTATGTGCAGGAGTTCACCCGTTTGGGTCGTTACGCGGGAACGATGATGGCGGATGATGTAGAGAGGGATAACCTCTTCTACCAGGGGCTGAGGGAGAATCTGAGGCAACCCCTCATTTCTATGAAGAGGGATGGATTTAATGAACTAGTTGAGGCTTCCAGGATATTGGAAAGTGATTTGGAGTGAACCCAACGTCGTAAGGGTTTCACTCCCAAGCAAGGGGAAGGGAAGCCTTCTCAATCCCATGGAAAGTCTGAAGGGAGTAGGTGGAGGAATAAGCCTCACACATCCAGGTCCGACGAGAAGAGCAAGTGGATGCCTGGAGGTTCTCACTCTAGGGGACCGCCGACGTGCTACAACTGCGGTAAGGTGGGGCACATAGCTCGTGTTTGTCCCCAAGGAGGAGCGGGGCAAGAGGCAAGGCTGGAGCAGACTGTGCGCTCCGGCCCCAGTGCTGCGGAGAAAGGGAAGATGGCGGAGTCGAGCGTGAAAGTGCAGCTAGATCTGATATACTCTAGAGGGGGGTGAATAGAGTATGGTGCTTAAAAACTTTTTCCAACAGTTGTTGCAATCTGAGTGAACAGGGAAGCAAATAATAAATCTAAACACAGAGACTATCTAATCACAAAGTAACCTACAAAAGAAATTAATCACAGATCCCAACTAATCACAGATCAATCATAACCAGAAACAAAAATAAAGACAAGCAAGCCAGAAGACACAAGGAGCTATAGTGGTTCCCCTAAACTTGGGTACATCCACTCTTCTACCACCCTAGGTAGGAATCCACTGCAGGATGAATTGATCAGGTGTCCTGGGCACCAATGAGCTTTTGATAAGGTGTTCAAAAACCAAATCAGATTTTTTGATCAGGTGTCTTGCCACCAATGAGCTTTTGACAAGGTGCTCAAAAACCAAGCACAAACTTTTGAAGGGAGTTTGAAAAACCCTTTACAAAAATGGGGATGAGATAGTGATGGAAGTCTTCTCTTTCTCAAAGCAGCTGAGAAGACTATGTGGATTTTGGTGTTGTCAAAGCTCCTCCTGAGTTCTTGAGATGTTCAGGAAATGAAGCTTTGTTGTAGGGTGATAGGCCTTCAGAAGTTGATCTCCAGCAAATGATAATCTCAGCAACAGCTGAAATGTTAGGTGTCTGGAGTCTTTGAATGATGTTGGCCTTGAACACTTGAATCAAAGGGGATCTGAAGATTTCAAATTTGTTGATCTCCTTTGGTGTGTGTTCTTGTATGAATTATTTTAGACAGAGAATGTCTACAGCTCTTTCTCTTGTGAACAGTTGATGTTGAGAAAGATGTTGTTCAGAGAATATTTTTTCTTGTTCTTCTTGTCTGTGTTGTGTGAGAGATTCAAAAAATCTTTTGTTTTATTCTCTGGTTCTGAATAGAAAATAATCCTCTGTCAAGAATAGTCGTTAGCCTGTCATTAATTGACTCCTTAATTGCAATTGTCTTCTGGGGGAAAGTCCAAAGAAACATTCCTTGATAATCCCTTGAAACTTGGTCCAGAATAAATGAAAACGGCTAGAAAATCTTCTGAATTAATTGCTGAGAATATCTCCTTAACTGTCCTGAATTTGAATCTTGAAAATCCTTCAACTCTTCAGAAAAACGTCGAACTGAGCTTCACTATCGTCGAACGGAGCTCAGGGATTTGGACTTAGACAGCAACAGAGATCGTCGATCTGAGCTCAACTATCGTCGAACTGAGCTCAGAGATAGAGAATCAATACTGAGTCAAGATCGTCGAACTGAGCTCGCAGATCGTCGAATGGAGTTCGACGATTTGTTGAAGTTGAGCTCAGCGATCGTCGAATGGAGTTCGACGATCCGTCGAAGTTGAGCTAGACGATCGTCGATTGGAGTTCGACGATTCGTCGTACGGAGCTCGACGATATGACTTAGTCTCCAAACTGAAAAACCTTGGTCTTGAGGGCATCTTCCAAACTTAACTGCTAACCCTTAGACACAATTCTAGTTGACCTTTAGATCTATACAATGAGGTCAAAAATAGGTTTCCTAGAGACATAGTGATCCTGACCCAAATTAGTAATAGGGTGTTCCAACAATCTCCCCCTATTTGGGTTAGGATTACTATTTACAGAACTTGGAAAAAATTAAATAACAACATACATAGCAACAATACAGAAATGCAATAAGCAGGACATTGCAGAAGCACAAATATATAATATCCCAGACAGAAATCAGAAATCAGAACAATTGTCACCTTACATAGTTATTCTTTCTCCTTGCTCTTTATAAGTTTGATTTCTCTATTAGGATCAAGAGCTTCTTTCTTTGACCTTCTGTCATCTGCAGCACCTAAGGAGGTTTGTTGTTTGGGCCTTGGAACCACAGCTTCAGGATGCAGCTCCATATATCTTTCAGAATCAAAGAATTTGCTTGAAGCATATCTTTCCAGTTCTTTCTTTCTTTGTTCAGACAATGTAGTAATGTTGGAGGAATCTCTTCCTTGCTCTTTAGCTTTCTTAATTTGATCCAGGGCAGCTAGCTCTTTCATCCTGGCAGTCTATGCAGTAGGGTTATTTTCTGGATCTTCAAAGGGCACTGGAGGCTCATATCTGTTAGATGGATTATCTTGAGGAGCTCTGGATGAGACTACTTCTTTCAACTTATAGGGAAAAGGGCCTGAAGTTGTATCTAATGAAGCTTGTCCTTCCCTAGAGTAAGGATGTTGCCTTGAATAGCCTTTTGAGTAGACTTGGAATTCCCTTTGGCTTCCTCTATAGTTTCCTCTTCTAGATTGAGAACCTCTAGACTGGCTTCCCATATAATAAGATCTTGCATAAGGCTGATAGGGGTTTGGCTTTTAGCATAAGGTTGAGCAGCTGAGCTTCCACCTGCACCTGCATCAGGAGGAGGTGGTGGAGGAGGATGAGGATGATGAAACTGAGAAGATCCTTTTTCATACTTCCTCTTCTTCTTCATGGCTTTAAGTTGATTCTTGGAATACTGCATCCAATGCTCAATTATGGGGCAGTCATGAAGAATGTAATAAGGAATATCATTAGTGTCCTTGACTTTGGCTGGAGGCACCCTTTTCATAGCTTTGCTCCTTGCCTTCCTTTTCCTGGCTATGGTGGCAGAAGAATCATCAGAATCAATCTTAAATTCATCACTCTCAGAGCTTTGCTCATCATATAAAGCATCAATCTTTTTCAAATATTCTTTCTGAAGCTGGGTTGGAGCAGATGAAGCAGCAGTGGTGACAGCAGCAGATATAGCACTAGTAGCAACAGAAGTTGTAGCAGCAGTTGTAACAACAGACACAGAGCTTTCTGGAGCAATACTCTTAGAAGATATAGCAGCAGTAATAATAGTAGCAGCTGGAGCAGCAACAGATTCAGATAAAACATTTTCAGATACAAAAATATCAGCAACAACAGTTCAGATATAACAGGTTCAGTAGCATCAATATCATCAGTAATAACAGTAGGCTCTAATTCATATGCCTCTGTCTGCATATCCTCAGAAACTGGAACAACAGCAGCATCAGAACAAGCAGCAGCAGCAACAGAAATAGCAACAGCATCACTGGAACCAGAAGGCTCAGCAGTATATATGGAGGATATATAGGAGCTAACTAAGCTGGAATCACAGCTGGAGAAGGGCACAATGGCCTTGGAAAGATCCTCTGATGGCTGGACTGCAACTTTCTCTGGAAGACAACTGAAATAAGCTGAATCAAAAACTGATAACAAGGACCTGATGTCCACTGAGAAGATTGCAACTGGAGGGGTTGAAACTGGAGCTTGAGTAACAACAGCAGCAGTATGAGAAATGGCAGCAGCAGCAGCAGGCAATCTAACTTCATAAGGCATCTCCCCCTGCCTAGATTCAGAGAAAGCTGGATCAAGGCACCGAGAGGAAGGGATTGCCTGAGGAAATAGAGAGGATAGCCTGGCAGAAAGGGCTGCCACTGACTGAAGAAGTGGAGCCAAGGAGGTCTCCAATAGAAGTGATAGCCTGGGGGCTAGCAGTTCATATAACTGGTCAGCTAGGGCTGGAATATCCACTTGCTCAGCAGGCAATTGAGCAGAGGTAGAGGATGGAGCTACTGGTGATGGTGGTGGAGAGCTGGTGGATGGTAGAAGTGATGGTTGAGGTGAGGGGATTGTGGAGATGGAAGACAGTGGGATGGAGATAGAGGGTGTGAAGGTGGGTTGATCAATAATGTCTTGTAGAAGTTGTTGGTAAGATGTTGATGAGGAGGGTAGCTCAGGAGGAGATGAAGGTGAGTCATCCATGAAGGAATCATCAAGAAGATTGAATGATGGAATGGTGGATGATGTATCAATGTCTGGTTGAGGGTAGTGGTGTAATGGATGGAATACTTCTTCTGTGATTGGAAGAGTGGGGATTGGAGATGGAATAGATGTTGGAGATGGGCTGAAGATGATGATTGTGGATGAAATTTGAATAGTGGAGGTGACTGGTGGAGGTGAAATTGGAGTAGGAGGAGGAGAAGCAGCAGCAGACAAGTCATCTGCAGGGGCAGAGACTTGAGGGGAAGAGACTATTACAGTCCTTGTGCCTGAAGTTGTGCTTGCAGAGGGCCTGTTGGGCTTTGTTATCTGCCTGTCCCATTTGCCAAATAGGGCACAGGACAATCTCTTTGATGCATTAATATGTATCCCAGAAGATACTAGCAGGGTAGGGCATCTGTTCTAAAGAAAGATCCCTAGGATCCTCCCAAAATTCACAAAGTTCTTATTGATTTTCTTTTTAATCAGGTCAAAGAAGACCTCTCCCCAATTCAACTGCTTCTTATCCACAATGGCTCCCATCAAGCACAGCTGATACCTAGAGATAGTATCATGTGCTGAATGCTTGGCCAGCAGAACCTTGCCCACTACATCAGCTAAAAATCTATATTCCACAGCTAAGTTCTTCTTCAGCAGCTTGCTAGGGTTAGCATCAGAGTGACCCATTCTTGCAAGCAAATCAGAAAATTCCTCTCCAGACAAATCAGCAGAATCTCTTCCAGAACTTAACTCAAAAACTTCTGTCAGAATAGCTGGAGTCAAGGGTACCTGGGTTCCAGAAATTGAACCAACTACTGTGTTTTGGTCCTGGTTGTGGGCAGTATACACCCACTCCTTAATCTCATCAGCAGCCAACTTGATTCTTGTGGACATGATAGCAACAAGCTTCTGCTACTTGAATAGTTCCAGAATATCTTGAAAACTTGATCAGTGGTGCTAAAAGACTCCATGTCTATGTCAAATCCAGCATCGAATTTCATTGCGGCAAGAACAGCAACAGAGACGGCCATGGTTACCTGCAAAAATCAACAAACAAAACGACCAAGTGTAGAGATGTTTGGAGGGAAAGAGAATTTTTGCAGAGAAATCGAAAGCGCAAAAGGAGAACGATGGCGAAAAATGAATTTTATATTAGGGTTCGACGCAGAAAAGGAAAGATCGTTGAACTCAGTTCGACGATCGGGGCTTCTAAAGGAATCTGAAAGGTCTTCAATATCGTCGAGCTCCGTTCGACGATATTGGAGAGCGTCGAGCTCCGTTCGACGATAGTTCAGAAAACAAAATCGTCGAGCGTCGTTCGACGATCGTTGACCGGAAGAGATAGATCAGACTATCTAAGAAGAGCTGAACTCAGGTCGACGATTTCGGAAAACGTCGATCTCCGTTCGACGATCTGGGGGAAAATCGTCGAGTGTGGTTCAGAGACCAGAAATATACTCTAGACACTAAGAAAAATCAAGATGTTTGCCTAGTCTTGGTCAATTTTTAAAGTTTTAAAATCTTGGAACTTATTTTAGACTTCCTCCATCTAACATTCCTAACTGATTTAGGAAGAAAGTGTGTTTCTTTTCATCCAAGGGTTTGGTGAAAATATCTCCCCTTTGCAAATCAGTTGGGATATATTGAAGTTCAATTTTGTTCTTCTCAACATTATCCCTTAAAAAGTAATGCCTAATTTCTATGTGTTTTGTCCTACTATGGAGGACTGGATTTTGAGCTATAGAAATAGCACTGGTGTTATCACAAAATATTTTAGACTTCTCTAAGTTGTAGCCATAGTCTAGGAGTTAGTTTTGAATCCACAATATTTGTGAACAACAACTGCCTGCAGCCATATATTCAGCTTCAGCAGTTGAAGTTGACACAGAAGTTTATTTCTTACAAAACCAAGAGACAAGTCTGTCACCAAGAAACTGACAAGTTCCACTGGTGCTTTTCCTATCAATTCTGCATCCAGCATAATCAGCATCAGAAAATCCAGTTAATTCAAATGCTGAATCTTTTGGATACCAGAGACCTAGATTTGGACAACTTTTAACATACCTAAGAATCTTTTTTACTAATGTTAGGTGTGACTCTCTAGGGCTTACTTGGAACCTAGCACATATGCATGTAGCAAACATTATATCAGGTCTACTAGCTGTAAGGTACAATAGAGAGCCAATTATTGCTCTATATGTTGTCTGATCAACAGGTTTCTCATGTTCATCAGCATCCAATACAACATTAGTAGGCATAGGTGTTTTCATACAAGATGCTTCAGACATACCAAATTTCTTAACCAATTCATTTGCATACTTGGTTTGAGAAATAAAGATGCCTTCAGCATGTTGTTTGACTTGCAATCCTAGAAAGAAGGATAGCTCACCCATGCTACTCATTTCAAATTTAGAATGCATTAGGTTGGAGAACCTTCTACACAATTTTGAATCAGTAGAGCCAAAAATAATATCATCTACATAAATCTGTACTAGTAGGGTATGGGACTTATGAGTTCTAATGAAAAGAGTTTGGTCTACTCTACCCCTTATAAATCCATTTTCCAGAAGGAAGCATGCTAGGGTCTCATATCAAGCTCTTGGAGCTTGCTTGAGACCATATAATGTTTTGTTCAACTTAAAAATATAATCAGGATAGGTTGGAGAGATAAAACCTGGAGGTTGTCTGACATAAACTTCTTCTTTGATGTCTCCATTTAGAAATGCACTCTTTACATCCATCTGATATACCTTGAAGCCTTTGTGTGCTGCATAAGCTAAGAAGATTCTGATGGCTTCCAATCTTGCAACTGGTGCAAAAGTCTAGTCATAGTCTATGCCTTCTTCTTGAGAATATCATTGAGCAACTAGCCTTGCCTTGTTCCTTACAATTACTCCTTGATCATCCAATTTGTTTCTGAACACCCACTTTGTTCCAACAATGGAGTGATCCTTAGGCCTTGGCACTAGTTCCCAAACTTTGTTCCTTTCAAATTGATGCAACTCTTCTTGCATTGTAATGATCCAGTGTGGATATTGCTCTGCATCTTGAATGGATTGAGGTTCAATTTGAGATAGGAAGCAAGTGTGCAACAGGTTTTGGTTGACCTGATTTCTGGTTTGCACACCAGCTGAGATGTCTCCAATTATTTGGGAAATTGGATGATCTCTTGATGTTACTAAATCAACAAGGGTTGTTGATTGTTCACCAACCTGTGTTGTTGTTTCCTCTTGTGGTACAACAACTGGTTCTTCAAGTTGTTTCTCCTCAATATGTTGAATGCTTTCTTCATCTTCACTGCTTTCCTCTTTTTAAGTAACCTGTAACTTGTTCAAGTCTTCAACAAGAGAATGTACCTGTAAAGATTCTATGGTAGAAGTGTTCTTCTCCTTGAAAGACATGTTAGATTCATCAAATGATATGTGAACAGATTCTTCAATTTTGAGAGATGATTTATTATAAACCCTATAAGCCTTACTAATCATGGAGTATCCTAGAAACACTCCTTTATCAGATTTAGCTTGAAATTTTGCTAAATATCTCTTGTCATTATTATGTATATAGCAAATGCAACCAAAAATTCTAAAATAATCAACTTTAGGTTTTTTCCTTTGAGTAATTCATAGGGAGTCTTGCCCTTTAGTTTATGTATTAAACTTCTGTTCAGCACATAGTTGGAGGTGTTCACTGCCTCTGCCCAAAAAGATAGAGGAAGGTGAGCATCTGACAACAATGTAGTGGCAGATTCAATAAGGGTACTTTTTTTCCTTTCAGCTACCCCATTTTGTTGAGGAGTTCTAGGAGCTGAGAAAGTATGTCTGATCCCTTCACTCTGACAGAACTCTTGCATAAGAAGAGAATCAAACTCTGTCCCATAATCACTTCTGATCAGGGCAATGTGAGTATTGAACTCAATCTGTATACATTTGAGAAACTCTGTCAAATACTTAAAGTTATCAGACTTCTTCCTCAGAAAGAACACCCATGTGAATCTAGAGAAGTCATCTACAACTACTAAAGTGTAAGATTTCCCTCCTAGGCTTTGTACTGTAATGGGTCCAAAAAGATAATCCATGTGTAACAGGTACAAAATCCTAGGTGAATCACTCTTATTAAGTGACTTAAAACTATTTTTAGTTTGCTTGCCTAATTGACAAGCCCTACAGAGTCCTTCCTTCTTGTAGGGGCCAGAAGGTAGTCCTCTAACAAGGTTGTCCTTGAATAGCCTAGCAACAGTTCTAAGATTTAAGTGTCCTATTCTCTTATGTCATAAAATATTAGGTCTACAAACAGAATTAAATAGGCAAATGTCTACATCTGTTGAAAGAAAATCTACTAGATAGATGTTACCTTTCCTTTTACCTGTCAACACAGTTATGTTGTCCTCTGACTTGATCTTGCATAATGCTTTGCTGAAAGTCACTTGGTAGCATTCATCACATAGCTGACTGATGCTTATCAAATTATGCTTCAGTCCTTCCACATAGGCTACCTTTTTGAATCTTACTGTCTCAATCTGCACTGCAACATATCCTTTAGTTTGTCCAAAGTTTGAATCACCAAATATGACTTTGGGTCCAAGCTTGGCTCTAAAGGATGTGAGGTTGTCCTTGTTTCCTGTCATATGCTTAGAGCACCCACTATCCAAGTACCATTGCTGGTTAGATGTTGGATAGGTCTTCACCTGCACATAAAACAATTCACTTATTTTTGACCCAGTTTACCTTGGGCCTAGGTTGATAACCTTTAAACTCAGAAATAAAAGACATCACAGGTTGACTCTTATAACCTTCAGGATGATATCTCCTTGGAGGTATTATCCATTCAGTATAAGGGTTAAAGATTTGGGATGTAGGACCCCTAGGATTGGATTTTGATTTGCCCTTGAAGGAATTTCCAGAGCTTTGATCTCTGTTCGACGATCGTGGAGCTGCGTTCGATTATCTTGGGTCAGATCGTCGAGCTCCGTTCGACGGTCGACTGTGGCAGAGTTCAGGAATTAGAGATCGTCGACCTGAGTTCGACGATTTTGCCTGAGATCGTCGATCTGCGTTCGGCGATCGTCGAGCTCCGTTCGACAATTTCTGCTGGAACTTAGTTTTCTTAGGCAGATCAGAATTCTTCCTAGCTACCTCTACAACTCACTTCCCTTTATCAGAAATAAACTTGATTGGGGTTGTTAGAACTATAGGTTGGCTGGATGAAGCACCCAAGCCCAGTGTACTATTGAATCTGGAGTTCACTGTGCTTGTGATGTCCATCAGCTTGATACTTCTCTCATTGAGAGATTCTTCAAGCTTCTTGGCCTCTGATAGCTCACCTTTCAGTGAAGCTATTTGCTCCATACAGCACTCCAACTCCTGAGAGAGTTTGAGGTTTTCTGACTTTAAGGAACTATGTTCAGACAATTGATTTCTGAGAGAAATAATTTTCTTCTCAAATTTTAGTAGGTCTAAACATAATGCTTTAAATTCAGATTTAAAGCCCTCTGAATTGAAATCAAATGAATTGATTATCTGGTCCTCTTCAAGTTGAGTCTCTGAGTCTGACTCTGACTCTTCTTCATCTGAATTATGTTGTGAGGCATTGATTGCCATCATGCAGAACTCCTTCTCTTCTGCATCATCTTCATCATCACTGGATCTGGATGAGGCTTCTGATTCCTCTTCAGTTTCACTCCAGGATTCAGCAACAAATCCCTTCCTTGTGTGTTTGTTCTTGCTTGAGGAGGGTTTGTCATTGCCATTTTTCTTGAAGTCTTTCTCCTTTCTTCTTTCTTTCTTGTCCCTTCTGTCCTTGTTTTTGTTTTCTGGACAGTCAGGTACAATGTACCCTGGTTTCCTACAACCAAAGCAAACAATTTCTTTGTTACTTGACTTATCATACCTTGGTTTATCATGTTCCTTGTATGATCTCTTTCTGAAGTCTTTTCTGGCCATCTTGTAAAATCTTTTGGCCAATAGACTGAGCAGCTCATCATTGCCTGTGACTTTGTCTTCAGGCTGATCTTCAGTTACTTTGAAGGCTATTGTCTTCTCTTTTCTTGTGGCTGGTGAGGCAGCCTTCTGCTCTTCTTCTCTATTCTTAATGAGCAGCTCATAAGACTTGAGCTTACCCAAAAGAGCTTCTGTTGTAATCTCATTCAGACTTCTGGCATCCTTGATTGGCTAGATTCTTGAGTCTCAAGTGCTTGGGAAGCACATTATGATTTTATCATTTAGTTCAGTCAGTGATATCTCCTTATCCAAAGTCCTGATTTCACTGACTATCAGACTGAGTCTATTGTACATATCTCCAACTGACTCAGCTTCTCCCTTCTTGAAATTCTCATATTGGGATATGAGGTGGGATCTCCTGTCCTTTCTTTCATCAGCTGAGCCTGAGACTATTTCAGAGAGTTTATCCCAGATTTCCTTTGCTGAATTACATTCAGCCACCTTTTGAAAAATGTCATCAGACATGGTCTGGGCTAAGATATTCATAGCCTTTGCATCAGCTACCTTCCACTTCTTGATATCAGCATCTGTTCCTGATGGAGGTGGAACAGCATTTGTGCTTGTGTTCTCTGGAGGTCTTGGACAAACTGTCAAAATAGAATTAAAAATATCCTCGTCAATAGAATTCATGTATAATCTAATCCTTGCTTTCCAAAGTGCAAACTTGGACAGATTGCACACTAGAGGTCTGGTGCTAGCATAATATTTGTTTTGGGCCATGATTTGTGAAAACAAAATCTAATAATAAAATCAAAAGAAAACAGATCTAACTAGGTATCTTTGGGTTCAGGTGTTAGCCTGTGCAACCACCAAGGTGTGGTATATTTAACCAACCTCCCTCTGATACCAATTGAAAGTGTAGCTATATCTGATATACTCTAGAGGGGGGTGAATAGAGTATGGTGCTTAAAAACTTTTTCCAACAATTATTGCAATCTGAGTGAACAGGGAAGCAAATAATAAATCTAAACACAGAGACTATCTAATCACAAAGTAACCTACAAAAGAAATTAATCACAGATCCTAACTAATCACAGATCAATCATAGCCAGAAACAAAAATAAAGACAAGCAAGCCAGAAGACACAAGGAGCTATAAAAACCAATGTGCTTTTGACAAGGTGCTCAAAAACCAAGCACAAACTTTTGAAGGGAGTTTGAAAAACCCTTTACAGAGATGGGGATGAGATAGTGATGGAAGTCTTCTCTTTCTCAAAGCAGCTGAGAAGACTATGTTGATTTTGGTGTTGTCAAAGCTCCCCCTGAGTGACAAGGTGCTCAAAAACCAAGCACAAACTTTTGAAGGGAGTTTGAAAAACCCTTTACAGAGATGAGGATGAGATAGTGATGGAAGTCTTCTCTTTCTCAAAGCAGCTGAGAAGACTATGTTGATTTTGGTGTTGTCAAAGCTCCCCCTGAGTTCTTGAGATGTTCAGGAAATGAAGCTTTGTTGTAGGGTGATAGGCCTTCAGAAGTTGATCTCCAGCAAATGATAATTTCAGCAACAGCTGAAATGTTAGGTGTCTGGAGTCTTTGAATGATGTTGGCCTTGAACACTTGAATCAAAGGGGATCTGAAGATTTTAGATTTGTTGATCTCCTTTGGTGTGTGTTCTTGTATGAATTCTTTTAGACAGAGAATGTCTACAGCTCTTTCTCTTGTGAACAGTTGATGTTGAGAAAGATGTTGTTCAGAGAATATTTTTTCTTGTTCTTCTTGTCTGTGTTGTGTGAGAGATTCAAAAAATCTTTTGTTTTATTTCCTGGTTCTGAATAGAAAATAATCCTCTATCAAGAATAGTCGTTAGCCTGTCATTAATTGACTCCTTAATTGCAATTGTCTTCTGGGGGAAAGTCCAAAGAAACATTCCTTGATAATCCCTTGAAACTTGGTCCAGAATAAATGAAAACGGCTAGAAAATCTTCTGAATTAATTGCTGAGAATATCTCCTTAACTGTCCTGAATTTGAATCTTGAAAATCCTTCAACTCTTCAGAAAAACGTTGAACTGAGCTCCACTATCGTCGAACTGAGCTCAGCGATTTGGACTTAGATAGCAACAGAGATCGTCGATCTGAGCTCAACTATCGTCGAACTGAGCTCAGAGATAGAGAATCAATACTGAGTCAAGATCGTCGAACTGAGCTCGCAGATCGTCGAATGTAGTTCGACGATTTGTTGAAGTTGAGCTCAGCGATCGTCGAATGGAGTTCGACGATCCGTCGAAGTTGAGCTAGACGATCGTCGATTGGAGTTCGACGATTCGTCGTACGGAGCTCGACGATATGACTTAGTCTCCAAACTGAAAAACCTTGGTCTTGAGGGCAGCTTCCAAACTTAACTGCTAACACTTAGACTCAATTCTAGTTGACCTTTAGATCTATACAATGAGGTCAAAAATAGGTTTCCTAGAGACATAGTGATCCTGACCCAAATTAGTAATAGGGTGTTCCAACAGAGCGCTTCTCGGTTCCAACCGGTGCAACCAAGGGTTTACAACCTTGGACAGCAAGAAGCGATCCGCCAAACCGATGTGGTTACAGGTATGAAGAAAATTTAAGTTGAAATTTTGTGCTTCATACTTTTAGACCCTTTTTGTGTGATGTTTATGTTGTAGGTTTCGTTTTAGTTTCCGGTGTAAGACCCCTCTTTTTTTTCCTTTAAAACCTCGGGGTCTTAGGCCCAGAACCGCCGCCTTGCGGTGACACCTTCGCACCCGGGAAGGTCGACACTACAAGACGCCGATCCTGCCGGCCAAATCGATCGCAGCTGACGCTAAAGTAGCAGTACAAGAGAAGACAAGTCCACAGCATATCACATATATATATAAAAATCTCCACGAAGGGAGTGTCCATAGAATAGTAAAGTGTACATAAATAAAAAGGGCTGAAGCCCGGTACATCAATATCCTCACTACAGATCTCTCATGCGGAAGCAAAACAAAACAACTACTAGAAGTCGGAACTCACGGTCCCAGCTGGCTGTACTCCTGAGCTAGACTGCCTTATCTCCAACTGCACCGGTCTCCTGGGCTGCTCCTCCATACTCGGCTCCACGATCCCCTAATATGATGTGGTTCGAAAACCATTAGTCTAAAAGACTAAGCCCTATCATCCCCCACCCCTTCCCCCATGCTCCTAGGCACCGAGCGGGGAGGAAGAAAGGAAAGGACGTGAAAGAGGAGAGAAATCAAAAACAGGTGACAGGGGGACCTAGCTAGCAATTTATAATCAGGTTATAATGAGTAAAGTAGGAAAGGAATATAACCTTCACTTATGTGAATACACATAAGCCAAGGGATCTTCTACAAGGCTCCCATCGTATAAAATATCCCATACCACTTTATACGTTGGGGTGTCGGTTATCACAAGCAGCATATAAATATTGAAATAACCTTAATTTATAAACTTGCCCACACAAGCTTATAGATCAAGGGGTCGTTTTGCAGGGCCTAATGTATAAGCGTCTCATACCACTTATACTTTAGGTGTCAGGGTTAAATGAATCGATTATGCTATGACATGCAAGTGGGTATGATGGACATGCAAGTGCAACACACACACAACGACTCTGTGATCACAGACCTTTAGTTCCCACTTTTTGAGAGCTAGCATCACTCTCGGGTACCACCGATGTGGCTACGGCAGCAGCGGAGCGGGCGTCTCCACTTCTAGGCCGGTATGCACACTACCAAGCCTTAGACCCCTCTCATACGCCTCTGTACACGTCCAAGGTGCACTCTAGAGTCTCGCATACGTACTTTGCTGACAGGTCAGTCTTGTTGGGTCGGATGTGCGTTATCGGGGGTCGTCCTCCAGACCGCAGTGTAAAACAACCCACTGGCCCCTCTAACTCTCACAACCGCCTGGTGCACCGTACTGCCATCGGTGTGACGAACGGCCAGTACCGCATGCCCCGCCACTAGATTTATGCACATGCAAGTTTATTGTATCAGAACCGAGCCAAAGCTCCCCGGACCATCCCGTCCGTCACAAGTATCAACCGAGCCAAAGCTCGCCGGACCGACACGTTCGTCTCTTATTCCAAATCTCATCCCTTTGAACACCGCGGGATGGCGCCCCTTTGAACACCTCGGGACGACTTAACCATTTCCATTACTTGCCCAACTAGTGAGTGCAGTGTGAAACCCTATTTACTAAATTACTCTTTTGATTTGTTCTTTAAGGTTTACGTTAACCCAGGACTGCCCCCGGTATTCCCTGTGAAGGGCTCTCAAGGGGCACTAGGAACTGTGTTGGGATTACGCCCAGCGTTCCCTTTCGCAAGGTACTTATTAATATTATTGGTTGATTTCCTTTACCCATTACCTTCTCATATTCCGATAGGCTAATCCTAAGGTAGTTTAGACCTTTCACTCTCGCGGGCACGACGATCTTTCGTCGAACTCGCTTATCTTCTAACACACATCAACTCGATTCCCGCACTCCTTAGAACTTTCTCTGGTGACTCATCTACTTTCATTCCAATCCATCCAGCTCGACTAACTCTACACTAATCCAACTCTTATCCTAATACGACTTTTCCCCAAATTACTATTTGCAGACCAACCTATACTAAGTGATGTTCGTGATAGGATGTCCTTCAAATTTTCATCCGAATGACCTAGAATTATTACCGGAGTCCTATCATGACCTAAATAATTTATTTCCAGAATATTATATTTTTCTCAATTAACCTCCTATTTAAATAAATTCTTACAAATGCCAATTATTGCCAAGTTGATCATGAAGTATCTTAAATTATGATCTCACTGACCCAAGGAATTTTTCATAAGTTGTAGAATTGTAAAATAATACTGTCAGCCAAGTTTTATAATTTTCTCTTCAATTTTTCTATTTATCTCCTAAATAATTCAAAATTCACCTATTAGATATTTTTCAAAGGAGGTATGAGGAATTCATTTCCAAAAATTCTAAGAAATTTCCAGCAAGCTCATAATATTAAAAGAGTGCAACAAACAGAATTTCACTAGTTTTCAAGTAACAATGGCTATTAACTTTTATTTCTAAATAATTTACCAAAATGCCATTATGAAGATCTAAAAATTTGTGGTTCATCCAAAAATGCTGAGAAACTTAATCAAGGCTATTTATACTCAGATATATCATCAATAATTTTTTCATAATTTTCTACTGAGTATTTGCAATAATTGTAAATTAAATGAAATAAGGGCAAAAATGTAATTTCCACATTCCTCTTATCAATATTCCTCAAACAGAGACATAAAATTTTTTAGGAATTAAACATGTCATGATATTATTCTTGACAAAATTTGGGGAAATAACTAAGTGACAAACCTAATTTCAACATTTATTCTTCAAAAGTCCTATTAATTCAATAATTCCAAATAATGGGATTTTTGATTCCAAAAATCCCATTATTTCAATGAGGGGTAAAACTCATCCTAATAGGCCACTGAAATTAATTACATGAATTTAGCATGATCCAAATGGGCCTAATACTCAAAATTTCAAAAATTACTATTGGCACACCAAGCCTAAGCATGTTCATCATTTGCATGTGGGATTACCCACCATACATTGGTCCAAACTTGATGAAATTTAAAACAAATATTTATAATGTCCTGAAGGACAAGCCACCAAAATTTGGGGCATTTTAGAGTTGAATTAACCCAAGAATCACCTAAACAAACCTAGGGGTAATTTGGTAATTTCACCATAATTTTAATTACAATAAATCCCAATTTTTGGGCAGGGCCTAAATATGCCCTAAACCAGTTACTTACCAAAATCTCAAGTCATATGGGCCTCTGGATGGGCTTGGGCATCACTTTCAAATTTCTGCATTTTGCTATTTGCAGCCCAAGGCCATTTAATTTTTTGATCTTGCATGTGAGATATCTCAATATGCAGAGGGTTAAATTGTCTAATATTTCTACCATAGGTTTAATATACTACTAAGGGCAGGCCACCAAAATTTGGGGTATTTTGGAGTTGATATGCTCCAAATATCAACAAAATTTAAATTATCATATTTGGACTAAAACTATAGCATTATTTTCCCCAAAAATTTCCATTTTTGGGGAGAGCCTAGAGATTCCTAATTAAGCCATATGCCCAAAATTTCAGCCCATTTGGACTTAGGGTTTGGGCAGGGCACCCATTTTAGTTTCTGCCCTACTCTAGGACCAGCCCTAGGAAAATGGCTCTATAGGGCAGGAGCCTTAACCAAAAATTATGTGTAATATATCAAATTAAAGGTGACTCCAAGTCCTACAAATTTCATGTTGAGAACTTTTTATGAAAATGGCTGTACGGGCCCTAAATATGACATGCAAAATTCGGATATAAAAAGGACACAAAATACACTATTCACAAATTAAATAATCCAGAATTTCAAATGTTGCATGGCACTAATCCTAAAGCAAATCCGACGGCTGCTGTATTTCTTCCCCAAACAGCCTGCATGCCAGCTCGAGTTTCACGGGGCTTTTCCCGGCCGCCTCCGGCGGCGCCTCCACCGGCCAACTTCTCCTCTCCCCTCACGGTGGTGGGGGCGAGCTTTTCCGGCGGCTAGGGCGGCCGGAGGTGGCGGCGCCACCTCACCCGAGAGCTTCAAAACCGCCATTAATGGCTGAAAAATGAGTGTTGGGCTCGGGCTCATTCGACCCCGAACCATAACCTAGGTATTCCTAAGATCTAAGCATGAAGAGAGAGGTGAGGGAGGACCTTCCCGGCGGCCTTACAACGTGAGGAGCGGCGGGGAACCATTGCGGCGGCGGCGGCGCTCCTCCCTTGGTTTTCACGGCCAAAGCTTGGTTTCTCTCTCTCTCTGCTGCTGCTCTCCTTGTTTTGAGAGTGGTGAAACTAAAAGGGGAGAGGGAGAGTGTGAGAAGATGAAGTAAAAGGGGAGGGTGATAATTCCTATGTTCAAGGTGGAGGGTTTACTTTGTTATTGTCACCATGCATGCATGGGTGGGCCCCACTACATTCCAGCACCTCCTCATGACTTCCAAGGGTCGGTCATCCCATGTGGGGGCTGATGGCATGGGTCCAAGTGGCTCATTTCCCTTAAACACCCTTAAATACCCCTTTCTCTCTCCTAAATTATTCTTTAATTGTGAGATTCTCTCTCTCTCTCTCTCTCTCTCTCTCTCCTAGTCACTAAGTTGGCTGGTAAATCTCATATTGGCAGCCCACATGTTTATTTCATCCACCAAAATATGGTTAGTCCAAGTGAGTTGGGCTTGAGCTTGAGTTAGCCCATTTGTGCTAGCTTGACCCAAACCTAGGCTACGGTTGACTTAGGTCAATTTGGTCTTTGAGGTTGACCCAAATGGGTCCTTAGTGACTCATTGACCTCCCCTAAGGCCTAGGTAGGATTGTATTGGCCCTTTGGAGGTCACTTGACCCTTAAATAGGGTACCTTGACTACTTTAGGGCTAGAGTTGACTTTGGTCAACTTAGCTTTTTTGGTTGGCCCCAATGGGTCCTTGGTGACCCGTTGGCCTCTCACTATGGTTATGAAGGTATGTGTGGGGTCCACTTGGCTAAGGGAACTTCAATTGGCCCTTGTGTAGGCCAGTTTGACCCAATGTAGGCTAGGTTGACCCATTTAGGGTTAGAGTTGACTTTGGTCAACTCAGCCTCTTGGGTGGACCCCAATGGGTCCTAGGTGACCCTTTGACCTCACTCTAGGGTTAGGTGGGCTTGGGTGCGGCCCACTTGGCTTGGGGATGGTCAATTGACCCTAAGTAGGTTGGTTTGACCCATTTAGGGTTAGGGTTGACTTGGGTCAACTTAACCCTTTTGACTGCCATCCAAGGGTCCTTATTGATCTAATGGATCCTACCATGGTTTGTTGAGAACATGGTGGGGTCTTGAAGTCTTGGTGATGCCCCATGGTTATCTTAAACAAAGGTTCAGGAATTTACTATTTGCACACCATAGTGGTCTCAGCCACATTCTTAGGTTTCCTTGGTCTTCTTGGGCTTCCTAGGGTTTGGTCATGACCTAGTCATGACCAATAACCACACTTAGGGGTCTAGTTGGAAATGGGATGTTACAAATCCCAATAAACAAAACAAAGATTTCGTCCCCAAAATCCAGGTTAGGCCTACGGGGATTTCTACCGAAGAAAAGAAACTTGTAACATCCCATAAGAAGTGGAAGATTACATTTCGACGCCATGTTTGTCAAGTGGGGTTTAAAGGAAAAAAACCTAAATATACGACCAATTCGCCCAATTGGCAAAGTCAAGATCCCAATAAACAAAAGATTAGCCCCTACTCTTCCTAGGGCAGCCTTACTAGTTTAAAAAAAAGAAAGTAAAATGAACATGTTGAGAGGTTGTGAGGTATACCTGACTAAATAGCTCTGGATACCTTTCCTGCATCAGGTCCTGTGGCTCCCAAGTATGCTCCTCTCGTCCGTGGTTCCTCCACAGGACCTTGACTAGCGGGATCTTCTTGCGGCGCAAGACTCGTATCCCCTGGTCTTCGATCCGTATCAGCTCCAAATGTACAGATCGATCCGAAGCTACCGGCCCATCAGTGGCCGTAATCTGCAACTCCGGGCGTAGTAGAGCCCTCTTGAGTGAAGATACGTGAAAGACGTCATGCAAGCCGGCCAGCTCCGGTGATAGCTCCAGTCGGTAAGCTAATGGACCGATCCGCTCCAGGATCTTGAACGACCCCATGTACCTCGGGCTAAGCTTCTTCCGCCGACCACGTACTCGTGAAACCCCATGCATCGGCTGGATCTTCAAGAACACCCGATCCCTTGCCTGAAATTCCACTAGACGATGTCGAGCGTCATAATACTTCGCCTGCCTGCTCTGCGCCTCCAGCATTCTATCCCGTATCAGTCATACCTGCACCTCAGTATCCTCGATAAAGTCCGTGCCCACAATCTTTGGACCCTCGTCTTGTATCCAAGACAATGGAGTCCTACATTTCCGCCCATACAACGCCTCATATGGAGCCATCTGTATAATAGACTGATGACTGTTATTGTACGAAAACTCCACTAGGGGCAACATCCTCTCCCAGGGCTCTCCACGGTCCACAATACACAGTCTCAGCAGGTCCTCCAGTGCCCGGTTTGTGCGCTCTGTTTGCCCATATGTCTGGGCTTGGAGGCAGCAACAAAATTGTCGCTGGAGCTTCGAAGGGTTTTCCGCCTATCCATGCCTCCAGGTTGCAATGGGATGATGCGAACAGCTCCAACCCATCAGGTAGCCGTATCCGTAACATCTGGGCGGTGATCCTCTCCACGCCTCCTAACCCTTGGATAAAGGTCTCCGACACAAACGAGTGCGAAGCACCCGTGTCGAAGAGAGTGTGTGCGGGCTTGCCGCAAATGAAGACGATGCCTGAGATTGAATATTTGCTTAGAGTTCTATTTTCTGGTTTTACTGCCTAGTCTCTAATAATTCAAGTTCATGAAACTACTTTTCTAGGAAGAAAAGTAGTTAAGTAAAAAAAAGGAAAACTTTTGGTCGTAACTGTAATAACTTGCTCCGGGTTCCTGGGTTGAGCCAGGTCCAGTACATAAATCTGCTGTCCTTCCGGCCTGCGATCTCTAAACTGATATCTGTGTCCTTGGCCACGTCCTCGGCCTCCAAAATACTGAGTCGGTGGGGCAATCTGCGGTGCTGGTGGAGGCATCCCTCTCACGGGACAGTTTCTCTTGATGTGCCCCACCTGGTGGTAGTGGTAACATTCCGGCGGAGTGTAAGCCCCACCTCCCGGTCTCTGCACATCTCTCATCTGAATAGGCTGAGGGGCCATCGTCACCTGCCCCCTCGGCTCCTGCCTCACCTCCTGTCGAGGCTGATCCTCCACCTTCTGTACCTCTGGCGCACGACCTCGCCGCTGATCGTTTCGGGCTCCCCGGCTCTGATCCTCCGTTGGCCGTTTCCGGCCTCTGGTGTTGAGCCAATCTGCCTCTAACCTTTTTTTTTTGCCATCTCCAGAATACGAGTGATAGGCCCGTCCGAAACGAAAAGAAGTGCATCCCTCATGTCTTCCCGTAAACCTTTGTAGAACCTCTTGGTGTACGCTGCCTCATCTAGCCGGTAGGAGTCTGCAAAACGGGCCAGATGGTTGAATTCTCGATGGTATTCCACCACCATCCTGGAACCTTGCTTCAACTGCAAGAAGCGGTCCTCCAGCTCATCTCGGGCCGACTGCGGAACAAAGTGCTCCAACAGCATGAGCCTGAACTCCTCCCACGTAACCTTGGCAGCCTCCCTATCAGCAAAGGTAGTCTCCAGAACTGTCTTCCACCACCGCTTGGCATGGGACTCCAAGAAGGAAACAACCAGTGGCACCCTCTCCTCCTAAAGGCTCTGTATCCCTGTCAGCATCTCCTCCATGATGTCTAGCCATTCCTCTGTCCGAACTACCCCCTCTGTCCCCAAGTAGGATGGGGGAGAGAGTCCTCGAAAGATGCTGAGCCAGTTGGCTCCCGGAATAGGCTGCGGAGCCGGGGCCTGTTGGTTCCTAAAGGCTTCCAGGATAGCCGTCAGAGTCTGTCCCATGTTAGACTGTAGGAATTGAGTGGGAACCGGCGGCGGTGGTGCAACTTCTGGAATCTGTGTAGGCAGTACTGGAGGTTGCGTCACAAAATTTATCGTCAGAACTTTTTCAACCTTAACTAAAATGGACAATTATATATGTGATCCCCACATGGGCATACCACTGCTTCCGCTGCTTAGTTTGTCCCCAAACTAAACTTGCGCGGGGGTGACCCAGGGGTTGTGGACTGTTACTTTTGGATCGAGGTTTGCTCTGATACCACTTGTAAGACCCCTCTTTTTTTTCCTTTAAAACCTCGGGGTCTTAGGCCCAGAACCGCCGCCTTGCGGTGACACCTTCGCACCCGGGAAGGTCGACACTACAAGACGCCGATCCTGCCGGCCAAATCGATCGCAGCTGACGCTAAAGTAGCAGTACAAGAGAAGACAAGTCCACAGCATATTACATATATATATAAAAATCTCCACGAAGGGAGTGTCCATAGAATAGTAAAGTGTACAGAAATAAAAAGGGCTGAAGCCCGGTACATCAATATCCTCACTACAGATCTCTCATGCGGAAGCAAAACAAAACAACTACTAGAAGTCGGAACTCACGGTCCCAGCTGGCTGTACTCCTGAGCTAGACTGCCCTATCTCCAACTGCACCGGTCTCCTGGGCTGCTCCTCCATACTCGGCTCCACGATCCCCTAATATGATGTGGTTCGAAAACCATTAGTCTAAAAGACTAAGCCCTATCATCCCCCACCCCTTCCCCCATGCTCCTAGGCACCGAGCGGGGAGGAAGAAAGGAAAGGACGTGAAAGAGGAGAGAAATCAAAAACAGGTGACAGGGGGACCTAGCTAGCAATTTATAATCAGGTTATAATGAGTAAAGTAGGAAAGGAATATAACCTTCACTTATGTGAATACACATAAGCCAAGGGATCTTCTACAAGCCTCCCATCGTATAAAATGTCCCATACCACTTTATACGTTGGGGTGTCGGTTATCACAAGCAGCATATAAATATTGAAATAACCTTAATTTATAAACTTGCCCACACAAGCTTATAGATCAAGGGGTCGTTTTGCAGGGCCTAATGTATAAGCGTCCCATACCACTTATACTTTAGGTGTCAGGGTTAAATGAATCGATTATGCTATGACATGCAAGTGGGTATGATGGACATGCAAGTGCAACACACACACAACGACTCTGTGATCACAGACCTTTAGTTCCCACTTTTTGAGAGCTAGCATCACTCTCGGGTACCACCGCTGTGGCTACGGCAGCAGCGGAGCGGGCGTCTCCACTTCTAGGCCGGTATGCACACTACCAAGCCTTAGACCCCTCTCATACGCCTCTGTACACGTCCAAGGTGCACTCTAGAGTCTCGCGTACGTACTTTGCTGACAGGTCAGTCTTGTTGGGTCGGATGTGCGTTATCGGGGGTCGTCCTCCAGACCGCAGTGTAAAACAACCCACTGGCCCCTCTAACTCTCACAACCGCCTGGTGCACCGTACTGCCATCGGTGTGACGAACGGCCAGTACCGCATGCCCCGCCACTAGATTTATGCACATGCAAGTTTATTGTATCAGAACCGAGCCAAAGCTCCCCGGACCATCCCGTCCGTCACAAGTATCAACCGAGCCAAAGCTCGCCGGACCGACACGTTCGTCTCTTATTCCAAATCTCATCCCTTTGAACACCGCGGGATGGCGCCCCTTTGAACACCTCGGGACGACTTAACCATTTCCATTACTTGCCCAACTAGTGAGTGCAGTGTGAAACCCTATTTACTAAATTACTCTTTTGATTTGTTCTTTAAGGTTTACGTTAACCCAGGACTGCCCCCGATATTCCCTGTGAAGGGCTCTCAAGGGGCACTAGGAACTGTGTTGGGATTACGCCCAGCGTTCCCTTTCGCAAGGTACTTATTAATATTATTGGTTGATTTCCTTTACCCATTACCTTCTCATATTCCGATAGGCTAATCCTAAGGTAGTTTAGACCTTTCACTCTCGCGGGCACGACGATCTTTCGTCGAACTCGCTTATCTTCTAACACACATCAACTCGATTCCCGCACTCCTTAGAACTTTCTCTGGTGACTCATCTACTTTCATTCCAATCCATCCAGCTCGACTAACTCTACACTAATCCAACTCTTATCCTAATACGACTTTTCCACAAATTACTATTTGCAGACCAACCTATACTAAGTGATGTTCGTGATAGGATGTCCTTCAAATTTTCATCCGAATGACCTAGAATTATTACCGGAGTCCTATCATGACCTAAATAATTTATTTCCAGAATATTATATTTTTCTCAATTAACCTCCTATTTAAATAAATTCTTACAAATGTCAATTATTGCCAAGTTGATCATGAAGTATCTTAAATTATGATCCCACTGACCCAAGGAATTTTTCATAAGTTGTAGAATTGTAAAATAATACTGTCAGCCAAGTTTTATAATTTTCTCTTCAATTTTTCTATTTATCTCCTAAATAATTCAAAATTCACCTATTAGATATTTTTCAAAGGAGGTATGAGGAATTCATTTCCAAAAATTCTAAGAAATTTCCAGCAAGCTCATAATATTAAAAGAGTGCAACAAACAGAATTTCACTAGTTTTCAAGTAACAATGGCTATTAACTTTTATTTCTAAATAATTTACCAAAATGCCATTATGAAGATCTAAAAATTTGTGGTTCATCCAAAAATGCTGAGAAACTTAATCAAGGCTATTTATACTCAGATATATCATCAATAATTTTTTCATAATTTTCTACTGAGTATTTGCAATAATTGTAAATTAAATGAAATAAGGGCAAAAATGTAATTTCCACATTCCTCTTATCAATATTCCTCAAACAGAGACATAAAATTTTTTAGGAGTTAAACATGTCATGATATTATTCTTGACAAAATTTGGGGAAATAACTAAGTGACAAACCTAATTTCAACATTTATTCTTCAAAAGTCCTATTAATTCAATAATTCCAAATAATGGGATTTTTGATTCCAAAAATCCCATTATTTCAATGAGGGGTAAAACTCATCCTAATAGGCCACTGAAATTAATTACATGAATTTAGCATGATCCAAATGGGCCTAATACTCAAAATTTCAAAAATTACTATTGGCACACCAAGCCTAAGCATGTTCATCATTTGCATGTGGGATTACCCACCATACATTGGTCCAAACTTGATGAAATTTAAAACATATATTTATAATGTCCTGAAGGACAAGCCACCAAAATTTGGGGCATTTTAGAGTTGAATTAACCCAAGAATCACCTAAACAAACCTAGGGGTAATTTGGTAATTTCACCATAATTTTAATTACAATAAATCCCAATTTTTGGGCAGGGCCTAAATATGCCCTAAACCAGTTACTTACCAAAATCTCAAGTCATATGGGCCTCTGGATGGGCTTGGGCATCACTTTCAAATTTCTGCATTTTGCTATTTGCAGCCCAAGGCAATTTAATTTTTTGATCTTGCATGTGAGATATCTCAATATGCAGAGGGTTAAATTGTCTAATATTTCTACCATAGGTCTAATATACTACTAAGGGCAGGCCACCAAAATTTGGGGCATTTTGGAGTTGATATGCTCCAAATATCAACAAAATTTAAATTATCATATTTGGACTAAAACTATAGCATTATTTTCCCCAAAAATTTCCATTTTTGGGGAGAGCCTAGAGATTCCTAATTAAGCCATATGCCCAAAATTTCAGCCCATTTGGACTTAGGGTTTGGGCAGGGCACCCATTTTAGTTTCTGCCCTACTCTAGGACCAGCCCTAGGAAAATGGCTCTATAGGGCAGGAGCCTTAACCAAAAATTATGTGTAATATATCAAATTAAAGGTGACTCCAAGTCCTACAAATTTCATGTTGAGAACTTTTTATGAAATGGCTGTACGGGCCCTAAATATGACATGCAAAATTCGGATATAAAAAGGACACAAAATACACTATTCACAAATTAAATAATCCAGAATTTCAAATGTTGCATGGCACTAATCCTAAAGCAAATCCGACGGCTGCTGTATTTCTTCCCAAACAGCCTGCATGCCAGCTCGAGTTTCACGGGGCTTTTCCCGGCCGCCTCCGGCGGCGCCTCCACCGGCCAACTTCTCCTCTCCCCTCACGGTGGTGGGGGCGAGCTTTTCCGGCGGCTAGGGCGGCCGGAGGTGGCGGCGCCACCTCACCCGAGAGCTTCAAAACCGCCATTAATGGCTGAAAAATGAGTGTTGGGCTCGGGCTCATTCGACCCCGAACCATAACCTAGGTATTCCTAAGATCTAAGCATGAAGAGAGAGGTGAGGGAGGACCTTCCCGGCGGCCTTACAACGTGAGGAGCGGCGGGGAACCATTGCGGCGGCGGCGGCGCTCCTCCCTTGGTTTTCACGGCCAAAGCTTGGTTTCTCTCTCTCTCTGCTGCTGCTCTCCTTGTTTTGAGAGTGGTGAAACTAAAAGGGGAGAGGGAGAGTGTGAGAAGATGAAGTAAAAGGGGAGGGTGATAATTCCTATGTTCAAGGTGGAGGGTTTACTTTGTTATTGTCACCATGCATGCATGGGTGGGCCCCACTACATTCCAGCACCTCCTCATGACTTCC
Source organism: Platanthera guangdongensis (assembly GCA_039583875.1). NCBI lineage: Eukaryota > Viridiplantae > Streptophyta > Magnoliopsida > Asparagales > Orchidaceae > Platanthera > Platanthera guangdongensis. The sequence goes on from CM077148.1 coordinate 178,999,023, forward strand.
AAGGGTCGGCCATCCCATGTGGGGGCTGATGGCATGGGTCCAAGTGGCTCATTTCCCTTAAACACCCTTAAATACCCCTTTCTCTCTCCTAAATTATTCTTTAATTGTGAGATTCTCTCTCTCTCTCTCTCTCTCTCTCTCTCTCCTAGTCACTAAGTTGGCTGGTAAATCTCATATTGGCAGCCCACATGTTTATTTCATCCACCAAAATATGGTTAGCCCAAGTGAGTTGGGCTTGAGCTTGAGTTAGCCCATTTGTGCTAGCTTGACCCAAACCTAGGCTACGGTTGACTTAGGTCAATTTGGTCTTTGAGGTTGACCCAAATGGGTCCTTAGTGACTCATTGACCTCCCCTAAGGCCTAGGTAGGATTGTATTGGCCCTTTGGAGGTCACTTGACCCTTAAATAGGGTACCTTGACTACTTTAGGGCTAGAGTTGACTTTGGTCAACTTAGCCTTTTTGGTTGGCCCCAATGGGTCCTTGGTGACCCGTTGGCCTCTCACTATGGTTATGAAGGTATGTGTGGGGTCCACTTGGCTAAGGGAACTTCAATTGGCCCTTGTGTAGGCCAGTTTGACCCAATGTAGGCTAGGTTGACCCATTTAGGGTTAGAGTTGACTTTGGTCAACTCAGCCTCTTGGGTGGACCCCAATGGGTCCTAGGTGACCCTTTGACCTCACTCTAGGGTTAGGTGGGCTTGGGTGCGGCCCACTTGGCTTGGGGATGGTCAATTGACCCTAAGTAGGTTGGTTTGACCCATTTAGGGTTAGGGTTGACTTGGGTCAACTTAACCCTTTTGACTGTCATCCAAGGGTCCTTATTGATCTAATGGATCCTACCATGGTTTGTTGAGAACATGGTGGGGTCTTGAAGTCTTGGTGATGCCCCATGGTTATCTTAAACAAAGGTTCAGGAATTTACTATTTGCACACCATAGTGGTCTCAGCCACATTCTTAGGTTTCCTTGGTCTTCTTGGGCTTCCTAGGGTTTGGTCTTGACCTAGTCATGACCAATAATCACACTTAGGGGTCTAGTTAGAAATGGGATGTTACATCCGGATACCCCGATAGGGTATTGTTTGATATGAGAGCATCGCACTCCTTTCTCGCGGAGAGCTTCATCCGGAGAATAGGAGTTGAGTCTTTCTCGTCAGGCGCAGAGCTGAAAGTGCGCATGCCCAATGGGTCATCCATGACCACCGGGGCCAGAGGGCGCATCTGTTGGGAGCTAGACGGAGTTGACTTCGTTTTGGTAGCAGTGATTTTGCCTTTGGTTGAGTTCGATGTCATTTTAGGCATGGACTGGCTTGCAGAGCAGCGCGCCATTATTGACTGTCTATCCAAGGTAGTGACCCTAAAGATCAAAGGGCAGGCGGAGGTCAAATTTGAGGGCCTTTGTGGAGTGGCCTATTCCCTGATTTCGGCCATGCAATTGATGCGAGCGGTTAACCAGGGTGGTGTAGCGCTTGTAGCGTTATTGGAGGTTCGTCTCTCTCACCTATCTATTGAGGAAGTGCCCGTAGTGGCAGAGTTCAAGGATGTGTTTCCGGATGAACTTCCTGGAGCGCCTCCTCGGCGGGAGATCGACTTCTCGATCGAGTTAGTGCCGGAGGCTAGGCCGGTGTCACGTCCTTCGTTTAGGATGGCACCAAAGGAGTTGGCTGAACTTAAAGTACAATTACAAGAACTGTTGGAGCAAGGGTATATCAGACCCAGTTCTTCACCGTGTATCGCGCCGGTGTTGTTTGTAAAGAAGAAAGACGGTAGTATGCAGCTATGCATAGACTACCGAAAGTTGAATAAATTGACCGTCAAGAATAAGTATCTGATTCCTCGGATAGATGACTTGTTCGACCAATTGGTGGGGTCAGTGGTGTATTCAAAATTGGACTTGAAGTCAGGTTATTATCAGCTGCGAATTCGGGATGAGGACATACCCAAGACTGCCTTTGGTACGAGGTATGGACACTTTGAGTTTACGGTGATGCCGTTCGGGCTGATGAACGCACCATCTGTGTTCATGGATCTTATGAATCTAGTGTTTCGGGAATACTTGGATGCTTTTGTGGTTGTCTTCATCGATGACATCTTGGTGTATTCCAAATCGGAAGTGGAGCATGAGACCCACCTGAGAGTGGTCTTGCAAGTATTGAGGGAGAATCAGTTGTATGCAAAGTTCTCCAAGTGCGAGTTCTAGTTAGAGAAGGTGGCATTTTTGGGCCACGTGATTATTGGGGATGGGGTGGCAGTGGATCCAATAAAAGTGGAGGCCATCAGAGATTGGCCAGTCTTGAGGACCGTGGTGGAAGTCCGAAGTTTTCTTGGACTAGCCGGGTACTATAGGAGATTCGTGGAAAATTTCTCGCGGATAGCTCTACCCCTCACCTCACTCACTCGTAAAGATCATAAGTTTATGTGGACTCAAGAGTGCAGTCAAGCATTTGAGGCACTGAAGGAGAGACTGATGATGGCTCCAATCCTAAGTCTACCGCAAGGGACCGAGGGATTTCAGATCTTCAGTGACGCGTCGGGATGCGGTTTGGGTTGCGTTTTGGTGCAACATGGCAAGGTGATAGCTTTTGGGTCTAGACAGCTGAAGCCTCATGAGAGGAATTACCTCGTCCATGACTTGGAGTTGGCGGCGGTAATTTTCGCGTTGAAAATATGGCTGCATTATGTTTATGGTGCAAAGGTGGAGATCTTCACGGATCATAAAAGCCTGAAGTATCTCTTGGATCAAAAGGACTTGAACATGCGACAACGCAGGTGGGTTGAGTTTCTTGGAGACTACGAGGTGGCGATTCAGTATACGCCAGGTAAAGCCAATGTGGTGGCGGATGCCTTGAGTAGAAAGTACTCGGGGCAAGGGAATTGGATCGAAGCTCATGATGAGCGGTTGGTACGGGAATGGGAGTCCCTTGGTTTGGAATGTGTTGCGAGAGGCGAGTCCAGTGTGGCTCGGTTGAACTTGATTGAAGTGCAAAACGACTTGACCGATCGCATTCGGGAAGCGACTCGGTTGGATGTGGAGTTTCAACCATTGTGTTGGAAGCTCAAACGGGCGAGAGCAGCGCCTAGGAGATGATTGATGGGATTCTGAGGAAGGACGGAAGGGTTTGTATACCGCAGTTCGACAAACTCCGTGAGGAGATGTTTGAGGCTCACTTCACAAAGTACTTCATTCACCCGAGCAGTACAAAGATGTACTTGGATATGAAGAAATCCTTTTGGTGGCCGGGGCTGAAGCGGGACGTAGCTTTGTATGTGAATCATTGCCAAACTTGCGCCTTGGTGAAGGCCGAGTGTCAGAAGCCGGGCGGGTTCCTGAAGCCCCTTCCAATCCCTGAATGGAAATTTGATGACATCTCCATGGATTTTGTACATGGGTTGCCTAGATCGCAGCAGGGTAATGATGTTATTTGGGTGATCGTGGACCGCTTAACCAAGGTGGCCCACTTCATCCCAAATCGGAAAGAGGACAGCGTGGAGAAGCTGGTGGAGTTGTATGTTCGCAACATTGTGCGACTGCATGGGATTCCTAAGAGCATAGTTAGCGATCGAGATGGACGGTTTACGTCCAAGGACTGGAGACTGGTTCAGAAAAGTTTGGGCACGAAGCTAAAGTTCAGTACGGCATTTCATCCTCAAACTGATGGGCAAACGGAAAGAACGAACCGTACTATGGAGGATATGTTGAGAATGTGCGTTCTTGACTTCGGCTAGAAGTGGGAGGATCACCTCTTCATGGTAGAATTCGCATACAATAATAGTTATCAAGCAATCATAAAAATGGCGCCATACGAAGCTTTGTATGGGAGACGGTGTCGAACACCGATGTCTTAGGCAGAGGCGGGAGACACCAAAATTTTGGGAAAAGAGGTGGTAGTTGACGCTTGTGAGTTGGTGCGGACCACTCAAGAGCGTATGAAGGTGGCGCAAGACCGGCAAGCAAAGTACTTTAATGCTCGTCACCGGAAGTTGGAGTTTGCGGTAGGTGATTGGGTCTATTTGAGGATCAAACCGTTCAAAGGCGTCTCACGGATACGCCGACTCAAGAAATTGAGTCCAAGGTTTTTGGGGCCTTTTGAAGTTGTTGAACGGGTAGGAGAAGCAGCCTATCGGTTGGCGTTGTCCGCGGAGCTGTGTGGATTGCATGACGTCTTCCATATCTCCGCCTTGAGGAAAGCCTTGGTGGAGGCTAGTGTGGTGATCGAGCCGGCATCGGTACCGATTGAGGAAGACTTGAGGACGCGGGTCCTTCCAATTGCTATAGAGGATTCGAAGACTCGGCAGTTGCGAAATAAGAGGTTAAACTCGTGAGAGTCCGATGGGACAACTGCGGTCGTGAGGAGCTCTCGTGGGAGCGAGAACAAGTCATGCTAGAAGAGTATCCATAGCTCTTCGAATCAGGTACCATTTAAGTGTGTTCCCTTTTGCTTTGTAATTTCGGGACGAAATTTTGTTAAGAGGGGGAGAGTTGTAACACCCCAGATTTTGAGAGAGGGTCGATTTGCATTTTTGGCAAATTTTTGGTTTCCTTCCATGGGGCACACGGCCCGGGACACGCCCCCAGGCCGTGTCAGGCTGGAGTCGACAACTTGGCCGCGTTGTCGACATTTTTTTCACTCGACGAAGTGTCGAGACAGGGCACACGGCCTGCGACACGGGCGTGTCGCAGGGCGTGTCGAGCCTGTGTCGACACTCGGCTCGGGGTGTCGACATTTTTCGCTCGACAATGTGTCGAGACAAGGCACACGGCCTAGGACACGGGCGTGTCCAAGGCCGTGTGGGTCTGTCGACGAACTTCAGTCGACGATGTTCACTCGACGAGTGTCGAGTGTCGAGTGTCGAGACTGGGGCACACGGCCTGTGACACGGGCGTGTCACAGGGCGTGTCCCGCTTGGTCGACGATCTTCGCTCGACATTTTTCCGCGGTGTCGACACAAAGGCTGTCGACGAGTGTCGAGACTTGGTACACGGCTTGGGACACGGGCATGTCCCAGGCCGTGTCCCTTCTCGGGTTGTTTTGGTGCTGTGTCGCTGGAGGTACACGGCCGAGCACACGGCCGTGTCAGTTGGGACACGGGCATGTCGGGTCGAACACGGGCGTGTCGAATGCCCGTGTGCTGTTCCAGGCGCGTCGATTTGAGACGACGAATGGGGGACACGGCCCTGGACACGGGCGTGTGCCAGGCCATGTTCGGCCCAGGTATTTTATTTTTCAGACGGATCGTGGCCATTCCTTCCCATATTTTGGGATCTGATGGTCCAGGACTGTTCTTGGGGAGTTAAGTCCGAGAATAGGGTTGGAAACCCTCATTCTTCTCCAAGCTTTCTCTTACTAATTTCTAGAGAGAAGGGAGAGCAAGGAAGAAGGTGAAGGAGGGTTTGGGCTGTAGGAGAAGCTTCGGTGCTCCAAATCGCAAGCCGAGTCCAGATCCGTGGAGGCTTGATCGTTGCGAAGGTTTCCATCCGGCTATTTTGCCATGGCAAGGAAGAGGATTCGGAAGGTAACGACACTTCTCCTCTCGGTCTTAGGATGCATGTTTTAGCATCATTTCTTTTCTAGTTTTGGACACCAAACACTCAAATGAGAGGGGTTTTGGGTCGCCAAGGTTCAAGAGGAACCTCCGGGTCGATTGAGTCCGTCCCCGGCATGATTTGCATTAGAGATCTGCTCCGTTAGTGGATTAGGCATGGTGGGTGAAGCCGTAGTCGCGACCGTTAGTCCGACTCGGTAATGTTGCATGCGAACTTTAAGGATTCGTAGAGTTTTCATTGCGGCAAGATGTCGTTTGTGATGTGGTGATGTTTCCCCTTTTTCTCGAGTGAGTACGTATAGTCGGAACCGGACAAGGTTAGCTCCTCGTGGCGGTAGATGGTTTCCTTGGTGGACAAGGTTAGCTTCGCATGAGTTGTAGATGGTTTCCTTAGTGCGCGGGAACGCTGCAGTACAAATGAGGGACTAGGGTGGAATTATCTTGGTTTGTGATGTGCCAAGGCGTGGCTATGTCTCCGTGGTCGGCTGGCTATCCCGTGACGTTCACGTCATGTGTGGAGAGTGTCCCGGCGAGACTAGTCCCCTTCCGTGAGACTGACGAGAATGCCAAGCATGGGGGCAAGCCCAGGCAACGAGGCCATGAGAGGGTGGGGTCCGGCAAGGCTTCTTAGAATCGGTCAGTTTGTGTTTGTTGGAATCCTGACATGAGACGTCAGAGCTTGTAGGCAAGCCCGGGTCTAAGACCTTGAGCGGGTGGGGCCTTTGCAAGAGTTCCGTTTGGCGGCCTGTGTGCCATTGGGGGGGAAATTGTGTTACCCCCTTTGTTTGTGGCTTTATGTCAATGGGGAATCGATGAGTACCCATATGATGTGATGATGTGCTAGATGCATACGAGTTAGGGTGCCTTGGGTGAAATCCGGGTTGTTGCATACATGTTGCATAAGTAGGCCCTTTTTATTATATGCTCAACCCGTAGAGAACATGTATAATGTGTGTGACATCCAAGCCTGTTTCTGTAGATGCTTTTCTTGATTATAATTATTGCGTACGAAGTGCTAACTTGCAGGTTGGATGGGTACCCCGGGGTCCGTTAGGGGCGGCCGGGAGGAGATGTGTTGTTACACAGTTTGAGGTCAGCCTTTGCTGACCCACGTTACTAATAAATTTTACAGGACAAGGATCGCATGCAGGAGCTAGCTCGCCGGCCAGAAAGGCCTAAGGCTCATGAAGTGCTTTTCTCTTTTGTAGCTCTACTTATATGATGTTGTGTGTTTGGGATTCATGTTGTCCGGCTTGCATGCGGAGGTAGACTAGGTGTGTTATGCACTTTCTTGATTGTTGTATTATTTGAGTTTGGACACTTGTTTTAAGGACATAAGGCCATTGTTATTACTCTTCTTGTAGTGGATAACTTCTAGTCTTGCTTTTTTTTCCGCTGTGTTGTGCAAAGTGTTTTGAGTGTGGGTAGCTATATCAACTTATAATACTAAAGCTGTGGCGTCCGTATGTTGTGGGGCCCCGGCCGGACCCATATTATACGTTCATTACAGGGGAGGTGTTACACCATGTCATGTACCGACGGAGCGTCGCCTCCACATCCCAGACCCCTCCCCAAGAGGAGAAGATCACCTTCTCGGTGAAGGACATGCCGGATCATGAGGATCCGTTCTGCGATGCACTGGTCATCTAGACGGCCATCGAGGGCTACACCGTCTCCCGGATCTTGGTTGACAACGGGAGCTCCGTCAATGTCATTTTCAAGAGGGCATTTGACGAGATGAAGGTGGAGACAAGGAGGGTGTTGGCCTCATATGGACCCCTGTTCGGATTTTCAGGAGAGAGTAAGGAGGTCGAAGGTGGAGTAGGACTCCAAGTAAAACTGGGAGGAACCTCAAAGAACTGTCGGTTCGTCATTGTTGACGCTCCAAGCAGATACAACGCCATCTTCGGAAGGCCCCTCATCAGCGCCTTCCGTTGTGTGTCTTCTTCTTTCCATCAGTGTCTCAAGTTCAACTCAGGAGGGATGCAGGTCAGAATCAAGGGATACCCCAGGATAGCAAGACAGTGTTACGTCACGGCCGTCAACACCATCTCTTGGTGGGCTAAGGCGGAGGAGATGGAGAAGTTCATGGAGAGCTTGATCAGGATGGAAATGTCCGACGAGAAGGAAGTGGAAGACAACCATCATGCCCAGGCCCCCTGAGGATGCCTCGCCTTGGGGGAGTTTTTTTTTTCCTTTTTCTTGTCTTGTAACAAGCTCTACCCTTGACCAGATGAGTCAGGGGACCATGTAACCCATATTTTCCTTGTTTGAGGATGTAGGTTTTGGTAAGGTTTGATTAAGATGCCTAGTCCTTTTGCTCCGAGACGGTCCCGCTGCCCAGGCTCTCACTAGCTGGGCAGGGTCGGTGATACCTCTCGTGGATGTCCAGTTTCCTCACCTCGAGATGGATTTCGCTGTCAGACTCTCACTAGCTAGCAGGGCAGGTTGATCTCTCGGAGGGTGGGGTAGGTCTCACCTCGGGATGGATTCCGCTGTCAGGCTCTCACTACCTGGCAGGGCAGGTTGATCTCTCAGAGGGTAGGGTAGGTCTCACCTCGGGATGGATTCTGCTGTCAGGCTCTCACTAGCTGGCAGGGCAGGTTGATCTCTCGGAGGGTGGGGTAGGTCTCACCTCAGGATGGATTCTGCTGTCAGGCTCTCACTAGCTGGCAGTGCAGGTTGATCTCTCGGAGGGTGGGATAAGTCTCACCTCGGGATGGATTCCGCTTCCAGACTCTCACTAGCTGGCAGGGCAAGTTGAACTCTCGGATAGTAGGGTAGGTCTCACCTCGGGATGGATTCCGCTGCCAGGCTCTCACTAGCTGGTAGGGCAGGTTGATCTCTCGGAGGGTGGGGTAGGTCTCACCTCGGGATGGATTCCGTTGTCAGGCTCTCAGTGGCTGGCAGGGCAGGTTTATCTCTCGGAGGGTGGGGTAGGTCTTACCTCGGGATGGATTCCGCTGCCAGGCTCTCACTGGCTGACAGGGCAGGTTGATCTCTCGGAGGGTGGGGTAGGTCTCACCTCGGGATAGATTCCGCTGTCAGGCTCTCACTAGTTGGCAGGGCAGGTTGATCTCTCGGAGGGTGGGGTAGGTCTCACCTTGGGATGGATTCCGCTGTCAGGCTCTCACTAGATGGCATAGCAGGTTGATCTCTCGGAGGGTGGGGTAGGTCTCACCTCAGGATGGATTCCGCTGCCAGGCTCTCACTAGCTGGCAGGGCAAGGTTGATCTCTCGGAGGGTGGGGTAGGTCTTACCTCGGGATGGATTCCGCTGCCATGCTCTCACTAGCTGGCAGGGCAGGTTGATCTCTCGGAGGGTGGGGTAGGTCTCACCTCAGGATGGATTCCACTGTCATGCTCTCACTAGCTAGCAGGGCAGGTTGATCTCTCGGAGGGTGGGGTAGGTCTCACCTTAGGATGGATTCCGCTGTCAGGCTCTCACTAGCTGGCAGGGCAGGTTGATCCCTCCGGGAGGTTAAGTGTTTTTTACCCGGAGGGGGTCTCGCCACCCAGGCTCCCATCAGCTGGCATGGTAGGTTGACTCCTATAAGAGGCTAAGTATCTTTTCAACCGCGCAAGAAAATTACACTCAGCGAATACGTTGGGTTGGATGTTTCTTTCTGTGCTTGTGCCAACCTCGCAAAGAGCGGGGATTGTGTACAACCCCGTATTCGCAGAGTGGGGTCTAGCCCTTGTCATATACAAGCAGGGGGAGGAAAAATTTGCCTCCCCCCAGTGGCGCCTTTTGGGGAGGGTGACAAGTTGGCTGACACCCGCCCCCGGCTTGATAGATGCGAGGTAGGAGCAGCTGGACCGGCCCGGGGCTGTGTTCTCCCCCAGCCCCGCGACCTGGCGGGGCGAGACCGGCCCAGGGCCGGGCTCTCGCCCAGCCCCGCGGCCTGGCGGGGCGAGAGCAGTCTGGGGTCGGGCTCTCGCCCAGCCCTGCGGCCTAGCGGGGCGAGACCGGCCGGGGTCTGGGGTCTCGCCCCTGCCCCCTGCTCTTCAGTTCTTCAGGGGTCACCTGCTCATCTCGGGTTCCCGGGAGGTGGGGGGTAGGGCTCCTCCCGGCCTTGGATCTCTTTTGACCATGTTTTTTATTGTTTCACCCCCGGGTGGAATTACCTCTTTACCCCCGATGTGGATGTTTTTTATTGGCCCAAGGCCTTTTTGTCCTAGGGGTGTTTCTGTCATTTTGGTCCATAGACTTGGAAAACTATAAATAGACCCCCTTGGGTACCTTTGGAGGCGGAGGTTTTTTGGGCTTCCTCCTCCTTAGGCTTCGGCTTGGTTGAGTGAGAGAGCTCTCCAAGGTACCCAGCTCAGTCATTGGTGAGGTAGGGGAAGTGCTCTTGTGACCTTTCGGGTGTGTGGTGGGACCTTCACGATAGAGCCGAGGGTCTGTTCCTGGTTACCCAAGTCTTTGGTCTGTGATGTTCCCCCGAGTGTAGTAAGTGTGAGGTCACCCCTCTTTACGGACCCCGAACTCCACATAGGTCAATTTTGGCTTCAACAACAATGTATGAATTTTTTTACAAGTTGGTGATGCCAATGGTTTAACCAATGCACCTTCCACCTTCTGCGCCTTGATGAATCAAATATTCTTGTTGGTGCCAAAAAGGTCACCAAGTCCACGTTCCTTAAACAAAAGGGTGGGTAACTGTTGAGTGGATGGTTACTTCGGGTCATGAATGAGCAAGTGGGAGAGGGGGTGCCGCGGACAACGAGACCAAGTCTTCCCACAACTGCAACATGTTGTTGCAAGTGATTTTATTGATTGAATGTTTAAATTGCATCGAATTTGGATTATATCAAGTTACATGTACAAAATAGTAAAAAGTAACATGCTGACATGGAGATCGCGATCTCGAAGGAGTGGTCGCCCAAATTACTTCTTGCGGCCTCAAAGTATTGTTTTCAAAAACTATTGTGTGCTTCTAGCACCTATTTATAGGAATTGAGAGTTCCCCTGACGGGTAGGCTCGAGAATCTCGGACTTTAGGGTTTAGGTGTCCATAAATATGAGGTTGAACGGACACCAAAAGCGAGTCCACGCGAACATCCAGAAGGGAGGTCGCGCGGCCTCGACGGTCACCAGAAGTGAGTTCACGCGGACTCCCATAAGGGAGGTCGGTTGCCTCGATGATCACCTAAAGTGAGTCTGCGAGAACTCCGGGAAGGGAGGTTGCATGGTCTTAACGACACTGGAAGTGAGTTTGTACGAACTCCCAGAAAGGATATCATGTGGCCTCGATAGTCACTAGAAGTGAGTCCTCGCAGAATCCCGGAAGGGAGATCATTCATCATCGATGGTCACCGAAAGAGAGTTCGCGCGGACTCCCAAAAGGGAGTACACGCGGCCTCGATGGTCACTAAAAGTGTTTTGTTCGGACTCACGAAAGGGAGGTCACGTGGCCTCAACGGTCACATGAAGCAAGTTCGTGCGGACTCTCGAATGGGAGGTCGTGCGGCCTCGACGGTCATCGAAAGCGAGTTTGTGAGGACCCCCGAATGGGAGATCGTGCGAACACGCAAAGGAAAACTACCTAGGTTGAGGCAAGCACTGGAGCGGGCCCCTTAGAGGAGGCGATCACAAACATCTGGGTAAACAATTCTATTCATACTTTGACAAATTTATGGTGATATACTTTGATGACATTGTGGTATGCAGACACATCATTAAAGAACATGTCATATATCTAAGTTTAGTGGTGTTGCGGGAAAGTAAGTTTTACATCAATTATTCAAAACGCTCCTCTCTCTTGGAGAGACCCATTCTTGGGCATGCCATTGGGCATGGACAAATGCGGATGGACATGACAATCGTACAAGTAATCGAAGGATGGGTGGCGCCAATGAAGGCGATGACTTACGATCGTTTCTTGGCTTGTTTAACTACTATCGTAGATTTATCAAGGATTACCCAAGGAAAGTAGTCCGTTGACGGACTTGCTAAAGAATAGCAAGACTTGGCTTTGAAGAGAGGAATGTCAAAAGGCTTTTGAAGATATAAAGAAATTTGTGAGCACTGACTTGCCTTGCCCGACTTTAATAAGAGATTTGAGTTACGTATTGATGTGTCAGATTTTGATATTGATGGAGTTGTAATGTCGAAGATCATCCTATAGCAATTGAAAGTTGTATGCACAATAAAGCAGAGTGATGATACATCTTCTAAGAGAAAGAGATGATTGTTATTATTCACTACTTATAGGTTTGGATACACTATCTACTTAGAGTGCAGTTCGCCATCAAAATTGATACATACTTTCAGACATATAAGAAGTTGACAGCTAGGCAAGCAAGATGGCAAGATTCAGTTGAATTTGACTTCATTCTGAAACATAAGGCGGGAAAGACGAATGTCGTGGATGATGCACTAAGCTGTATTGCGGGATTAGCTGCTATATTGGGTTCTAAATTGGAGTTGCTTGACCAAATATGGGAAGGGTTTTTTTAGGATCCTCTTGTCAAATAACTCGTGCAACTGGCCAAGGAGGTCCAAGCCAGAAGATTTTTGGTAGAGGGTTGACTACTCTGCAACAAAGGGAGGCGATTCTACATCCCAAACTGGGAAATTTATGAAGGGATTTAATCAAAGAATATCATAATATAAAATGGGATATACATTCAGGACAGAAACGCACTTTGGTTGTGATGAATAATGTTTACTTCTGGTCATGGATGAAGGAAAACGTTGAGTTATATGTCAAGATTGATCATGTTTTTCAGTAAGACAAAGTGGGCAACAAACAAGAGATCAAACTCCCGAAATTTTTTCCCATATTTTAGCATTCATGGGTGCCTATAACACTATACTAAATCAATGTTTTGCCAAAATCTGAAGGTTACAGAATTGTTTTGATGGTGGTAGACTGCTTCTCCAAATATGACACTTTCATACCAAGTGTGAATGATACAATAGTCGAAGAGATAGCATGACTCTTCTTCAAATACCTAGTGAAGTATTGAGGATTGCCCAAAAGCATTTCAAGTGATTGGGACCCCCACTTTATAGTCTATGGACAGAACTATTCCAACTATTGTGTTCGGAATTGCACTTTTTGCTAGCTTCCATCCACAAACAGATGGGGCGGAAAGAGAGGGTGAATTTGCTACTTGAGTTCCACTTGCAGCACTTTGTTAACACAAATCAACTAGATCGAGCAAAACTTATGGATGTGACACAATTTTCCTACAATTTGCAGCTGAGTTAGGCTACAGGAGTAACAGGACGCAGTCTACTTGAGCTTGCTACCGGGAGATGACCATTAACATTGCTCATCTTAGCGACCACAATGGATTATGGAAGGAGCTCAAGAGCTTGGAGGATGGCTAAGTCATGGTAGGAACACACGAACATAGTGATCGTGCTTGGATAAAGTCCATGGGAGAATGGAAAAGTAGGCTGACACAAAGACATGGACGGTGGAATACCCAGTAAGAGATATAGTGATGGTGATGCTCGCACCTCAACGGTTCAAGGCCTTGTGCATGGTGCACGCTAGCTTGGTGCGAAGATATGAAGGTCCATTTCCAATCATAGTTAAGGTGAAAAAGGTTTCATATCTCATAGACCTACCCAATTCTCCGAAGCTTCCAGTGTTTCATGTGAGTATGCTCAAGTCATACTATGTGGATAACGATGATTTTCAAGGAGGAGAATTAAAAAAGGCACCTCTGTCATGATCAAGTCTTTTGGCAAGACCATTGAGGAGGTGTTTACAAGAGAGCGGTATAGAGAAGTGTGCAACCGAGCACACAACACTTAATCAAATAGAAGGGATTGTCAGAGTTCGATGCGATATGGGAGTGTTGAGGCCCGACCCAGGAACATGTTGGGTCGGTTCCTAATCCTGACCTATCAATAGAATCACTACCCTAAGGCCTAGTAGGTGGTCCCTAATAGGATCGCGACTCATACACCCCAACCACTTCTCTGTTCCCAGTATAGACAGCGACAGGTTGTTGAGGCTGGGGATCGATACCCAGACCTCCTTGATGAGAGTGCCTAAACATGCCTCTCATCACCAACTGATCCGCTTCTGTGAGCTCGGGAAAATGCACTGTAATACCTTCCCGCAGGGGAATGCTTAAGTGGACGCTCTCATTCAAGCTCTGTGGACGCTTTCATCCAAGCTTCGTGGACGTTCTCAGCCAAACTTCGTGGATGCCCTTATCCAAGCTTTGCGGACGCTCTTATCCAAGCTTCGCGGATGCTCTTATCCAAGATTCGTGGACTTGTTTATTTTTTGTTTTTATGTACTCAAAGCTTGTAACCGAGCGATGGTCTGTTGTTGAAACCAGAAAATCGGTCTCATGTGGAGTTCGACCCTTGGGGAAGGGGTGACCGCGCACCTACTACCCTCAAGCGAACGATCTAGGCACAAGACTAGGAACACAAGGGACAGACCCAAGGTCTCAGCGTGGAGGACCCGCCGCATACCCGGAAGACTAACTAACTCTTCCCCTCCCAAGCCAAGGGGCTGAGCTAAGGCACCTTCGGAGGGCTCTCTTGGCCGACTGGAAAATCCAAGGAGGATCTCGAGATCCACTCCCAAACTAGAGGTGCCACCTCGGATCTAAGTAAAATGTTCCCCGCCCGCCTTACTATTGGCGCAAAACCGCCCAGCAGCCCTACTCTACGCAGCCCCAATTGGGCCGCTAATAGCGGAACTCCGCTACTCTGAAAGGATGGCAACGGGCCATCAGGGGCTTCCCGGCATCTATACCTCGGGGCCCGCACGGGGGGAGCGGTTCACGAACACACCGCTCGCCCAAGACAGAAGGAGTAAACTACATTCTCAGAGCATCACAGATATAAAAGAATATTACAGGAATATAAATTCCATACTCGGCACGCAGGCCGGAAATATAAACGAAAAAGCCTTCGAGGGTCGGCACAAGTTTGGGTTTAAGCCCACTACTCCCCGCCTGTTACTGCAACACATGTACGCCAACGTCTCGACGAGCGGCGGCCAACTAGTCATCAGTCGGCTAATATAAGCGGGCCAAACATATTGTACACACCCCCTTTTCTGGGGCTTGTGGCGCGCATTCCCTGCAAGCGGCTAAATAAACAACTTCCTCGGAGTCTTCTCCGGGAACCCCAGAACATCACCAATCCGGCTCACACGTCCGGATGGGCTTCACACAGCATGCCTAAACTCATACTCACGCTTCCGGGTATTAATACAATTAACTGCGGGGACGCGCACGTCGACCCGTCGGGGAGCTCCCTTCCCCCCACCCGTTGGTGGAGAGGAGCTTCCGTGCAAATATGGAAACTGAAGGCTTCACATGCCCAAGTTGAAACATTGTTACCCTTGTCGCGTGTTTGGCGGCGGGGACGGGAGAGGAGCGCCGAGTCGATCCTACTGCATGTGGCCGCGTCGGCGGTCGATCTCCACTCCAGGTCGAGCCTTGCTCCAGGCCGAACCCCCACTCCAAGCCATGCCCTACTCCAGGCCGAGGAAAAGTGAAGGGGTCGGGAGATGCTGCTCCAGGCCGGAAATAGTGGGTGGGGGCGGGTTGCTCCAGGCGGCCGGGAGAGAAGGAGAGGGAGAGAGACGGAGGCGGCCGAGGTTGTGCCGCTGCTCCAGGCCGACGGGAGAGAGGGGGTCGGGGGCGGTGCTGTGCTGCTGGCCGACGGGAGAGCGGGGGTCGGGGGTGGTGCTGCACTGCTGGCCGGCGGGAGAGAGGGGGTCGGGGCGGTGCCGCGCTGCTGGCCGGCGGAGAGCGGGGGTCGGGGCGGTGCCGCGCTGCTGGCCGGCGGGAGAGCGGGGGTCGGGGGCGGTGCTGCACTGCTGGCCGGCGGAGAGAGGGGGTCGGGGGCGGTGCCGCGCTGCTGGCCGGCGGGAGAGCGGGGGTCGGGGGTGGTGCTGCACTGCTGGCCGCGGGAGAGCGGGGTCGGGGGCCGTGACCTAGCCTGGGCCAAAATCCCGATGCCCCCTCTATTCTCTTTTTTCTCTCTTATTTCTTTCTCCCTGCCATTCTCCATTTTTTTTTCTGGAACCCGTGACCCCCTCTTTTTATTTTCCTTCTTTTTATTTCCCCCCCCCCCCCAGCTGATCTCATCTCCCTTTCCCGCGATATCCCCCGGCGATATCCCCCCTGCTCCACCCGATCTCCTCTCCCCCACCCTCTATCACATATATAATCTATTATCTATATTCTAATATAATATAATATATATATATATATATATATATATATATATATATATATATATATATATATATATATTATAACCATATGCGCATAGAACCTCCGCGCGCACGCATGCACGAGGACCCGCGCGGGTCGCACCAACTCGTCGCCCACAACGCGCCCCTAGGATGATATTTGGGGAGGGTCCCACTCTCCCGGCTACGGGGTTGTACACAATCCCCGCTCTTTTCGAGCTTGGCACAAGCTCGGAAAGAATCATCCAACCCAACGTATCCGGCGAGTGGGAGCCGACCCAAAACAATTTTTGAGAGAAACTGAAATCTGCGCTTGGAGCATCGATCTCTCCACTACCTTTCTGATCTTTTTGAATCACTCGATGCCCTTTGGCTCACTGCTATCGAATTGCCCTTATACCAATACTTACAACAAGTATACAATTTCTCGTGATATCGTGAAACAACAAAGCCGTATATTTTGTATCCTCTTGTACACGCTGAGCTAGTCCTTTCCCCCCAGGTGTGCCTACAGCCCTGCCAGCTAGTGAGAGCCTGACAGCGAGTCTACCCGGGGCCGAGCAGCACTTGGGGTCCCTTACCCCCCAGGTGTGCCTACAGCCCTGCCAGCTAGTGGGAGCCTGGCAACGAGTCTACCCGGGGCCGAGCATCACTCGGGGTCCTGCAAAATATCCAAACTCTCTCTCCAAACTCCAAACTCTCTCCCTTACCCCCCAGGTGTGCCTACAGCCCTGCCAGCTAGTGGGAGCCTGACAGCGAGTCTACCCGGGGCCGAGCAGCGCTCGGGGTCCTGCAAAATATCCAAACTCTCTCTCCAAACTCCAAACTCTCTCCCTTACCCCCCAGGTGTGCCTACAGCCCTGCCAGCTAGTGGGAGCCTGACAGCGAGTCTACCTGGGGCCGAGCAGCGCTCGGGGTCCTACAAAATATCCAAACTCTCTCTCCAAACTCCAAACTCTCTCCCTTACCCCCCAGGTGTGCCTACAACCCTGCCAGCTAATGAGAGTCTGACAGCGGGATCTGCTCGGGGTCCACTACTACCACCATCGAGTGACTTTCGGCCCTGCCAGCTAGGTGAGAGCCTGACAGCGGGATCTGCTCGAGGCCCACGGATGACACCGAGTGACTTCCAGCCCTGTCAGCTAGGTGAGAGCCTGACAGCGGGATCTGCTCGGGGTCCACAACTACCGCCATCGAGTGACTTCCGGCCCTGCCAGCTAGGTGAGAGCCTGACAGCCGAATCTGCTCGAGGCCCACGGATGACACCGAGTGACTTCCGGCCCTGCCAGCTAGGTGAGAGCCTGACAACGGGATCTGCTCGGGGTCCAAAACTACTATCGCCATCGAGTGACTTCCAGCCCTGCCAGCTAGGTGAGAGCCTGACAGCGAGATCTGCTCGAGGCCCACGGATGACACCGAGTGACTTCCAGCCCTGCCAGCTAGGTGAGAGCCTGACAGCGGGATCTGCTCGGGGTCCAAAACTACTATCGCCATCGAGCGACTTCCAGCCCTGCCAGCTAGATGAGAGCCTGACAGCGGGATCTGCTCGAGGCCCACGGATGACACCGAGTGACTTCCAGCCCTGCCAGCTAGGTGAGAGCCTGACAGCGGGATCTGCTCGGGGTCCAAAACTACTATCGCCATCGAGTGACTTCCGACCCTGCCAGCTAGGTGAGAGCCTGACAGCGGGATCTGCTCGAGGCCCACGGATGACACCGAGTGACTTCCAGCCCTGCCAGCTAGGTGAGAGCCTGACAACGGGATCTGCTCGGGGTCCACAACTACCGCCATCGAGTGACTTCCGGCCCTGCCAACTAGGTGAGAGCCTGACAGCGGGATCTGCTCGAGGCCCACGGATGACACCGAGTGACTTCCGGCCCTGCCAGCTAGGTGAGAGCCTGACAGCGGGATCTGCTCGGGGTCCAAAACAACCGCCATCGAGTGACTTCCGGCCCTGCCAGATAGGTGAGAGCCTGACAGCGGGATCTGCTCGAAGCCCACGGATAACACCGAGTGACTTCCAGCCCTGCCAGCTAGGTGAGAGCCTGGCAGCGGGATCTGCTCGGGGTCCAAAACTACTCGACTTGATTTTGCTTGAGATGGAGACATCCTATTTACTTAAGAGGTGTTGGAAAGTTAACTGCACCGATGCTTTTACAAATGGGGGACGCATTCTATACATAAGAGAGACGATTTGGAAGTCGCCAAATCGGGAAGCTGGCGTCTGAGCCTGTTCCTAATAATTCCTCCAATCGGAAGAGAGATGCAATCGGGGGGACATAGGCCGACGTGCAAGGGGGAGCTGATCTCGGCCGTCAGTGCAGAGGCTCGGTCTTACAATAGCGCTTAGAGTCCCGAGGCATCGTCCCATCATCCGAACTGGGCTATTTAGAAGGAACAGGTTGGACGTTTCGTATCCTGATCTAATGACAAAGATCACTTTCCGCCATGTCACATGCGATTGCTTGGAGAGATCGACCCTTTATCAAATCTGGGAGGTTAGCGTCTAGGCTCGTTCCTGATAATTCCTCTAGTCGGAGGATAGGTGCGATCGGGAGGACATAGGCCGGCGTGCAAGGGGGGAGCTGATCTCGGCCGTCAGTGCAGAGGCTCGGTCTTACAATAGCGCTTAAAGTCCCGTGGCACCGTCCCATCGTCCGAACTAGGCTATTTAAAAGGAACGGGTTGGACGCTAGGCTTCCGGAGTCGATCGCGAGGCTAACCCTTGAAGCCCTCAGAAGCTCGAGACGAATCGGTAATAAAGAAAAAAACTTGACCGCTACCGAATTGCAAGAAGAGACAACATATTACCGCTAGGGAGGGAATCCTTTCCGGATCACCCCGTCTCATAATACCTCTCAGCTGCTCTCTTACTTGATCTGAAGACAATAACCTCCAGGCTTCTCGTTGATGTAATAAGTGGGGACACACGGGTTTTTTCACAGGCAGAAGCGTTTCAAATAGGTGCAAATCCTACTCCAATGCTATGGGATTCAAACAACAACTATGAGAGGGGACAACTCTGAGTATGAGGACCTTACATACAAAGTATCAACACCTGACCGTGGTCGTCACCTGGTTCCACTTCTATAGCCATGATGTTCGCCTGAGTTCTTCTGTGCTGGTCACTCTCCACGCTCACCGCACCAAAATGTTGAAACCGGAAATCGTCTCATGTGGAGTTCGACCCTTGGGGAAGGGTGACCGCGGCACCTACTACCCTCAAGCGAACGATCTAGGCACAAGACTAGGAACACAAGGGACAGACCCAAGGTCTCCGCGTGAGGACCCGCCGCAAACCCGGAAGACTAACTAACTCTTCCCCCCCCAAGCCAAGGGGCTGAGCTAAGGCACCTTCGGAGGGCTCTCTTGGCCGACCGGAAAATCCAAGAGGATCTCGAGATCCACTCCCAAACTAGGTGCCACCTCGGGTCTAAGTAAAATGTTCCCCGCCCGCCTTACTATTGGCGCAAAACCGCCCAGCAGCCCAACTCTATACGCAGCCCCAATTGGGTCGCTAATAGCGGAACTCCGCTACTCTGAAAGGATGGCAATGGGCCATCAGGGGCTTCCCGACATCTATACCTCTGGGCCCGCACGGGGGGAGCGGTTCACGAACACACCGCTCGCCCAAGACAGGAGGAGTAAACTACATTCTCAGAGCATCACAGATATAAAAGAATATTACAGAATATAAATTCCATACTCGGCACGCAGGCCAGAAATATAAACAAAAAGCCTTCGAGGGCCGGCACAATTTTGGGCTTAAGCCCGCTACTCCCCGCCTGTTACTGCAACACTTACGCCAACGTCTCGCGACGAGCGGCGGCCAACTAGTCATCAGTCGGCTAATATAAGCGGGCCAAACATTTGTACACACCCCCTTTTCTGGGGCTTGTGGCGCGCATTCCCTGCAAGCGGCTAAATAAACAACTTCCTCGGAGTCTTCTCCGGGAACCCCAGAACATCACCAATCCGGCTCACACGCCGGATGGGCTTCACACAGCATGCCTAAACCCGTACTCACGCTTCCGGTACTAATGCAATTAACTGCGGGGACGCGCACGTCGACCCGTCGGGGAGCTCCCTTCCCCCCACCCGTTGGTGGAGAGGAGCTTCCGTGCAAATATGGAAACTGAAGGCTTCACATGCCCAGTTGAAACATTGTTACCCTTGTCGCGTGTTTGGCGGCAGGACGGGAGAGGAGCTCCGAGTCGATCCTATTGCATGTGGCCGCATCGGCGTCGATCTCCACTCCAGGCCGAGCCTTGCTCCAGGCCGAACCCCCACTCCAAGCCATGCCTACTCCAGGCCGAGGAAAAGTGAAGGGGCCGGAGATGCTGCTCCAGGCCGGAAATAGTGGGTGGGGGCGGGTTGCTCCAGGCGGCCGGGAGAGAAGGAGAGGGAGAGAGACGGAGCGCGCCGAGTGTGCCGCTGCTCCAGGCCGACTGGAGATGAGTGGGTTGGGGGCGGTGCTGTGCTGCTGGCCGGCGGGAGAGCGGGGGTCGGGGGCGGTGCCGCGCTGCTGGCCGGCGGGAGAGCGGGGGTCGGGGGCGGTGCTGCACTGCTGCCGGGCGTGAGAGAGGGGGTCGGGGCTGTGCCGCCTGCTGGCCGGCGGAGAGCGGGGGTCGGGGGCGGTGCTGCACTGCTGGCCGCGGAGAGCGGGGGTCGGGGGGCCATGACCTAGCCTGGGCCAAAATCCCGATGCCCCCTCTATTCTCTTTTTCTCTCCTTATTTCTTTCTCCCTGCCATTCTCCATTTTTTTTCTGGAACCCGTGAACCCCCTCTTTTTATTTTCCTTCTTTTATTTCCCCCCCCCCCAGCTGATCTCATCTCCCTTTCCCCGATATCCCCCGGCGATATCCCCCTGCTCCACCCGTCTCCTCTCCCCTCCTCTCCCCCACCCCCTATCACAATAAATCTATTATCTATCTATCTATCTATATATATATATATATATATATATATATATATAATTATATATATATATATATAATATATATATATAAATTATAACCATATGCGCATAGAACCTCCGCGCGCACGCATGCACGAGGACCCGCGCGGGGTCGCACCAACTCGTCGCCCACAACGCGCCCCTAGGCTGATATTTGGGGAGGATCCCACTCGCCCGACTACGGGGTTGTACATCTGTCACACCCCGAGGAAAGTTTCAATACTTGTAAACTCAATACTAAATAGTGGATTTTGGCCATGTACCGATCTGAGCACGTTGTTTTTCACTCTTTTCGGGTTTTCCAGGGTAAAAAAAACCTCTCGGCATTGCTGTTGGATTTTCATTGACTGTTTGCACGCTCGGCCCGACTCCGAGATAAGTCGGTCCGATTCTCTGGACCGGAGAAAAATCGGGTGACCCTCAACAATTACAAAAGGGTCTGTTTGGCGCTGTAATGATGGTCGTGAACGCGGCGGTGATTGCGAACCGTCACCTGTTTGACGTGACAGTTTTGCTCCGCAAAGTTGAGAGAAAAACACCACCATCATGAAATGCTTGTTTGGCATGACAGTGGTTATGACCGCCACCATGAAAAAAAACTAATTTTGAACAAAAAAAATGAATAAAAGTCCTTAAGCGAGTTCGAGTGTTCGTGAACGACGATTTGTCGCAAGGGGGTCTATGACCGTCACTATCGTGTCAAATGGACCCTAGGACTTTATTAAAGGATACTTGAATGTATATGTGATTTCTACTTTCTATTTCTTGTTTGACGAGTCAATACTCTTTTAGAATTTCTAGGTCAACACAAAATAGTCTACTAACCTCTAAAACCGGGTCATAATCAAATCTGTGCCGCCTATGACACGTTATGGAAATTGAGCTGCACCGATTCCAATTCGTATCGAGCCGATCCGAAACCGACCCGCTTACAAGCCTTGGCCATTTTTGTAACTAATGAGCACAGAAGCTATTCTTCGGAGCACTGAATTCAGCGAAAAGCATCGCATCTCCCGCACATGGCGACGGGCGGCGACGGCTCAGAGAATGCGCCGGCGAGGTCGCCGGTGGTGTCATATGGAATCGCCGACGATGCAAAGCGCTTGGTAGAATTTGCCATTGGCGAGGCTATAACTTTTAAGCAGGTCGTCTCCACGTCCGCCGACGCCGTATTATTCTCCGCTCGTTCCGGTCTTTCTCAGATCCTGTCTTCTTCCACCGAGACCTTCCACGAAGCCGAGGTATTATATTTCCCCCATTTCCTGATGTTTCGATTGATGTGATCTGTATTGTTGGTGGATTCGCAGGGCTTAGTGAAATTGTTGAAGAACAAGTACACTGCGTACGAGAATTTGGTGGTTGGGAAGATTAAGGGTTTTATTCCTTTACTCATCCCTTTCCTTTCGATAATCAGTTTAGACTATGCTGATACTGTTATATTTGTAATTTTGTAGAGGGAATTTATGTTGCAGCTTCTCAGCCGGGCCTTTCCTGTGCCGTTGTAGGAGGAGTTGGTATTGTCGTCTTGAAGAGTAATGTTTTGTTATATATCGAACAGTTGTATTTTCCCCTTTTCTCTCCATTTTCCATAGATTGCTTCGCCACTGGTTTGAGGGTGAATTATAGCTAGAGAGAAGATACATATGATGAAATCATGTTTTCAAAAGTTATTTTTCTCGTTTTATGTTCTTCTACTTGCTGTTTTTGATAGCACGGAAAGTTCAGACCACACTTCTGAGCTGTCTTCCTCCATTTTCTTCTCATGCAGGACCAAGAAGTTTTATAATCCAGAATACAAGGCGTTTGTTTTTGAGTGAAGAGGTGTGTTGGTCTTCCTGAAATTATAGTGATTTGTGTTCTTAATTTCCGTTGTTGATGATTAAGGAAACTAAACAATGGCTAGTTTTTTTGATTTAGGATTATGCAAATTGAATGCAAAGGTTTAGAGAGACTTAGAAAATATAAACTTTCGATTTGATTTTGAATTTATTACTATGATGAATTATGTAGTTTTTTATTCGTTATGCTTTTTATATGAAAACTAGATTGGTTATGCATGGAATGTTGTAAGAATGTGATTTATTTGTGTGAGGTCCTTGTGCATAGGGGAGGGGGGATTTTAGGCATCCAAGATTTCAGATATAATTTTAGGATATTGATGGGTTTCACCTTCATTTATAGGAGAGAAAGCCCCCCCCACCCCCCCCCCCCCCCCCCCCCCCCCCCCCCCATGATCTCCCCCCAAAAATGGGTCATGGTGGCCCACCCCCTCCATGAACTCTCATGAGGAGGAAATCATGGGGGGTGGGGCCCGCCACTCAACCCCATCGTGGAAAAAAAACCACCCCGTCGCCGCTTGCCGCCAACCGGGGGCCTCCCGCCGGCCTCGCCGGAAGGGCGGCCGCGGACGGCCGCCTGGAAGCCGGCGGCCCGGCCTCGGCAGGCCGCCGGCCTCGCCACGGCAGACCGCCGGCCGGCCGGCCCTCGGCAGGCCGACGCAGCCGGCCGCTAGGCCGGCCGCTCCCGCTGTCGGCCGCCCCGATCGCCGAGTGGCCGGCGGTCGCCCGCCGCACAGGCCGCCGGCCACGCCGCGGCCGTCGGCCGCCCTCCGGCCGCCGCCGCCGCCCGGCCGGCCGGCCGGCCGTCGCCGCCACCGTGGCGGCCCGCCGTCGTAGGTGATCTCCCCGCCGTCCGATCGGGGGAAGGCTCTCCTCGCCGTCGATTGGGAGGGTAACCACCCACTAACCCACCACTTTAGTGGTGGGGCCCGCCATGACCACCCCCTGGAGGCTATAAAAGGACCCCACGGGGTCTTCATTCTTCACCTTTTGGATGCCCGAAGCTTTCTTCTTCTTCAGGTGAGAGCTCTCATGCCTCCTCCCCCGGCGTCGGCCTCGAGTCGCCGTGAACCACCAGCGGCCGCCCCCACGGCCACCAGCGCTCCGCCACCTGCGTAGCCAGCAGGAAAACGCCCAGTCCCCGCAAGAGCCAAAGGAAGGTGATCGCAGCCACAAATGAATGCAACCAGAAGAGCCAGAGCACCGAGACCGTCCCACACATTCCAACGTCCAAGCTACTCCCGCGACGCAGCCTGTTGCCCGCCGGGATTCGTAGTTTCTCTCTCTCCCCCAAGCTGTAACGGGAGCGGCATGTCGCCCCGATTCCCAACACACTGTAAACACGAAATCTAGTGGAGTTTGATCGCACAGACCCGGTCACGTGGTTTTTTACCCATTTAAGGGGTTTTTCCACGTCATCACATCTTGTGTCAACTTTCTACTCTCATTGACTGTGTGCGCGCTCGACCGCCTCGTGAGCTAAGACGGTCCGAACAAATCCGGCCCGACCGGGGCATCGAGTTAGTCCGCAACAGTTTGGCGCCGTCTGTGGGAACGCGATTCCCAGCATCCTTCGAAGGAGTTAGATAACCAGCTTAGCCGCTTCAAAGTTCCGCTCCAATGGCAAAAAGAGGAGCCCACGCTGCTGAAAGAGTCATCCTCGGAGAACCCACCAAACCATCACGCACCCACTCGCGAGCGAGCGTGCCAAAAGAGGCAAAAGCCGCGTACGCGACCGTTGACGCCCTAGAGAGACGCGTCCGCCAAATGGAGGAACAACAGATCGAAATGTTCACTCTTCTCAGAAGATTAGCGGCACCAGTCATCCCCCTGCCACAGCCAAATTATCGTTCGGCCCAAGCAGCTCCGCAACAAGAAGAACGAGCCATCGAGAGGCAAGAAGAGCGGCGTCAAGTCAAGCGCCGTGAAGACAACTGTCGCCGTGACCTCCGGGGATTGGGGGCAACGTCCACTTCAAGAACATCCCCTTTGAGTACCGCCCGCACAGCACGAGCAGAAGGATCCAGCATCCCACCTGCTAAATGCTTATCAGCTATTCAAGCAAGCCAACGTACAACCACCAGGCGAACCCTCTGCCTCAATCAGACACTGCCCACACAAGGAGTACGATATAGAGAAAGAGTTCTCAAGCACAAATAGATCTCCCGCGCCCGTGACACCATTCCAGAAAGGCATGATCGCCACCGCGCGACAGTCCTCATTACGAGGAGAATCCCGGAAGCAGGATACACTCGATGCCTCGGCCACGAACCTGGGGCCAAGCAAACACCTGCCTAACTGCGGTTCATTTAGCTCCGGGACAGAACCAGACCCGAAAGACGACATTGAAATTCACAACTTCAGCGGGCCGGCAACCCATGGACACACGTCGATATTTCGAAGCTGTCCATGCACGCGCGCAACACTTCAGATCAATTAATGGTCCAGACGTTCCCGACAACATTAAAAGGGGAAGCTCGAGCCTGGGTTCACTTCTTTACAGGAGGAAAGGATAAGCAGTCACATCGAGCTCGCAACTCTCTTTATCAAAAGGTTTGCCACAATCAGAGAGCCCTCATCAGAAAATTCAAGTCCAAATAAGGTCCAGAAAGGAAGCTAGAGAACAATGGGTACCTTGATCACAAGTAAACTGCAATCAGCATATGTTGCGCCAGCTTGCGGCACTCAACGCCCCTCAGAGCAAGATCTTGAAGCAATTCACTACCATCCAGCCTTGCACACACCCAGGCCGCTCGCTCCCGGCCGAGGAGATTTGTCAAAATACTGCGAGTACCACCAGGGACCAGGTCACAGCACCAACGGGTGCAATCGGCTGAAGGAAGAAATCAAGCGATTAGCCAGTCTGGGGGCGGTTGATCAATTCTTATCAAAAAAGAGTTCGCCTCCTAGTCAGGGCATGAGATGTATAACCGTTAGAATTGGCGAGCCATCTACCGAACTAAGACAAGTCCTAGTGGACAGAGAGCTGGGGGTTAATGTGCTGTTTTTATCCACATTACTCCGACTCAAACTGTCCACGGGCAACCTTGGGCTAGCATCAGCCAGCGCACGTGTTTCAGGGGACGTCCTGGTACCAGTCATGGGCACCATCACTCTCTCGGTCACTCTTGAAGAAGCATCTCGGCAGGCATATTATGACGTGCAGTTCGTAGTCATCCAGGCTGAGTCTGACTACACCGCAATACTCCAACAATCGCTCGTGGACGTCTTCCAATCCCGCTCCCGCCATTTTCATCCATGAGTTATCACCTTTTTCCGCTCATTTACTTATTTGAAATTGTAAAAGCCGCAGGCTCAGGCTGGCGAAGACAATATTTTTGATGTTTTATTAATACAACAGTTCGATCAGATTGAGTACTTACATTCTTCTACGTTTCTCTTCATGTCATCGTCCGGGCCTTCCCCCCTCGCGATTGCACCCGGATTGAGCACTTACATTCTCCGGCACTCGGATTGAGCACCTACGTTCTCCGATAGTCGGATTGAGTATTTACATTCTCCGGCATGCCACCGTGGGGGCCTGCCCCCCTCACGAAGAAACTGCGAGCATCCCTCGCGCAACTAAGCCGCGAGCAACCCTCGCGCGACACCGTGGGGGCCTGCCGCCCTCACGAAGAAGCCGCGAGCAACCCTCGCGCAAACTAAGCCGCGAGCAACCCTCGCGCAAACTAAGCGCGAGCAACCCTCGCGCAACACCGTGGGTGCCTGCCCCCCCCTCCCGAAAAGTCGCGAGCATCACTCGCGCAACTAAGCCGCGAGCAACCCTCGCGCGACACCGTGGGGGTCTGCCCCCTCAGGAAGAAGCCGCGAGCATCCCTCGCGCAACTAATCCGCGAGCAACCCTCGCGCGACACCGTGGGGGCCTGCCCCCCTCACGAAGAAGCCGCGAGCAACACTAGCGCAAACTAAGCCGCGAGCAACCCTCGCGCGACACCGTGGGGGCCTGCCCCCCTCACGAAGAAGCCGCGAGCATCCCTCGCGCAACTAAGCCGCGAGCAACTCTCGCGCGACACCGTGGGAGCCTGCCCCCCTCACGAAGAAGCCGCGAGCAACCCTCGCGCAAACTAAGCCGCGAGCAACCCTCGCGCGACACCGTGGGGTCTGCCCCCCTCACGAAGAAGCCGCGAGCATCCCTCGCGCAACTAAGCCGCGAGCACCCTCGCGCGACACCGTGGGGGCCTGCCCCCCTCACGAAGAAGCCGCGAGCATCCCTCGCGCAACTAAGTCGCGAGCAACCCTCGCGCAAGGAGACACAAACGTGGGGGCCTGCCCCCCTCACGAAGAAGCTACAAGCATCCCTCGCGCAACTAAGCCGCGAGCAACCCTCGCGCGACACCGTGGGTGCCTGCCCCCCTCACGAAGAAGCCGCGAGCATCCCTAGCGCAACTAAGCCGCGAGCAACCTTCGCGCGACACCGTGGGGGTCTGCCCCCCTCACGAAAAAGACGCGAGCATCCCTCGCGCAACTAAGCCGCGAGCAACCCTTGCGCGACACCGTGGGGGCCTACCCCCCTCACGAAGAAGCCGTGAGCAACCCTCGCGTAAACTAAGCCGCGAGAAACCCTCGCGCGACACCGTGGGTCCTGTCCCCCTCACGAAGAAGCCGCGAGCATCCCTCGCGCAACTAAGCCGTGAACAACCCTCGCGCGACACCGTGGGGGCCCGCCCCCCTCACGAAGAAGCCCCGAGCATCCCTCGCGCAACTAAGCCGCGAGCAACCCTCGCGCGACACCGTTGGTGCCTGCCCCCCTCACGAAGAAGCCGCGAGCAACCCGCGCGCAAACTAAGCCGCGAGTAACCCTCGCGCGACACCGTGGGGGCCTGCCTCCCTCACGAAGAAGCCGCGAGCATCCCTCGCGCAACTAAGCCGCGAGCAACCCTCGCGCGACAACGTGGGGCCTGCCCCCCTCACGAAGAAGCCGCGAGCAACCCTCGCGCAAACTAAGCCGTGTGCAACCCTCGCGCGACACCGTGGGGGTCTGCCCCCCTCACGAAGAAGCCGCGAGCATCCCTCGCGCAACTAAGCCGCGAGCAACCCTCGCGCGACACCGTGGGGGCCTGCCCCCCTCACGAAGAAGCCGCGAGCATCTCTCGCGCAACTAAGCCGCGAGCAACCCTCGCGCGACACTGTGGGGGCCTGCCCCCCTCACGAAGAAGTCGCGAGCATCCCTCGCGCAACTAAGCCGCGAGCAACCCTCGCGCGACACCGTGGGGGCCTGCCCCCCTCACGAAGAAACCGCGAGCATCCCTCGCGCAACTAAGCCGCGAGCAACCATCACGCGACACCGTGGGGGCCTGTCCCCCTCACGAAGATGCCGCGAGCATCCCTCGCGCAACTAAGCCGCGAGCAACCCTTGCGCGACACCGTGGGGTCCTGCCCCCTCACGAAGAAGCCGCGAGCAACCCTCGCGCAAACTAAGCCGCGAGCAACCCTCGTGCGACACCGTGGGGGCCTGCCCCCCTCACGAAGAAGCCGCGAGCATCCCTCGCGCAACTAAGCCGCGAGCAACCCTCGCGCGACACCGTGTGGCCCTGCCCCCCTCATGAAGAAGCCGCGAGCATCCCTCGCGCAACTAAGCCGCGAGCAACCCTCGCGCGACACCGTGGGGGTCTGCCCCCCTCACGAAGAAGCCGCGAGCAACCCTCGCGTAAACTAAGCGACCCGCGCGCACGCAGCCCGCACACGCGCAAAACCCCAGGCGCACGCCTGCGCAGGCAGCCCGCCAACGCCCGCGCGGCCTGCCGCGCGGCCCGCCCGCGCCCGCGCGGCCTGCGCGCGCGGCCCGCCCGCGCCCGGGCGCGCCTGCGCGCGCGGCCCGACCGCGCCCCGCGCGGCCTGCGCGCGCGGCCCGACCGCGCGCCCGCGCGGCCTGCGCGCGCGGCCCGCCCGCCCGAGCGGCCTGCGCGCGCGGCCCGCCCGCCCGCGCGGCCTGCGCGCGCGCCCTCCGCCCGCCCGCACGCGCGCGGCCTGAGCCGCGCCCGGCAAGGGCCGCGCCCGGCGCGCGCACGGCCGGGCCACGCGACCGGCCTCCGCGGGCGTGCCCACCAGCGCGCGCAGCCGTCCCACGCCGCCGGTGCGCGTAAGCAGCGTAGATGCCCCCGCCTTCGCGTCAGTACGTCATCATCACCCGTCTGATTCCCCTTCGAATACCTTGGAAGTGTTGGCCACCGCTCCCTCCTCCCTCTCACCGGAAGTCGTCATGACAGCAGGAACCAAAAGAAATCTCTCCTCCCTCGCTCACTTCGCTCTCGGACAACAGAGATTTGGGGGGTAATTGATGGGTTCCACCTTCATTTATAGGAGAAAAGCCCCCCCATGATCTCCCCCAAAAAATGGGTCATGGGTGGCCCACCCCCTCCATGAACTCTCATGAGGAGGAAATCATGGGGGTGGGGCCCGCCACTCCACCCCATGGGGGAAAAAACCGTCGCCGGCCGCCGCCGGCCGCCAACCGCCGCCGGCCGCCAACCGCCGCCGGCCGCCAACCGCCGCCGGCCGCCAACCGCCGCCGGCCGCCAACCGCCGCCGGCCGCCAACCGCCGCCGGCCCCCGCCGCCGGCAACCGCCAACCGGGCGGCCTAACCGTCGCCGGCGACCGGCCTCCCCGCCGGCCTCGCCGGGAGGGCGGCCGCCTGGAAGCCGGCGGCCCGGCCACGGCAGGCCGTCGGCCCGGCCGCCGGCCCGGCCATGGCAGACCGCCGGCCGGCCGGCCCTCGGCAGGCCGACGCAGCCGGCCGCTAGGCGGGCTGCTGCCGGCCTCCCGGCCAACCGCCGAGCCGCCGGCCCCGCGGCAGGCCGTCGGCCCGGCCGCGGCAGGCCGCCAGCCTAGCCATGGCCGGTCCCCGGCGAGCCGCCGCCGCCGGCCGCTCGCCGCCGGCCGCCGCCGCCGGCCGCTCGGCCGGCCGCCGCCGGCCGCTCGGCCGGCCGCCGCCGCCGGCTCCCGGCCGCCCGCCGCCGTCACCGTGGCGGCCCGCCGCCGTAGGTGATCTCCTCGTCGTCCGATCTGGGAAGGCTCTTCTCGATGTCCGATTGGGAGGGTAACCACCCACTAACCTACCACTTTAGTGGTGGGGCCCGCCATGACCACCCCCTGGAGGCTATAAAAGGACCCCAGGGGGTCTTCATTCTTCACCTTTTGGATGCCCGGAGCTTTCTTCTTCTTCAGGTGAGAGCTCTCCTGCCTCCTCCCCCGGCGTCGGCCTCGAGTCGCCGTGAACCACCAGCGGCCGCCCACGGCCACCAGCGCTCTGCCACCGCGTAGCCAGCAGGAAAACACTCAAGTCCCCGCAAGAGCCAATGGAGGAAGGTGATCGCAGCCAGCAAGTGAATGCAACCAGAAGAGCCAGAGCACCGAGACCGTCCCACACATTCCAACGTACAAGCTACTCCCGCGACGCAGCCTGTTGCCCGCCGGGAGTCGTAGTTTCTCTCTATCTCCCCAAGCTGTAACGGGAGCAGCATGTCGCCCCGATTCTCCAGCACACTGTAAACACCGAAATCTAGTGGAGTTTGATCGGCACAGACCCGGTCACGTGGTTTTTTACCCATTTAAGGGGTTTTTCCACGTCATCACATCTTGTGGCAACTTTCTACTCTCATTGACTGTGTGCGCACTCGACCGCCTCGTGAGCTAAGACGGTCCGAACAAATCCGGCCCGACCGGGGCATCGAATTAGTCCGCAACAGATATCTTTGTATTCCCACAATGAAATCATGGAATCTAGGTATCTAAACCTAGGTCTCTCCCACCCCTCATTTGCTCGGCCACCTCTCTCCTTACCACTCTCCAACTAGCCGGTCACCTTGATTGCACCAGCCGTCCACCCTTTTCCCTGTGTATAACTACCCAACTCCCCACTCCCCTCGCAATAACTGCCATAGATATTGAACTCTCCTCACAACTACCCACATTGCCTTCCAATAACTAGTTGCTTCCCTCCAGTACTTGCCTATTCCTCCTCTAAAATCTCAAGTAACTATTCATAACCACTCCACTTCTCACTACTCTTCCAACAATTAATTTTTCTACCCCCACTACCACTTCTCATAACTATCCACTTCCCCCACTGATTCTAACCCTCAAATATTCCTACAACTATCAATCCACTTTCATTCCCCAGTCTCCTATGCTTGTGTAAGTTCTTATTTGGAGTTTATATTATGTCCATTTGTACTTATTGATATCATACTATTATGGATGTTTGCTTGTAGTTTGTTTCTATTTAATTTAAACTCTGTCATCTAACATTGTCACGACCCATCTCGACAAAAGTCAGAGTGCGCTTCAGGCAGGCCGTGATGCCACAGGCATGGGCGGAAGGAAAGTCATGTCTGATAAGGCGGATGCAGAGAATGCTGAAAATAGTTTTTAAAATAATTATTCTTAAGTAAAAACAGTTTGATTTTTATGTTGCGGAAACTTTATAGTTTAAAAATAGTGAAAAATTTGAATGCACAAATATTTTTAATAAAATTCCGAACACAAGTTTCAGATACAAGTTTTTATGTCATGACATGCTCAGATGAATGGACATGCAATTAATACTAAATTTTAGTACATATAATATATAAATATCCTAGCAGTTGTCTATGTATTACTGCTCATAATTATCACATAAAGAAAACATCTGACAGTAAAACAAATGAATCAAATACATCAAACCTGACACGGCTAGAAGATGAATCGTCGGAGAGCAGAAGCTTTATGCAGATCGGGCACAGGAACCTGGCGGCGCTGACACAAAAGCTAAGGCAATTCCAAAACATAAAGAAAAAACCTCAGAACATTGAAATAAACAGGGTGAGCAGAGTAAAGTATAAAACAGTAACAGAAGCAGAAAAGCATGAGTGAACCAGTTTCTCATGAAGCAAAACTATTCGAGGCAAGCAAATAACAGAGTTAAATCGAATAAGTTAGTGTATTAGATTACTCCGGAGTATAGCCTAACATTATTCATGTAATATGTTGTAAGACGTGATCGATGAAGGGTGTAGGTGCTATAACGGGCGCCCATGGTTTCATGATCAGATCTGCGTGCAAGTCTTGTCGGAAAAGTAATCCTGCTTGCCGTGATCATGACGACAGACAGATACCCAGTTAGACGATACAGTTCAAGGATTTGCTTACAACTACAGATTTGTTTTCGAATTTCATACTTACGTGATTTTTAACGGAAACGAAAAATACTTAAAGTGAGCTATCAGATCAAGAATGAGTTTTACTCAGACAGGCATACAAAACCAAATTCGACGACACAGAAGGAACCAAACAGCGAGTTTAAGCCTCGCGGGTTCGAGAGATTAAGGTCAAAATATCAAGAAGATTTATCGAGTAAATTGCAGAGGTAAGTTGACATGTGTCGGGTCGGAGATATCGAATACTCACCTATCGTAAACCATCCTCTGACACAAGTATTTTTCCAAGTAAAAATGTGTGTTACGAACATGATATATCAAATCACCAATCACATACTAGCTAATCAGAATTCGTTATAATTATTATCATGACAATATTGCTCGTGATTAACGCTTTACGACTCTTCAAATTATTCATCTAGAGGAACAAAATCCATCAATGTAAGTTACCATTCATATACGTGTGAATCCAAATAATACAATTCATGCAATCCCCAATATTTGTCAATATAATATTTGTTAATCACTCCCAAAAATTCAACATATTTCGAATTATACATCAAACGAAAAATCTGTTCATCTTAGTGAATATTCAAGTAAAATTATCTGCGATCATAATCTCCTGACATTCCAAATATATTAACCCTAAGACATTAACTTGTCGTATTAGACATTCGATACTTCAATTCATATGACATCACAAACAGACAGGTGAATTCGTATAATCATGAGAACAGAACAAGTATTTGAAATTCAATGTTTGCAAGAGAGAGAGAGATCTACTTGCCTTAAATGAGCCTGAATCTGAAAGAGGCGGCTGAGCAGCGCAAGCAATGCTAACAATCTTATTTCGAATCTGTACAAGAACGACGGAAGCGATAAAGCAAAATTATCGCTATACTAACACAGACAAATATTCGCTACAAATTGAGTCAGAAGCGGCTAAGAGATTTACCTCCCTCAAGAGTGAGGGGAGAAGAGATACCACGCGGAGACGAAGACTTGGCGGCGCTCGACTAGGGGAAAATCCTAAATTGGAGAGGACTTGCTTCACGAACCGTCACAGGGTACGACGAACGATGTCGGAGAACACATCTATAACGAGAAATAACCGATTCTTATGGGGCAAAGAATCAGAAACACGAGCTATAAAACATTTGGAGACAAATAATTCCAAAGCAAAACAAGGAAATCTGAATAGAGGAGGGAAGGAGGGAGAATCTTTCCCACGGAAGTCAAATCCGGGCTCAAGGAGGAGAGGGGAGGAAACCCTAGTTGTTCCTCGCCGTAAATCTCGGCCAAAAAGAAGAGGGAGCGGCTGTCGGAGTAAGAGGATGCGAGATTGAGGTTGTTGCCCTAGGGGAGAAGGTTGCCACAGTTCGGGGAGGAGTTCTGGTCGGCCAAGGCAGAAGAGGGATCCGTTGCTGATGTCGGCCTCCAGAAATGGAGAAGAAACACAGATGTCGGCCTGGAGAGTGGAGTTTTCGCCGGCTCAAACAAGGGTAAAAGGAGGCGCAGACGATAGGGGAAGAAGCCAAAGGAGGCGGCGGCCTGAGACGGAGGAGGATCCAGAGGAGGCGCTGACATCAGCCTTGGCAGGAGGCGGAGCCGACATTAGGCACATGCGGCGGAAGGCGGAAATCGGGAGTCGGCATCACGCGGGATCGGGAGAAATACCCTAGGCCGACTGTTTTGCGGCTTTGCGGAGAAAATTAAAAGCGGGGGAGGGGATGGCTCGAGTTATAAGGGCGGGGGGGGAGAAGATTAGGTTTTATTTTATTTTAATATTATTATTATTATAACTCAAAAACCGGGTTGTTATATTCTCCCCTACTTAGAAAGTTTCGGCCCGAAACTTCCCTGAGAGTTCTTTGAACGAGAACTCTTATGACGAAAATTCAGATAACGTTCATTCCGATAAGATTTGCAGATCAAGACGTGGAATTTAACTATGAATACAAATAAACAGAGAGAAGAACAAGCGCGAAGTCTTATCAAAATCAAGAGAAATGTTGCGGATACTAGCTCGGCAGGTCAGATACACGTTCAGAGGGAAAACTCTTCAGACTTAGCGAGATCGACAAGATACAAAAGATTGACTTCAGGAAACACAGGAAAATTTTCAATTAGCTCGAAATTGAGCGGCAAGACACGAGAATCCGTGAGAGAGAAGATTTTTACACGAAGTGAAGATAAAACATCGAATAGAAAAAGAAACTGGATGACAATTGATTGTATACAGAAGCGAGTAATCATAGAGATGGAAGAACACAATCAACGCTGAAGAAATATAACAGAGCAATTCATAAGAAGAAATTTATTTCTTGCTGACACTTAAAAGCTATCTAGAAAGAGATGCGTGAGGACTAGATAAGATTGTTAGTCGAACAGAACAGGAAGACTGAATACGAATACCAGAGACTTGAAACTAGAGATCCTAACACATTTTCTACTGTAAGGTATGTAAATCATGTAATAATTAAAACATTTTCATTGGACAACTATATGTAATAATCATGCAAGTGCAATACCGAGGTCATGTGCAATGTCAAGCAAATAGAAAATTCATGTGTGTACAATCATTATTGTTGTTTTTTAGCTAAACACTTGTACAATGCTTATGATATGAATGCAAATGAGTGGATAAACATGACATGTTAAGCGTCCATATCACTTAACATGTCATGCATATTAGGACTGTAATAACAGCGCACTTGAAAATATTAAACCGCTCATACAATTTAATATTTGCAAGCGGTGTATATTCTAGTGGAAATTCATATGCATAAAAATATTAAGTTTGGTCATAACCCCTTAACATTCATGTGCATACTACTCATGCTTATGAGTGTGTGCGTGTTTCAGCCGCGAACAACGGATAATGACAGGTGAGTGAAGAAATGATGCATACATATTTATTTTTATAATAAAGTTCAAAATATTTGATAATTACAAAAATACTTTATCTTTTGAGCAAACCTCCCTCTGATACCAACTGTCACGATCCGTCTCGACAAAAGTCAGAGTGCGCTTCGGGCGGGCCGTGATGCTACAGGCATGAGCTGAAGGAAAGCCATGGTTGCTGCGGATGCATAGTATGTTGAAAATAGTTTTTAAAATAATTATTCTCAAGTAAAAACAGTTTGGTTTTTATGTTGCGGAAGCTTTTATAGTTTAAAAATAGTGAAAATTTTGAATGCACGAGTATTTTTAATAAAATTCTGAACACAAGTTTTGGATACAGGTTTTTATGTCATGACATGCTCAGATGAATGAACATCCTATTAATACTAAATTTTAGTGCATATAATATATAAATAGTGTAGCAGTTGTACATGTATTACTGTTCATAATTATCACATAAAGAAAACATCTGACAGTAAAAGAAATGAATCAAAAACATCGAACCTGACACGGCTAGAAGATCAATCATCGGAGAGCAGAAGCTTGATGCAGATCGGTCTCAAGAACTTGGCGGCGCTGACACGAAAGCTAAGGCAATTCCAAAACACACCAAAAAAGCCTCAGAACATTGAAATAAACAGGGTGAGCACAGTAAAGTATATAGAACAGTAACAAAAACAGAAAAACATGAGTGAATCAGTTTCTCATGAAACAAAACTATTCGAGACAAGCAAATAACAGAGTTAAACATAACAAGTTAGTATATTAGACTACTCCGGAGCATAGCCTGACATTATTCATGTAATATGTTGTAAGTCGTGATCGATAAAGGATGTAGGTGCTATAGCGGGCGCCCATGGTTTCACGATTAGATCTGCGTGCAAGTCTTGTCGGAAAAATAATCCTGCTTGTCGTGACCAAGGCAACTGACAGATGCCCAGTTAGACGATACAGTTCAAGGATTTGCTTACAACTATGGATTTGTTTTCAAATTTCATACTTACGTGATTTTTAACGGAAACGAAAAATACTTAAAGTGAACGATCAGACCAAGAATGGGTTTTTCTCAGACAAACATACAAAACCAGACTCGACGACACATAAGCAACCAAACAGTGAGTTTAAGGCTCGCGGGTTCGAGAGGTCAAGGTCAAAATATCAAGAAGATTTATCGAGTAAATTGCAAAGGTAAGTTGACATGTGTCGGGTCAGAGATATCGAGTACTCACATAGGGTAAACCATCCTCTAACACAAGTATTTTTCCAAGTAAAAATGTATGTTATGAGGATGATATATCAAATCATCAATCGCATACTTGCTAATCAGAATTCGTTATAATTATTATCGTGACAATATTGCTCGTTATTAACGCTCTACGACTCTTCAAATTATTCATCTAGAGGGACAAAATCCATCAATGTAAGTTACCATTCATATACGTGTGAATCCAAATAATACAATTCATGCAATCCTCAATATCTGTCAATATAATACTTGTTAATCACTCCCAAAAATTCAACATACTTCAAATTATACATCAAACGAAAAATCCGTTCATCTCAGTAAATATTCTAGTAAAATTATCTGCGATCATAATCTCGTGACATTCCAAATATATTAACTCTAAGACATTAACTTGCCGAATTAGACATTCGATACTTCAATTCATATGACATATCAAACAGACATGGGTGAATTCGTATAATCATAAGAACAGAGCAAGTAATTGAAATTCAATGTTTGCAAGAGAAAGAAAGATCTCTACTTGCCTTAAATGAGCCTCAATCTGAAAGAGTCGGCTGAGAGGCGCAAGCAATGCTAACAATCTTATTTCGAACCTGTACAAGAACGATGGAAGCGATAAAGCAAAATTATCACTATGCTAACACAGGAAAATATTCGCTACAAATTGACTCAGAGGCGGCTAAGAGATTTACCTCCCTCAAGAGTGAGGGGAGAAGAGATACCACGCGGAGACGGAGACTCGGCGACGCTCGAATAGGGGAAAACCCTAAATCAGAGAGGACTTGCTTCACGAACCGTCACAGGGTGCGACGAACGATGCCGGAGAACACATCTACAACGAGAAATAACCGATTCTTATGGGGCAAAAAATCAGAAATACGAGCTATACAAAATTTGGAGACAAATAATCCCAAAGCAAAACAAGGAAATCTGAATAGAGGAGGGAAGTAGGGAGAATCTTACCCACGGAAGTCAAATACGGGCTCAAGGAGGAGAGTAGAGGAAACCCTAGTTGTTTCTCGCCGCAAATCTCGGCCAAAAAGAAGAGTGAGCGGCTATCAGAGGAAGAGGATGCGGGATTGAGGTTGTTGCCCAGGAGAGAACGCTGCCACGGCTTGGGGAGGAGGAGTTCTGGTCGGCCAAGGCAGAAGAGGGATCTGCTGCTGATGTCGGCCTCCAGAAACGGAGAAGAAACACAGATGCCGGCCTGGAGAGTGGAGTTGTTGCCGACTCAAACAAGGGAAAAGGAGGCGCCGGCCACAGGTGAAGAGGCCAGAGGCAGCGGCCTGAGACGGAGTAGGATCCAGAGGAGGCGCTGACATCGACCTTGGCAGGAGGAGGAGCCGGCAGGAGGCACATGCGGCGGAAGCCGGAAATCGGTAGTCGACATCGAGCGGGATCGGGAGAAATACCCTATACCGATGGGTTTGCGGCTTGCGGCTTTGCAGAGAAAATTAAAAGCTGGGGAGGGGATGGATCCGGTTATAAGGGGGGAAGAAGATTAGGTTTTATTTTATTTTAATAATAATATTATTATTATTATAACTCAAAAACCGGGTTGTTACAAACATGAACTTGAATTGTAAGCTTTCTCAATTGCTTCGCAGTCAATTGTCATATTTGCTGACTCTCCTTAAATATTCTTTATTATTCACATTCTATCGCCCGGATTGTTGTCAAGTGCATGAGCATTATTATTAGGCCCTAATTGATTTTTCCCTTCACCGCGCAGCTAGGGTTTTTGTAATACACCACAACACCTCTACCTTACCTTGCGTCACACAACCTTTGATTTTCTCAATTACCACTTGAAAGCTAGAATCATGTTGGATGGACTCAAACATAACAGAAACGACATCATCACAGTTGTTGAATAATTTTAGACGTTAAATCGGTTGAAAATCTCATTTAAAATTCATTTTCATTTAGAATGAGAAAAATCATTTTATATATTTATAATAGACTTCTAATAACAAGTAATAGGAATAAACTCATGTTACTATTATGTTATATGAGTTCATACTCTTTATAATATTTTCATCCTTTACATGCAAAATGCATGCAATACATTTTTAAGTTGTGCTAAAAACAAAACAAAACAAAACCCGATGTCTAGAGTGTTTGGTTATCAACTAGGCCTCAGATTTTATTGATGATATACTTTTCTGCTGCTTGACTTTAATTTTTGATGTTAAATTGTTCATCTTTTGTCAAAACGATAGTACACACTTATTTCATTTATACACTTTCCACAACTCCTGCTGGATGTATTGTTGTTTCTGCAGACAATTAATTCATCATTCTACTATTATTTTTCCCTTTTTGAATATTAAGTTCATTTCTATGAGACTTCTCTAGAGAAAATGGTAACTAGTTAGTGTAATGGGTTTCTTGAGCAAAATAAGCGCAGAATGATCAACCTTGCTACTCTAATGTGGTTTTGATTTTCT
Organism: Platanthera guangdongensis; assembly: GCA_039583875.1. Lineage (NCBI taxonomy): Eukaryota > Viridiplantae > Streptophyta > Magnoliopsida > Asparagales > Orchidaceae > Platanthera > Platanthera guangdongensis. The sequence goes on from CM077148.1 coordinate 179,037,303, forward strand.
TTTCCACATTAGCATGCCACAGCCAAAATTTTCTTTACTCTTTTGATGCATTATATTTCCTTCTGCAGTCAATGCTTGCTGATGCAGAATCAAAAGTGAATGACTTGCGGCAATCAATCAATCTCGTGAAGAATGAAAGCAAAAAATTGGGGGTACTTCCACATCCACTCTCCTGATTGATGGATTGTAATGTTTCTTTTAGCGGCAAAATACACCTTTTGCTCAAGTATTTTGTGTATAACATTGATATTAAATATGTATTATCATTTCTATGGTTCCTGTGAGTAAGTAACGAATTTTCCATTACGGTTCTTAATTCTTGACTAACCTGATGGGAAGTTATGTTGAAATGTCAGTGATAGAGATCAAGAAGTTGAAATAGAAGTTCCCAAAGTTTGAAGAATGGCTGCAATTCAGAATTTTACACACCCATAGTTAAAATGAATAAGGTTTGTTGTGATTTCAGGCCACACACCCCTCTATATATAGAGAGAGAGATTAACTCAGAATTACAAAGAAGCCTATTGGTCTTGCACAATACATTTGAATACAAAAGAATAAGACTAAATATTACACTGTAAATATAAATATATAATCTGACATCCTTCTTCGGCCTAGCAAAGGTAATCTTACACAATTTCATCTTGACTGGGGGAATATATATCACTAGCACCATTGGAGAGTGAGAAGAAGCATTAACTCTTGACGTTCAAAGAGGACGACAACGACAATGTCTAGAGAGCTCAATGCAAGCTATAGAGAAAAAAATTGCTGAGGATGCACTTCAGTTTGAGGGAGAGAGCTCAACGCAAGTTGCAGGAAATGCAAACTTCAGAGGATGCACTTTGAGGGCTCAATGCAAACTGCTGATGACATTGTTTAACGGAGGAAGTGGGCACAATGCAAGAAAGTAAATTGTAGTGGGCAGACTTCAAAGGAGGTAGATAGTTCAAGGAGACCACTTGAGTCAATGACAAAGGGGAGGCACTTGCACTTGTTGCAGTCTGGATTCCAGAAAGAAGCCCTTATGGGTGGTGATGGCAACACCAGAGTATCATCAACACCTGCAAAAGAGTTTAATGATCAAATAAAGCTCCAAAGATCATACATGAGAGGTAGTTGGAGAAGGAAGGTTGACAACAGGTCACAAATATTGGCAACAAAATCACTGGGAGAAGTAGTACTCCATCTTCAATGTAGCGTGCAGTCCCAGTTAACTAGAAGGAAACGACCTTAAGGAGTAACATTAGGAGATTGAATGTGCTTATGATCCTCGGTTGCATTTATGATCCTCGGTTGCATTTATGATCTTCGATTGAACTTACCATCTTTAATTGAGCTTACGATCATCGAAGGACAGGCACAATCTAGAAGAAGTGCAGATTCTACAATTGAGGAGGTCAAAACAGAAGATTTAGTGTAACGACCCAACCCTCACAATATCAAAAGTATTGCCCATTTTGTTTCTTCCAAGATCATACTCAGTTGATCCATATGGTTTTACCTTTTTTCATAGGTGTCCTACAAGTACTTCTCAGGAGGTCACTCATCCAGAGACTACTCTCATCAGAGCATAGTTAACTATGAAGTTTCCAGTACAACTCCACCAGTTGCTCCCAAAAGGCACCTCTTCGGATAAACTAGTGGGGTTGTGTTGGAAAACCCAAAGTTAAAGTGCTCCAGCAAGAGTAGTCTTGAGATGGGTGACCTCCTGGGAAATGCTCGTAGATCACCTATGGAAAAGGGCAAACCGTGCGGTTCAGCTCAGTATGGGCTGAGATAAATCAAAGCAGACAATACCTCTGATTTTGTGAGGGTTGGGTTGTTACAAATGGTATCAAAGTTGAACCTCATGCAGTACTGTGTGTGGTTTTGGGACGAACGAAGTGGAAGTTTGTGAGTTGTACCCGAATCAAATGGTGGTTCGATGAAGGTAGGGAGTGCTTTTGGGGCAGTGAAACCCAAGCAAAGCAACTATTGGTAGACTTCTAAGATGACAGGCTTCTAGGTGAAAGGCGGTGCAATAATGAAAAAAATCTCGCATCGGAATTGGTGGGAAAGTTGTTGGGTGTGAAGTAATATTTAAAATCCTCAAATATCCGTGGTGTGTTGGAAACTTCTTAGTTAAGCATTCTCCGGTGGAAGTAGTCCTGGGATGTGTGACTTTTTGAAAATTGCACGTAGGCTACCAATGAAAAAAAGGGCAAAACCGTCTGTTTCAGCTCACTGTATGTTGGGATGAACCAAAGCAGACAATACTTCTGATATTGTATAGGTCGGGTCATTGCAGTTTAGCATCAGAGCAGGCCTTCGATCCGCGAGTGGGCTAAATTTGGGGACAAATTCTCTGTAACGGGTAGTGAGCACGTGTAGTGCAAAAATCCATTGTAGCCATGAACATGATTGTCAGGATTAGTCCCACATCGCCCAAAGTGCATGAGATCTTGGTGGCTAAAAGGTAGAGTCATGTCTTCCCAGTGAGAGGCGCCTTTTCAGAGCAACTGGTGGAGTTGTGTTGGAAATTTCATAGTTAAGCGTGCTCCGATTGAAGTAGTCCTGAGATTGGTAACCTCGTGAGAAGTGCTCGTAGGCCACCTGTGAAAAACAGTTAAACTGTGTTGTTCAGCTCAGTATGGGTTGGGATGAAGCGGACAATATTTTTGATATTATGCAGGTCGGGTCATTACAAATGGTGTCAAAGTCAGACCTCCTACGGTATGGTGGGTGGTTTGGAGACGAACCAAGCGCAAGTTGGTGGGCTTGTAATATCCCAAATCCAATGAGACTAGTCATTGATAGTGTTTTTGGGGCAGTAAAGTCTAGACAAAGCAACTCTTAACATTCTTCTAAGATGGCAGACTTCTAGGTGAAATGAGATGTTGGAATGAACCGAGTCTCACATCAGAATTGAAGGAAAACTTGTTGAGCGTAAGTAATATTTCAGATTCTCAAATATCATGGGCGACTTTTTGGAGCATGTGGTGAAGGTTTATTGGAAACTCTATAGTTAAGCATGCTCTGGTGAGACTAATTCTGGGATGAGTGACCTCTTGGGAAACGCTTGTAATACACTTAGGGAATAAACATGCGGTTCAGTTTAGCATTGGTTGAGATGAACCAAATCGGACAATACTTCTGATATTGTGTAGGTCGGGTCGTTACACTTAGTGAAATCAGCGAGCGGAAATGACACATCTCAACAAAGGGAGGACATGGAGTGATGAATCTGTCATCAAAAAAGTGAACCAAATGGAACTATTTAAGCAGGCAACGCATGCTAGAATTCAATGATTGCAGGTTGAGAGCGACAAACGCTCTTTCAAAATTTGTGGGAGACGATGAAACGAGAAATGCCCTACAAGAGGTGGGTCCCAAAAGCACGTTAATTTGAATAATGTGTTGTGCATTTAGGCCACCTCCTATATAAATAAGGGAAATAATCCAAATGGCAAAGAAGCTCTTATGGCGAACACAACATTGCTAAATACCTATAAAAGTTACATAAAAAATAGAAATATATAATATTATTGTTATTTATGTTGTAAAGAAATTGGGGAGGAAATCCAGTTGATTATTTTGGGGGCATTAACCGCTCAATAAATATAAAGAGATGTACCTTACATGAGTTATACAAACAATAAATTTAAGAGTTACAAAAAATAAGAAGTTGAAAGCTGTTAATTTCAAATGCTCCTTGCAAGCTGGAGCATGCTTGGTGTATGAGGCTAGCTTAGAAAGAAACAGAAGATATAATGGCCTAGAATATTAGTGGTTTGAGATTGGATATACTGAAATTGAATCTCTCGAAGATTTACTTTGTCTATGATGAAGTGACAGTCAACTTCAAGTTACTTTGTACTCGTGAAGGTTCTCGCAATGTGAGTGATCGTTTGATTATAAAAAAAATCATTTAAGAAGATAGAGACGTCAAGATCGATAAAGAGCTTGTTAAGCCAAGCAAGCTCGAAGTCGTAAGGGCCACACAATATTCAACCTTAATCATAGAAAGAGCGACAATGAGTTGCTTCGTATTCTTCCATGTGACAAGATTGCGGCCAAAATAATTGTAGAAGTCATTAGTGGATCGATGATCCTCAGTAGATCTGGCATAATCAACGGGCCCCAAGAGATAGGATAGAAAAAGGGCACATAGATAAATTCATGTCTAGGAGCGCACTTCAAATACCAAAGAATGCGCACAACTGCTTGCAGATGAACATCTCTAGTATTGTGCATGAATTGGCTCACAACACTCATAACAAAATAGATATATGGATGAAAGCTATGTAAATTAGGTTTCCAACTAAACAACGATAATACTCTTGAATAGATTATAGTGAACCAGATGCATAGGAAATAGAAAGTGTTTCACATTTGTATCCATGAAAGTATCAGTTGGTTTGCACCATAAATAACTAGTTTCCTGAAGAAGATTCGGTCAATACTTCCTCTGAGATTAAATAAAGGAGTTACCATAGGAAATAACATTGTTCCCAAAAAGGGTAGCAAAGAGGGTCAAGATCCTGTCTGGTATTTTTTGACTAGATGATGTTGTACCTTGGAGATGCCTGCTTGTTTTTTATAATAATATCAATGACATGCACCAACTAAATCACGGTACCCTCCTGGCGATGATGAATAAATATAGGAAAGTTAGAAGAGTTGCGACGAAAGACAATAACTTAAACTACATGATTGAACTTCTCAAACCCAACTATGGGGTGTCATATTAGGTCATGTGGAGATTTACGAAATGACACATACATGTGGCTTTTGTAGTGTCATAGCCGAGAGGTTGTTGCATGTAAACTATTTTGGTTATATCACACTTGAGAAAGATATTTTTGATATCAAGTTGATACAGTTTTTAATGGTGTTTAATTGCAAAAGAAATTAAGACCTGAAGTGTGTCCAACTTCACAATTGGATAGAAGATCTCCTAATAATCAATCTTTTGTTGTTAAGTAAATCTTCATTCCATGAGTCCTTTAAATGGTCAACAGAACATTTAATTTGTGTTTCACAGTGAACACCCAACACGAGTCTGTCATGGCGGCAAAGCGACCAAATCTCATGTTCAATCCCACAAATTGCATTTTCTAATCCATCTTCACCCGCCACCCAGATGTTGTAATGTCTCACGAAGAAAGGAAGGAGTGGTAACCAAAGACAAATAACAAACGAATCTGTTATAAGGGAGGGTCAAGTGATGAATTTTTTTTAAAAATGGACAAATGATAAGCACTACCTGAGCCTTTGCCTTTGAGAAGGTGATGCGGAGCAGAGACAAGGACCTGCAATGGAGCACGAGTTTTGGGCCTGTTCGGTGCCAAAAGACGACTTTTCATATATGGCGTGCTTGGATCGATGATCGGACTTCGCAGATGTGTCCGGAATTTGATATATTACTTCATTAGTTTGCATTGTATTTTGATGTATTTGGGTGGCCCCACCTCCGACCAATCATAGTCGTTGAAGGTGGGATTCCCTAGCCTTTATTTTATTATAAATAGATAGGTAGTGGGCTGATTGAGGCTATTGCAGAATTTGGAGAAAGCTATTCCCGGATTCCCACAATCATCTCATGGTCCCAACTCTGTGGAACCCTAGGTGGCGACTCCTAGGCTTGTATCTCCCTCTCCAAGGTTTTTCCTAACCCTAGGCTCCTTCCTCTCCCTCCAAAACCCCTTGCCGCCACCTTCACCCCCCCCCCCCCAAATCCAGCCATGATTGACTGTCCAGAATTGCTATTTCTTTTCCATTTCACTGTTCATAAATGAAATTCACTATTCATAAATGAAATTTACTATTCATAAAGTATAGTTCTCCCACCATTCCAGTTACCGGCCAATTTCAGTTGCTCCTACCAGCCGCCGGCCTGCTGCTCCAAATTCTCTTCCGCCTGCCTCCCTCAGTCCCTCCTAACCCCAGGCCGACCACCTCTCTTCCCCCTAAAGCACTGCCACCTCCCCCTTTCTTATCTACAACCACCACTCATTTTAAACCCCATCAATCTCCTTGTCGTCGACCACCCCTTACGTGGAACCACCACCCTAAGCCCTCCTCCTCCCGGATCATCCCCGATCTGGAGATTTTAGCCCAGATCCGATTTCATATTGTTGGATCTACCCTCTCCCGCCCGGATCTTTACCTACGTGGCCGGATCTATCCATTTTCGGTCTGATTCCATCATCCACCGCCGAGGACAGCCACCTATATCGTTTCCCACGCCCCTGGTTCCACCTCGGATCGTCATCCATGCATCTCTAGCACCTGATTCTTCAGTGTCTTGGTTAGTCCACTATTTGGTGAGATTTCGTTGTACTGGATTATTATTTTCAGCATATTTATATTAGATTGGATCATATACTTGTTGTGGATCTCTTGTATGTTAGTTGTTTGTTAGATAATTATCGTGATTTGCAGGATTTATTCGTCGTGCGCTCCTTCTCTGACCTTCCACACGGAGGAAAGCCCCAGCTTGGCTCGCTTAAATAAATTATCTTTGTCTTGCTTTGAATATTCTACATGTGATAATATTATTTATTATTCAATTCTGATTCTATCCGTCAGGTTTTGCATAGCATGTATGGTTAGGTCATCATTTATCCGCCGCCTATAGATTCGTCTTGCGTCAGAAGGGCAGTGTGAAGATGTTCTGTCACATGAATATCTTAGTAAGCAGCAGTTCCAAGATAACAAAGCGTACGACAAAAAATATTTTAAATTTATCTGAGGCGGTTAAGGATGAGCAGGTGGAGGTGTGGGGACCACTGAGCTGGAGAACTGGTGGAGATGGAGGAATTGTTGGAGTTGGAGGAACTTGTGGAGTTGAATGAAATTGTATACCTAGAGGAATTAGCAGAGGAGTTGGGGAATCAACGATAGCAGGTATATGACGAGGCCTATCAGTGGCAAAAGACATGGGAGTGCATGGAAGAATCCTCGAGAAAGGTAACATCAGCAAAATCCTCTGGGATGCAAGGAATATCATATGTAGCCATTTTGTATCCTAGAGTACTTTGTAAAGATACATTAGTTGCATTGGTACCAATTTTTCCATGGGAGGACCTAGGTGTTAAACATAACATGTGCAACCAAAGACTCGAGGATAACATGAAAGGGATGGGAAGAGGGAAAAATATATAAAAGGAAGAGACAAAGTCAAAAACATAGGAAGGAACATGATTATGAGGACCATGTGTGACCACCATAAAATGTCAATATGGGAAAGGAACATTCATTTGGAATATGAGAGAGTGTGCTACCTCAAAAAGATGATGGTTCTTTCTTTTCACAATGCCATGTTGTGGTGTATAAGAACATGAATTCCGATGAATGTTGCTTAAAGAAGTGCAATTTCCTGAAGCTTATGACTTACACTTGGACATTGTCCGTCTTGATTACCTTAACAGTGAGTTGGGTGCTAGATTCAGCAATGAATTGGCAAAAAAAGCTAAAAAATCTGAATGATCTCGAAGAAAATATAACTAGTTGGTCAGGAATGACCATTTATAAAAGTAATGAAGTAGCATAATTCAGATAAATTAGGAGTTTAATAAGCACTCTGAATATCAAAATGAATTAAAGAACAAGGAGTATATCACTCCAGGAGGATGAGGTGGAAACTCGAGCAATGCGTTTGCTATAAATGCAAGATTCACAACTAAAATTAGAATGATAAAGATTGCAGAATGCGCAGCGAAGGGTAGGAAGAGGGGCATGTCCAAAACGATGATGTCAATTTATAGTGGAATTGTAAGTGAGGGGTTATAGTGGAATTGTAAGTGAGGGGAGAATTATTCTTGATCATTCATTAACTGCCCCCTACCAATAAAGTCATGCGTCTGAAGATCATGTATTACAAGAGGGATGCAAAAAGATTATTGAAGACTTACGATCACGAGTAAGGTGACTAGCTGAAAGTAAATCTAAGTTAAAATCAAGAACATAAAGAATTGAATGGAGCTAAATGGTAACATTAGGAGGCATTGTCCCTCATCCATTAACTAGGGATGGTGGTCCATGTGCAACAGTAACATATCTGAGAGTTATGCATTTGGTGTAATGTAAAGGTGGATGATAGCGCCAAAATCCACTATCCTGGAGTCATTGTGAAGAGACAAGGTATATCTTCCATCGAGGCCAAAATGGCCAATGAAAAAGGAACATGAAATGGTTGATGAGTAAAGAAGTTCTCAATACCCAGAAAAATATTCTTAACAGTAGTACAGAAGAATGGGTCATCACGACTGTTGTGAACCCTATTGATTCTTAATGGATGCTCCACAGAAACAATCGTCATGCCATGAAAAGGCTAAAGTTCTTCACAAGAACGTCCCTGCCACGCTCAAGCGACAATAATGCAATAGCAAGCCACGCTCAAGCTATGCATAAAGCAAAGAATGGTTATGTTGAAAGTTCAAGAAAAAAGAGCTAAATAATGTGTCTCAACGATCGCAATAGAAGAATCTCAACAATCGTGGCAGAATGTGCTGGACAACTGATATGATCCGTCGACAGTGGTTGAAGCCTGAAGGTTGATATTTGTGAATGACGTGGAAAACAAGACCGCTTCCTATGACCTTGGGAATGGGTGGTTGTATTTGAAAGCAGACTCTAAGGAGAATCTTAAAGTTGTTGATGAAGCCCTCATGTGGGAAATACGTTGGAGCTTAAGAACAAAGTGGGAGCTCAATGGCGTTGTCTGAAATAGAGCAAAGCTTTCAGAGATGAAACAGAAGCTTAGCCACCTGCGAAGCTTGACAATGACAGCACCAGACGCAGAAGCTAGACAAAGTGGCAGAATGTGCTCAATAAAGTGACGGATGAGGCTGGAGTGCTCGACATCACAATTAGGGCTCAAGTAGTTTCTCTCTCATATCGTGTAAAGAAATTGGGGAGAAAAGCCAGTTAATTATTTCAGAATACAAGAGTTACAAAATTGTCAAAGAATAAAATAATAATAACTGCTAAAATATTCGACAAATGTAATTTTATATTATGCCATCTTATTCTTTATGTTACTCGTTTTTAGCAATGGGATGGGGGTTGGAGTGCGAGAGAACATTTTTCGAAGGTTAGGACTCTTAGAAACAATAATATTGGCGTGTATCTGTGAAGTAATATACACCAATGTTCATTGGAATATGGAGTGCATTAAGCATATAGGTGTGAGGAGCGCAATGTTTCATTGGTACTTTGAAAGTAAATGAGCCATTTTCACTATGCACATGAGGTAAAAGAGGGGTAAGGCTACGTACATGAGCAAATCTTGAAAGCAAAGTTGGCATTAGCTAAATGCACTCGTGTGCATTTACATGAGAAATGGGATTATCATCACAAAATATTTTACGAGGTTTAAATTGAACATTGTTAAACATATATAGAGTATTACCAGTTATTACTAACTACAAGTTCTGAACACTTGCACCAACCAGCAGTTAAGCACATCAATGCTTCATAAATGCATTTGAATTGTATGACAGGAGCCTAGGATTTCCTACCATTCTTTGTAATTACTGGTCTTATATGATTGGCATTACATAATGATTTGATTAAAAAAGTACCAAATATTCATGCCACTTCTTTATTATTTTATCTTACTTGCATACTTGATCATACTTGCAATTGCACACTGGCCCCCATGCACAATGTGCTGCGGTTGCAGTTCCTGATCGCCGCCAAGATTATTTTTGCTGCACATATTATGACAAATATGAAGAAGCATCTGAATATTGTCATCGTTCGTGCAATGCACTTTTGTACAATTTATTTACTTATATTTATTATTATATCTTACTATTAATTACCTAAACTTCTCCTGAGAGTTAGCATAATTATAGGTTGCACCCCTTTATTATTTGAACCTCTAAGGGGGTATTTTTGTGCATGCGTGTTATGAAATGTAAAATTAAACTGGAAATATTTGTAATTTCAAAAGATAGATGGATGCATTATGTAATTTTGTTAATTTATAGCAGAGGTATCCTTAAATGACCCTTATTTCTTATTATAAATAATAGTTGTAGATTAAAAAATAGATAATTAAGTGGAAATGATGAGAGTAAACTTGTAAAAAAGACAGTATAAAACATAGATTTCCTTAGTAAATAGCATAAATATTTTGTGATAATAGGAATTATATTATTGTTTATTTATCCATTTTTACCATTGTTGTAGGAGAGGGCCTTAAAGGCAGAGGAAGAAATGGTGCGGGGGAAGAAAGCTCTCATGTTTGTTACTACCAATATATCACGACCCAAATCATTTTTACATTCAAGTCTATTTGTTTCGCTACATTAGCACGTTATTTTTATGCAGAGAAGAAGGGCATGGAATTCAAGCTGAATTGCGTTTTGTCAGGAAAATTGAGAGAAAGATAGTGGGTATGATGCAGGACTTTAAATTCACTATCTATATGTATTCAACCACATTTGATGAAATTAAACCTTGCTTTTATTTTGAATTGCATTTCATTTTTCTATTTAGGCCTGAAAGATCTCATCAATGAACTTCCTCGAAGAGAAGCATCTCAATATAGGAAAACGGTTAGTCATACAGTACTTTTTCCTCTTGAAACGTGACTTTTAGCATAGATTTAAAGTCCAGAACGGCCATGATAGTTTATTTGGTTGACACAATGGTGTGTGCTCTGGCAAGGGTTGGGTTTTTGCAGTTGCCATGTAAAAAAATTCCTACTTGTTCTCCTAGTTTGCAGCATGGCATGGAAGCGATTACCCAGCTCAGGTTTTTTAAATAACAGAAATGTGTATGAGAATCCTTCTCTAAATTCGGAAATTCTAAGGCACTTCTTAGTGATCACTATGATAATGTAGGGAGTTGTTAGAATAAATCCTAAAATAATATACTAACACAATTGAAGTAAAATGTTTTATATTAGGGTCAAGTACGTCTAGCACCCCTGAAATTCATAGAGAAAGCATATGACACCCCCAAAGTTTTCAAATGACACCTAGCCCTCTGTATTTTCAAAATTAGGACAATTTGTTTTAAATAAAAAAACAAATTCAATTTAAAATATTTGTAATTCAAACTTCCTTTTTACCCATTAAAATTTACAACAACACTCAATCCTTTATCCCACTATAGTGGGGTCGGCTATATGGATCCTTTGTCACCATTGTGCCCTATCTTTAGTTATAATCTCACTAATGCCCAAGTACATCATGTATTTCCTTGTAGTTTCATTCCAAGTCTTTATTGGTCTACCCCTCCCCCGTTTAACATGCCTAATGACTAAACTCTCTGAACGCCTAACAAGTGCCTCTAATGGTCTCCTTTGTACGTGTCCAAATCATCTTAGTCGAGCTTCTCGCATCTTCTCTGTAATTGGTGTCACTCCTGTCTTATCCATGATACATTCATTCCTAATTTTATCCAGTCTCGTTTTTCCACACATCCACCTAGGCATTCTCATCTCCGTAACTTGCTCATGTACACAATTCACTTCCTAACACTCAAAACCATAGTGCATCGCTGGTATAATTGCAGTACGGCAAAACTTGCATGTTAGTTTTAAAGGTTCCTTACGATCACATAAGATCCCTGAAACACCTCTCCACTTCAACCAACCTGCTTGGATTCTATGATCACATCTTTATCAACGTCTCCATCTTTTTAAATTAGCGATCCAAGATATTTAAAGTCCTCACTGCAGGAAATATCTTGATCACCCAACTTAATAACAAAGTCATCCGTCCTTCTTACCCATTATATAGATTAAATTTAAATGGCTCGATTAGTTTTAAGCTAAGATTTACTTTTAAATAATTGTAAGAAAAAATATTCTTCGAGGTCTTCAACCCTTATCTCTTTGGAAAAACTCTAAAGGCATACCGCTAAGCCATGAATATCTTGTAATATTAGGCACGGATTTTTGTAATATTATGAGTTGGAACTCATCCCCTCATGTAATTTAATTCTTGTATTATATATTGTCATTGATTAAATCTTAATTGTTAAATTTCTGGTGGCATGAAATTTATCAAATAAACCTGGCAAAACTTGCTTGACATAAGAAAAATAATGCACTAAGGCTCTGTTTGACGCGACGGTAGCGGCCATGAACACGGTGGTTATAAATTGTCGTTCGTGAACGCGCGACCTCATCTAAGGAACTTCATCCACTTTTATATTCAAAACTACTTTTCTTTTCTTGGGGGTGATCATAACTCATAACCGTTGTCATACCAAATATACATTCTATTCCAGTGTCTCCAAGAACACAATTCTAGAAGTCATAGTTAGACATAAGATCCCATCGGGACTTGAGAAGGTATGATGTTTGGTCGGGCTTTGGTGAGCCAACAGGCTGCACCTCTGGTTTCATGATATGTGTGGGTAGTCTTAGTCTGCAGTAATCTTTTTGTCCCTTTTGAACATCTTTTATAGAAGTCTTAAAAGACTGCCTCTCTCATTAGTGAAAAGTGGTTCCATCGACAAGTTATTCTTGTAGGATTCCAGAACACAATTCTAAGAGGAGTCTCTATTTAGGTACTATATCCGTTTGGGCCTTAAGACCGTGTGATGTTGGGTCGGGGCTTGGTGAACCAACAGGTAGCACCTCTAGTTGCATGATATGTGGAGGTGTTCTTAGACTGAATTAATCTTTCCATCACTTTTGAACTTCTTTTATGGAAGTCTTAAAAGACTACCCCTTTCACTGATGAAAGCAGTTATCCCGTCTAGGCCCTGAAAACACAATTTTACAAGTCGCTTGTTGGGCGCTATAGCTCAAAAACACAATTCTAGGAGTCTCTTGTCGGGTGCTATATCCCTTCTGGCCTCGAGAACTTGTAGTGTTTGGTTGGGATTTGGTAAACCAACAGGTCGCTATTTGGACGCTATATCCCTTCGGGCCTCGAGAATGCGTGATGTTGTGTCAGTGTTTGATGAACCAATTGTTCGCACATCTACGGTCTGTTTGGCATGGCGGTGGCGGTCGTGGACGTGGTTATGAACCGTCATTCGTGAACGACAAACCTTGCCTAAGGAACTTTATCCACTTTTATGTTCAAAATTTGTTTTTTTCTTAGTTGTTGTCATAGCCATTGTCATGCCAAACGTGCAACTTATACTGGAGCAAAAATGCCACCCCAAGCGTGCCCGTATTTTCAATATCATCTTTTTTTTTTCGTTCCTTCGGTTACACCTTTTGAATACCCAGATAAGGATTTCGCTCTACTATTCCCCCTCCCCATCCTTCAATTTACCCATGTCGACTCTCCATCATGGAATTACACCAAGTTTGCTATGGTGATTAGACCTCCTTTTTCCTTTATTAATTGTCTATTATGTTGGTAGTCAATGTAATTGCCTATCAATATGTGATTTGTTTATCCTGCAGATTTCAGGCTATGTTTCTCAAGTCAAGCATGAAAAGAAAGCTCTTAGTAACACTGCGTCGAAGATCGTCAACAATGGCATCCCTTTGTGATGGCCTCCATTATACAAAATTGAGTAGATTCCCCGTATTATGACCGAAATTTAAAATACGCTGCGAATTTTATAGATGAAGGCTCCGTTTGGGGGGACTTATTTCCACCGGTCAAGCGGTCACGACCGCATGTACCGGACCTTAATTAAGGTCCGGTACATGCGGTCGTGACCGCTTGACCGGTGAAAATAAGTCCCCCCAAACGAAGCCGAAATCTCCCCTTTTTCAGTTTTGAATAAATTGTATTTATGGACTCCCAATGATTCTTTGAAAATAATTCAACTAGAATCCTCGGAACGAAGTGATTTTTTTCGTGCCAGATTCTAGCCTTAACCATTCATCTTCTTAGGAATGTCGTCCAACACGAAAATTCGACAGCATTGTATTCTAGGAATCAATCATTTTGTTACATACATGCTACCTGTTGTTTTTCTAATTTATTTATTTCTGTGGTTCTAGCATGTTGCCTCTACAATTCTAGTTCACCCTAAGTGGTTATTTATATTACAATTTGATTTTTTTGACCATTTAATTACCCAAATCTCCCTGGTGGGTTTGCATAATTTCTCATATTGCACCTATCTATCTTTTGTAAGTTACAGTTCATAACATGCATGCACAAAAATACCCCCTTGAGGAAAGCCCAGGGGGTGTTTTGTGCATGCATGTTATGACATGTAATTGACAATGAGTTTTTTTGTAATTTCAAAAGATAGAGAGGTGCAGCATGTAATTTTGCAAACTTAAGGGGAGGTCCCGGTAAACGACCCTATTTTTGACATAAATGTTGAATTTTGCCGAATGGATGGTTATGCGTGTGCGCGCGTGTTAAACTGTTTTGTCGGGAGATTGTTGTGTGCATGCATGTAATGCAATTTTTTCTAATGGATGAATCATGATCAAGAAATGAAGGTTTTTTCGGGTTTACAAATCATAAAATATATATGAGTATATGATCACTTCAGTAAGAGTGATGTCATTGTCTAAAGTCTTCAGCTCATTGATTATTAAGCTCAATCTGTTGTACATGATCACTTTGGAATTCAATGAGAGCGGTTCTATGTGGGGAGAGGAGTGACTTGGGAGCAGTGAAGCTTGAAGAAATATATGAAAAGATGTGCATGAATTAATGAATTTTGAATCAAAAATAAATAAATAAAAGTTATCGAGTTTAAGCAATAATTTAGATATTTAACTATTAGATGTGCTTGTGGAGCAATTTGTATGGAGTTCTATGAATAAGTGTGTTACTTTCTATAGATGAGTAATTTTGAAATGGGTGACTTCATGGGAAGTATTTAATGTGATTTTAGGAAAAATGAGTAAATTGTATGATTCTGTTTAATACTGATCAGATTGTATTAAAATAGATAATATTTCAAATATTATGATTGTAAAAAAATGAGGGGAAGTTCGAAAAGTTGAATATTGTAGAATTATTTATAGTCATAGATTTAGGGTCATGTTATATGCAGGCTATTTTTGATTATATGCAGTTCAAGGATAGATGCAGGCCAAATTAAAAAAAATCATAGGAAGAGATGAACCCGTTCAAAAATTGGTCTGCATATAATCATTTTCAAATACACGACTTGCATATAGTCACAGTGCGGCCTGCATATAGTTATTACCTAGATTTATGATTGCTTTTTTTGGCCTTGTGTTTGTGTTTTTGATTGACTTAGGCTTAAACGCATGAGTTAAACTGTCATTCGTTAAGAATCATCTAGCAGACATCATCTGTTTGAACATATAAGGGAATGAAGTTCCTTAGGTGGGCGTTAACGAATGACAATTTAACACCTCATGTTCATGACCACCACCACCGTGCCAAACGGAGCTTTAATCCGGTGGGCGGAATTTTCACAAATCTAGAAAAAGAGTGTCGTCACGTTTTTGCTACGATGAGTTTGGGCAAAAACACTACCGTCATAGAATGCATGTTTGTCATGGCAACTGTAATGACCGCCACAGAAAAAAACTAGTTTTGAACATAAAAGTGGATGAAGTTTTTTACGTGAGGTCGGACATTCTGTTCATAACTCCTACGTTCACGATTAGGAAAAAATTTTGGTGTGTCCGACGTTCACTTATTTATGTGCGCCAATGTGATTTGTATGCACTAAATCACATTTTTCGACTTATAACAAAACAATTTTACAAAATAAATCACAAAATATCAATGTTCATATTTTTACACACGTATTTTTACACACGTTTTAAGTATCATATTACTCACATTCTTGTTATAATTTGAAAAGTGAAAACATTATTAGTTCCATATAAATTTTACTAAGGGAGTAAAATAAATTATTCAAAAATTATATTACCTAGAAAGTTTTTTTTTTGTGAAAAGTGAAAACTACCGATGTATTAGTACATTGTAGTTTAAGATGTCAATAGTTGTGATGCTAAGTTGATGATATAATTGTTGATTTCTTTGTAATTGTTTTTTATGCAATTAATTTTATAATTAATTAAAAATAAATATTTCATATTATGTAGGGAATTTTCATTTTATATAAAGTATAACTTAGTCTTCAATAAATATCATTAATTTAACATTAAGTTCTAAGTATTGGCTGTGCTCTAGTGTAGACATTTAATATGGTACTTAATGAAAAGCATGGGTATGGGTAGGCGTGCACATAAGGCCTGTCAGACCTAGGCCAGGCCTGGGCCTGCTAGGCCCGGGCTTTTATCAGTCCAGGCCCAGGCCCAGGTCTGACTTTTGCCAGACCCAGGCCGGTCCCAGACTCTCCTCCAAAAAGAGGGTCTGTTAAGGCCTATCGGGCAAGCCCAGGCCGGGCCAGGCCCAAGCCCGGGCCTAGTTCACTGTTCAGCTGCACTCGTTTTTATAAAAATTTTTTAAAAAATTTAAAAATAATTTAAAAATCATTAAAAAAATATTAAATATGGCAACATCTTTTTAAAAAGAGACGGTGGCAGCCAACGTCTCTTTAAAAAGAGACGTTGGCACGTCTCTTTCGAAAGAGACGTGCCAACCTGGCAGCCAACGTCTCTCTTGAGAGACGTTGGCAGTCTCTTTCGAAAGAGACGTGCCAACCTGGCAGCCAACGTCTCTCTTGAGAGACGTTGGCAGGCTGCCATCTCTAGGCCAACGCCTCTCTAGAGAGACGTTGGCCCGGGCCCAGGCAAGGCCTGGGCCCCGACCCAGGCAAAGCCTAGGACCGGGCCTAGTCTGGGCCTGGCTCGGGCCGGGCACCAGGCCAGATAAATCATTATATTTAAGGCCTTTTTAGGCCCTCCTGGACTGGCCTGGGCCTGGACCAGGCCTACGCGGGCCCAGACCTAACTAGGTTTTTCAAGGCCGGGCCCAGGTAGGCTTTCCAGGCCCAGTCTTTATGTGCACGTATATGCTCAAATTAACAGGTAATTGATAATCCTACATCCTAATTGACTATTTATAACCTACTTTAATTTATAGACCACAAAATTATAATTGTACAAAACGATGCTATTCCTATCAAAAAAAAATCTTATAAATTAATTTTTTAGATCAGACTAGGCATATATATTATGTGTAGAATACAAATAATTTAAGCACGCTGATATTAGCACCACACTTTTGATTATCCGTGCTTTTAACTATCCGCACTAACAGCTAATCGCAAACATGGTTTTAAGAAGTTGGCTATACGCAAACAATTTTCTATTAGCAAATGTTCTTTTGTGCAGTTGGTTATCTGCAAGCATTCTGTCTCTTTTCACGAGACTTAAAGATACTCAAGGATCACCAGCCCCGTGTCCTTCTTTTCTCCATTTTTTCAGAAACAGAAAGATCGAACACACCATCCTTACTTTTAGAAGTTTTTACTAACAAAATTTAACTATAAATGTTTTTTAATGCAAGGGAAGGGGGAAATTTCGGGATTATGGGAGCAACAGTGGCTTAGAGGGAGATTGGGCGCGACGGTGACAGAGAAGGTAAAATGCAAGAGGGAAGTTTGGGGCCTCTGATAGTGAAGCACGGTCAATCCGCAGACGTCAGTGGTGGTGGAGATTTTGGAGGTGTCTCTGACGAGCTTTACGTCATCGACATCCGCAAAAGCATGGTGATGGTAGTACATCCATGCGATGAAAGATTCCGCAATGCGGTGCGGCTAAGTGAGTTCGGTGCTAATATGAATTTTAAAAATCTAAAAAAAATTCAAATTTTCAGTGCGGATAGCCAAAAGTATGGTGTTAATATCAGCATCTTAATTTAATCTAGTTTAGTTTATGAGCTAATTTAATACATCTTTCCTCAAAAATAATATTGTATCAAAAAACATTGAAATATATATATTCTATCAAACATATTTTTGATCTAAAATATCCAATTAGTTGATGAAATCCCAAATTTTTTGCAGTCGATCTGCCCAGAGCAAAAAAATTTCCAACATCAACCAAATTATCTTGAAAACATTCATAAATTGTCAACAATCTAACATTCTCTGAATTCATTTTTAATCAAAAAAAAAACTTTAAACACATCAATAGTCTAAACAAATCTTGGGAAAAATTAGAAGGACGGGTACAAATAGCTATTTTGTGACTAAAACAAAGACTATTTTTAAAAATAAATGATATACAAATAGACAAATAAGGCGTAGGATTATCAATTCCCAATTAATATGATATTGGCTAAAAGTGAAATTCACTTTAGATTAAGGCTCCGTTTGGGGGGACTTATTTTCACCGGTCAAGCGGTCACGACTGCATGAACCGGGACTTAATTAAGGTTCGGTACATGCGGTCGTGACCGCTTGACCGGTGAAAATAAGTCCTCCCAAACGGAGCCTAAATAAATATGAGATGAGTCAAAATAAGTAAACAAGAAAATTCATAAATAAAGAAATTCTAGTGCAAGCCTTTTTTTTTTTGAAATTGAAGCTAGCAACTACTTGTCCAAACAATTTTTGGCTAAATTATGCTCTCTTTGAGGTGTATGAAATGGTTAAGAGCAACCCAAATTTTAAGTAGGTGTAACATTTCATAGTGCAGGTGTGCTTTTGTGAGACATTTTTGGCTAGCAAATTTATAGTTGTAACGTCATTTATGACTGTAAAATGATTTTTAATTGTAAATTAGAACTGTAATATTGCCTAGAATTACAGCTACAATTTTTAGTGTAAAATGATTTTGTATTTTTTTCTCAAAACATATACATGTGAGATCTTAAAATTACTGTAAAAATGCATAGATTAATATTCCGTGACTTTTTAAAAAATATATTGTATTTTGGTCTAAAAATACGGTAATTTTTAAAAATGATATACAACGCACATGTATCTGTAGGTTACAAGTATCTCAAATTTTCTTCTCCAATAGTGCCTAGGTTCAGTTGTGAACTTTAAGTTTGACCCTTTTTTGCATTTAGAATTGAAATCAATTAGTATGACATAAATGAATTTCATTGAATGCATAAAATAAATTTTTTGTTGAATGATTACATGAATATTCCAATGAATGAGTTGCTTGGCAAAAACAAAATTTGACTTTTGTAATATATATTGAATGTGTGTATTATGCTAGAAGGTTGAGTAAAATGTTTTACTTCTCCCACACATGTGTAGACATTGATCCATAAATCATTTAAGGAGTGCATGAAACACTACAAACACAAAGCGATTATCAATTTTCACTTATTCCACCGCAACATAACATAGTATGAAAATAACATAAAATATGGGAGTTTTGGCACTTTGCACTCTGAAATCTGGGATTTGGTACTTTGCACCTTGAATTTTTAAAATTGGCACTTTGCATTCCTCAATTACCAATTTATGTCACTTTGCACCCCCGAACGAAAATTTCAAAGGTATTTAGGTCCGAGCAGTGTCAAAAATGCTCACTTTGACACTTTGTACTTCCAGATTATTGGCGTTGTCCGGACCTAAATAGCCTTGAATGAGCATTTTGGTGTTTCCCGAACCTAAATACCCTTGAAATTTTGGCCCGAGGGGTTTAAAGTGTCAGAAAATTGGTAATTGAGAAATGCAAAATGCCAGTTTTAAAATTTCCGGACCCTAAATCCTAAGTGTCAAAACCTTGTATTTCAAAGATGCAAAGTGTCAAAAGTCCATAAAATAAGAGAATTGTTAAAGACAAATCAAATTTGACTATCTGTAACTCATTGTTAACCACAAATCATATATTTTGAAAAATACTCGATGCAAACCAAAATGTTACTCACAAGCCAATATTATTAAAAACAAACCAATAATATGAACTAAATAAACAACCTATTACAAGAAGAGAAAAACATTACAAATAAGGACTGGAATACAACTTCAACAATCATTCCACACAAAAAAAAGAGGATCATGGTGTGAGGCCCCCGTTTTATACCCCACAAGAATTCTGTATCTAAGCTACTTTCAAGTCATTCATCCCAGGATGAAGTAAGGTCAGTGAGTAGAAAATAATACGCATAATAAAACATAACTCATACCTTGAATTATTCATCGAGATTTTTCTGTCCTGACAGCATCACTTCATTTTTCTTTATGTATCCAAAGTCACATCAGCTCCCTAAACAAAATTTGGAGACGAACTTAGTCATAAAAATATGACGAAGTCAGGAATATATCTCTTTTATTGATGTATATACAAATAGGAAAGAGTAAACATACCAATAAGCATAGTTCAATACTAACCATTTTTTTGTATCGGTAAGTAAACTATGAAGCAACATTATAACTGTATGAACATATTAGTAGCAAAAAAACGGTATAAACAGTTATAGAACAGATTTAATATCTATATCATGGTGTCAATGTAAGTAAGAAAATTATGCAACAGCGTATCTGTATAACAGTACAAATAAGCAAACTATAAAATAGTGTATTTATATAACATATTTATATAAGCAATATACCAGAGGGAAGAAAAACAATATGAGTGTATTTGTAGTAGTGTAACAATGTGATAAATAATAGTATAATTTACTATATGAATCAGTGTATGTGATAGAGTAGTGTAACTGTATAACCATACACGTTCTCATTGTTATGCAATGTATCGGTGTTCAATATCACAGTATCAATTCCTATGTTAGTAATATGTGTAGTATAGCAATGCATCAGTGTAACTATACAACCATAGGCGTTCTTATGTTATCTTTTCATCTTTTACTGTAGATAATGTTAAGAGTAATTATTACAGTATCAATATTTTATTCTTTGGGCCCGACCCCTCAGGGTGTACAGTACAGTGTCCAAATCAGTACGTTCAACACGCGTCTATGCCTTTCGGCCGACTAATTTGGCTAACCATAAGTTTCCTTTATGCACATTTACATTCAGTTATACCTTTAACATTTTCATGCATCGATTCACTTTCATTTATGTTAGCTTTATTCAATTTAGTAATATACATAGGTTTATTCTTTATTAATTTCCTCATAATACAATCACTAGATTGCCTTCGTACAATGTTATATGCTATAATGATTTATGCTATCAGTGATATAGAAAATCCATGCTATCATATGAAACCAACTATGTATTTATAGTCTAAAAAGTAATGGTGCATATAAGTCAAAATAGGGAAATAAAACATAAATTAAACAGTTAGCTCTCACCATCAATCATTCCTTTCTTTTATGCAGCTCATATCATTGTCACGTCTATTTGGAGATGACATCCTTCGCGATATCTGCATAAGAATTATATTATTTAGGAACTTTTATATCGGGGTTGCATCTCGTTATAGTTATAACATTAACTACGATGACATCATTTGAAAGCTACTCAACCAGTCTATTTGATTTTCATAACCATAAAAGTGACACATGGTCAAGGTAATAACAAAACTCAATCCATACTACCATTCGTACCAGCCAACTGAGAAAGCCCAACTAAATACTCAACACTTTCAATAACATATAGGTCCAAACTATAAGAGAGTGATGACCAAGCGGAAAACCCACATCATTCCCTATATAAGTAGAAAATCATTAGATTTGACTCACTTCACTGACCACTACCCAGATCAAATTAAAACATGTAGCCGATCAACAAAAACATATAGCTTCTCAATAAATATACTGACCATAAGAAGAGGGACAACAGCTGCTGGCCAACGATAGGTTAAAGGCCAACCATAACTAGATAACATAACCATAACTAGAAAGAGGAGTAAAAACACTGTCGGTTAGGTAAAATACCAACCGACCTAGCCACACCAGGCAAATTAAGCTTAAATCTCTCATTGATATCATAACACCAGTACAACCTCATATCCGACGAGTGGAATTCGACAGGAGCCAGACTAGCCAAGTCCTAGGTGAGCCAAGCTCCCGACGTCGGGTCCACTCGCATTTGGCGTTGGGTCCACTCGACGTCATTCGCTCTGGCGTCGAGTGAGGCTACCTCACTCAATGTTTCCTCTTCCTTAGCGTTGAGTGAATCCCAGACAGTCAACACTCCTTTTTCCTTGGCGTTGAGTGAAGCGTAGACACTCAACTCTTCCTTTCTGGCGTTGGGTATGATCTCGGCAGCCCCGTCGGCTCGCCCAGGTGGGGTGGAGTAGAATAGTTGGCGAGTGGAGCAGCAGGCTCGCACCCGCCCAGGGATCTCGGCAGGCAGTTGGCGAGTGGGGCATTTTCGGGTTCGCACCCGCCTAGGGCCATAGGGAGGCGACAAGTGCTAGCACCATTAGGCACTTGCCACCCCGTGCGAGTGGAGGTTTTCTAGAGCCACTCGCCCAGTGTTGCATGATGTATTTTTTAACCATTTTGCCCCCGCTGGCCTGCCCTTAACCCTTCAGAACAGTGGAGTTACGCTGTTGACAGACCAATATGGACTGCATATAGCTGTTTGAGACAACGGAGGTTGACAGATTGCAGACCATTTTTAGAAAACTATAAATAGACCCAAGGGGGTACCTTAGAAGGCAGACTTTTCATACTCTCAGACTTACTTGTGTCTTGGTCTTCTTGCGCTTTCTGAGGTATCGTTAGCTCATCACTTGGCTAAAGAGGGGAAACACTATAAGATCTTCCAAGTGTGTGGTGGGACCTCCGTGCTGGAGTCTTGGGTCTGTTCCTTGTGCTAAGTCTTTAGTTATTCGGCATGTGAGAGAGAAGTAAGTGTGCGATTGTGACGCACACCTTTTTGGTATGTACTATTATGTCATGTTTGCAGTAAATAATCACTTATATGATAATGTGTAACGAAATTGAATTTATTACAGGTAACGTCCCCGATGATGAAAAGAGAGGTAAGCAATATTGAATCGGCGTCGCCATGAGCTGTGAATCGGCATCGCCATGAGCTATGATTCGGCGTCGTGCGAGTTCTTCCTATGAATGTGTTATGCTATGTGTTGCGAGTTATTGAATATTGTTGTATGCATAACATTTTATTTTTGTATTGCTCTTATGATGTGGACGACACATAATATTGTCGCATATATGTTGTAAATTTAACGGTTGACTGGTTGGCTTGATTTGCTAGTGCTGTGGGTTTAATTCTATGTGGTAATGTTATATTGGCTGGTTGGTGCTTTTGTGCTGGGTTGGCTGGTTGGTGCTTTTGAGCTGGGTTGGCTGGTTGGTGCTTTTGGGCTGGATTAACCGGTTCGGCCTTTCTATATAGGGCTTTAGCGGTGGTTTTTTTCTTATAACCTTTCGAGTCCCTGCTCCTATTCGGCATTCGCGCATCTCTCTGCAACCCGGCGAAACCCGATAGCTATGGTTTGGTGGTTTCTCCTTCCCGTCGCCTGGTATGGTGAAATCTTTTGCTCCTTTCTTCTCTTCTACGTGTATGAGCTCTAAACGCCTCTTCTTTAGCTTACTCTGGGAAGTTTGGAGCTTTCTTGGCTTTGGTGGGAGAACTTTCAAGTTTCTTGGAACTAGGTACTTGCTTCCTTTTATGTTTTTCTTTTACTTGTGGGTTTTAGTTGTTGTTTGGCCGGCTGTACCCATGTGGGCTGCTGTTTTTGGAGTTGTGCCCTAGTTTCATTTTTGTTTTTGGACTGTTGGCCGGCTGGTTGTTTTGTTGGCTGCTGTTTTTTGGACTGTTGGCCGGCTGGTTGTTTTGCTGGCTGCTGTTTTTTTGGCCGGCTGGTTGTTTTGCTGGCTGCTGTTTTTTGGCCTGTTTGGCCGGCTGGTTTCATTGGAAGCTGCTGTGTTTGTGGGCTGTTTGGACTGTGCTGTGCTTGTGGGATGTTTTAGTGGGCTGTTGGACTGTGCTGTGCTTGTGGGCTGTTTTAGTAGGCTGTCATGTGGACTGTTTGTGTGGGTAACCGACTATATGAAATGTTGCATGCGTTGGCTTGAATGCGTTGGGTCGCTGTATGGGATGCAACCTCGTGAAATAAATATTGTTGCCTTATATATGTACAGATATTGCGAAGGATGGCATCTCCAAGTCGACGCGACGCCTATTCGAGACGGGGCAAGAAAAAGGAACGAACCGCGGTGAGAATTTCTCTTTTTAATATATGCTTTGCTTTACCTAAACATTTCACTGCTATAATGAAACTGCTTTATACAAATATATGTTGCAAATGCTATGAATGACCTCATTTAGAGGCAAGCAAGCAAGAAAATAATTTCTGAGGGGACTAATGAAAATAACGAACTCATCATACATAAGCTAATGTGTCGACACATGGAACTATTAAGGGTAATATAGAATGAAGAATATTGATGTTGTGTACTGAATTACCAGACCAGTCGAGCCGAAAGGCATAAACGCGTGTTGCACGTACTGGTTTGGAGACTGATGACCCCAAAGGGGTCGGGCCCAAAGACTGAAATATGGAATACTGAGACTGATATAGATTCATTGAATTACCCTTAATAGTGCCTATATGAAAAGAAATACAAGCATAAAGAATATTGTCGTATAGCTTGACTGGCAGAGGTTTATTGTTTACTGTTTATGTATTTACTGTTTAAGATTTCTTATAGCCTAAGCCTATACTGAAACACTATTGTTAGTTGCTTCTATTAAGTTGCCTGCAAGACGAATTACAGAACATGCTCTAAATTATGTCATGAATGAAATGAACTGTTATATGTTAGCTTATTTAATTACACATGTACTTAATTCTTATGATAAAACTATTACTGTACAGCAGATTAAAAAGGTAAATTTTCACTTAGTCTTATACAAGACTAACGGTTGTATTCTCTAAATTTTTAGGAACCGGAAAGACAGTGACCGGTCATCGTTAGAGCTCAGGTAGAAATTTATTGCTTTACTTCCTTTCTATACTTGTATATAGAATGTTATGTGAATGATGTTTCAGATACGTACTCGTTATGAAATGCATATGTATATTTCCGCTGTTCTTGATTATATATGGCATTAGGGATATTGTTAATTGTGGCGGACAATCGGGCCGTTACAATTTAATGGTATCAGAGCCAGGTTTTCAATTGCACCCTGACCATAACGAGTATGTATGCTTGTCGGTAAATCCATCTAAGTGTGATTTCGATGGATGCGCAGGAAGACCAAGAGGTAATGTCTGAGGGAAGTGCATCGGGGCAGGCCCAGCAAGAGCTACCGCAAATGATACCCTCACAGACAGAGCAACAGACACCACCGCAATTAATAGATTTGACGCGGATGTTGGCAGAGGCTATTAAAATGGTTACAGATGTGCCCCCTCCACCAGCACCGGAAGTGGCAGGACCGTCACAGCAGAGGTAGTTGGATGTCGATTTAAAGCAATTCCTGGAGTTGAAGCCACCAGTGTTTCGGGGAGGGTTATCGCCCTTGAAAACAGAGGATTGGATCTCACGCATTGAGACGATACTGGAAGTCATGCTTTGTCCAGATGAACGAAAAGTGGGTTTGGTCACGTTTTTATTGGAAGGAGAAGCGAAGCGGTGGTGGCAGAGTGTGCGTGGCAGACTGGCGGGCTGCGCACAAGCAAGTATTTCGTGGGCCACCTTTATTCAAGCATTTACTAATTGGTTCGTCCCAGAATCAGAAAAGAAGTTGTTACGGGATAAGTTTTTGCATTTGGTACAGGGTCCTCGATCAGTTTTGGACTATGAGACAGAGTTCGCCAATTTAGCATTTTATGCAGAGGCCTTTGTGCCTAATGAAAGAGAAAGATGCCGACGCTTTCAGGAAGGACTGCGAGATAGTATTCATTCGATTCTGATACCGATGGAGATCACAGACTATGGGGCTTTGGTGAAGAAAGCCCGTTTGATGGAAATTGATGCGGAGAAAACACAAAAGCGAAGGGACTTTGCAAAGAAAAGATCAACGTGGTCGTCTTCGAGTAAGGAGTCCTCGAGCAAAACGAGTACATCAGGGAAGTCAAGTGATTCAGGAAAGCGGTCTCGTCCCATTGAAAGCAGTGGCAGTGCACCGACAGTTGAGCAACGATGTGGCAAGTGTGGCAAAAGCCACAAGGGGCAGTGTTTAGTGGGAAGCAATGTCTGCTATTTGTGCCGTCAGCCTGGGCATCGATAGAGGGAGTGCCCTCGGAACCGAGAAGGACAAAGAGCAGCACAGCATTTTCCAGTGCCACAGGGCCAGAGGTTGTATTTGATGGGTCGTTCTACGGGAGGTGAGTACGCAGCCTCAGCTTCTACTTCCGTGCCAGCAGGAGCATATATAGAAGAACGTCAAGGACAAGAACGTCGAGTGCAGCCGCGAGTGTTCAATCTGAATCAGCAAGAGGCAAAGGCGGATGACACCGTTGTGACAGGTATTATCCCTATCGGTAACTATTTAGTTAAACTGTTATTTGATACGGGAGCAAGCCATTCCTTTATTTCTACCACAATATTGAATGCAATTGCGGCAAAACCATATTGGCTACAAGAGGTTTTGCACGTTACGTTACCAAATAACCAGATACTCACTACACAACAACGAGTAATTATTACGTTTGCTCTGAATGATAAGTCATTTACAACGGACTTCGTGGTTCTTCCCTTGACCGAGTTCGATATTATTCTGGGCATGGACTGGTTAACCCAATAGGAGGCAGTGATTGACTGTAAGACCAAAGAAGTATCAGTAAAGTGTGCAGATCAAAGCAGAATTACGTATCAAGGATTAGGTGAAGTGTCGAAAATGTTAATTTCTGCAATGAAAGCGCTTTCACAAATCCGGAAGGGCGGTCAAGCTATTCTGGTAATGGTGAAAGGACCTCCAGAAGAAAAGAAAGACATTACGACAATTCCAGTCGTATGTGAATTTCAAGAGTTATTCCCGGAAGAGTTGGTTGGACTCCCTCCAAAGAGAGAAATTGAATTTGAAATCAACCTCGAGCAAGGGGATAGACCGGTGGCAAAGTCACCATATCGTATGACGCCAAAGGAATTGGCAGAATTGAAAGTGCAGCTACATGATTTGATTGATAAAAATTTCATTCACCCAAGTTCCTCTCCGTGGGGTGCCCCCGTAGTGTTTGTAAAGAAGAAAGAAGGAACGTTACGCCTGTGCGTCGATTATCGTGAACTCAATAAGTTGACTGTGAAGAATAAATATCCTCTTCCTCGTATCGAGGATTTATTCGACCAACTTGTCAATGCTAGAGTGTTCTCTAAGTTGGATTTGCGATCTGGTTACCACCAGTTACGGATAAAAGAAGAAGATATTTTCAAAACTGCGTTCAGTAGCAGATATGGTCATTATGAGTTTATGGTTATGCCGTTTGGGCTAACCAATGCACCAGCAACATTTATGGATCTGATGAATCGGGTCTTTAAAGATTATCTGGACCAATTTGTGATTGTGTTCATTGACGATATCCTGATTTATTCACCGTCAGACGAAGAACATGCTTGGCATTTGCGATTGGCCTTGCAAACATTGAAAGAACATCAACTGTATGCCAAATTTTCAAAATGTGAATTTTGGTTGAGAGAAGTGTCCTTTCTCGGACACGTGATAACGAAACAGGGTTTGACAGTAGACCCCACAAAGATTGAATCTATCCTCAGTTGGCCGCAACCGACAATAATGACAGAAGTACAGAGTTTCTTGGGTTTGACAGGATACTATCGACGTTTTGTAAAGAACTTTTCAAAAATCTCTTTACCGTTGACCCAGCTAACCACGAAGAATATGTCATTTTATTGGTCAAATGACTGTCAGATCGCATTTGACATCTTAAAAGAAAAACTGACTACAACGCCGATTTTAACTATGCCGTCAGGTACGGAAGGGTTTCAGATTTATAGTGATGCTTCGTACAAAGGCTTGGGTTGTGTATTGATGCAGCACAGAAAAGTAATTGCATATGCTTCCCGACAGTTGAAAGATGCTGAGAAGAATTACCCAGTCCATGATTTAGAACTGTCTGCCGTGATTTTTGCCCTAAAGATTTGGCGACATTATTTATATGGCGTACGCTGCGAGGTTTTTACGGATCACAAAAATCTAAAATATATATATTATCAGAAGGATTTGAACCTTCGACAACGTCGTTGGTTAGAATTTATCAAAGATTACGATGTCGATATGCAGTATCACCCTAGCAAAGCAAATGTGGTTGCTGATGCCTTAAGCCGCAAGAACACAATTGGATTATCTGTTTTGTCTGGTTATGAAGCACAATTAGTGTATGAGTTGGAAAAGATGCAAATCACTCCACTCCTAACACCGAAAAGCAAACGAGCCCAGTTGTCTCAATTACAAATCAGATATACCTTGAAAGATAGGATTAAAGAAGTTTTGCCAAAGGATCCGTTTCTCGCTGAATTGCAAAAGAAAGTAAAGAATGGAGAGACTGGTGAGTTTACGGAACATAATGGACTATTACTGATGAACGGGCGATTGTGTGTCCCAAATATGAATAACATATGAAGAGATATTCTATATGAGACACATAACACACCGTATTCCATTCACCCAGGACGAACGAAGATGCATCATGACCTGAAGGAGGATTTCTGGTGGCCTGGTATGAAAAAGGACGTAATAGCGTATATTGCGTCCTATCACACATGTCAACTGGTGAAAGCAGAACACCAGAAACCTGGAGGATATTTGCATTCCTTACCCATACCAGAATGGAAGTGGGAAGACATTGCGATGAATTTTATTTTCGGTCTTCCTCGCAGCAAATTGGGACATGATGGTATTTGAGTAATTATTGATCGCTTAACGAAGAGCGCACATTTTATTCCCGTGCGACAGGATGGACCACCTGAAAAGTTAAATGATCTGTACATAGACGCTATTGTAAAATTACATGGGATTCCCCGATCCATTATTTCTGACCGCGACGGTCGATTCACGTCGGGAAATTGGAGATATATTCACAAACGTTTGGGGACAAAGTTATTGTTCAGAACAGCATTCCATCCCCAAACAGATGGACAGTCGGAGCGAACAATACAGTTCTTAGAAGATTTACTGCGTATGGTTGTATTGGATTTAAAAGGCTCCTGGGAAAAGTATCTGACGTTGGTCGAGTTTGCGTATAATAACAGCTACCAATCGTCTATCCAGATGGCACCCTTTGAAGCGTTGTATGGCCGACGTTGTCGAACACCATTAAGTTGGGCTGACGAGGGGGAGCGAACACTGTATAACCGGGAGAAAATTGATAAATGACATGAAAAAGTAAAGCTGATACAACAACGAATGAAGGTAGCGCAAGATCGGAAACAAAAATACTATAATGCTCGTCATCGTCTTGTTCAATTTCAAGTCGGTGACCAGGTATGTTTGAAAATCAGACCGTACAAAGGAGTTACACGTTTCCGATGACTTGGGAAATTGAGTCCGCGTTATGTCGGACCTTTTTCAGTCGTTGAGCGGGTAGGTGATGTTGCCTACCGCTTGGAGCTACCAGCAGAGTTGCAAAGGTTGCATCATGTATTTCATGTGTCAGCATTACGAAAGTATGTTCGTGACCCTGAAACGATTGTTGCAACCACAGATATACAAATTGAACCAGACCTCTCTAGCCCGACGGAACCATATCAGATTATAGATCGGCAAAACAAACAGTTAAGAAATCGAGATGTGACGTTTGTGCTAGTTTGGTGGAAGGGTCACCCTAGGCACGAAGCGACGTGGGAACGTGAAGATGCAATACGAAATCTTTTTCCTATACTGTTTGATAATATGGAAGAATGATTTTCGGGGACGAGAATTATTTAAGGAGGGGAGAATTGTGACGCACACCTTTTTGGTATGTACTATTATGTCATGTTTGCAGTAAATAATCACTTATATGATAATGTGTAACGAAATTGAATTTATTACAGGTAACGTCCCCGATGATGAAAAGAGAGGTAAGCAATATTGAATCGGCGTCGCCATGAGCTGTGAATCGACGTCGCCATGAGCTATGATTCGGCGTCGTGCGAGTTCTTCCTATGAATGTGTTATGCTATGTGTTGCGAGTTACTGAATATTGTTGTATGTATAACATTTTATTTTTGTATTGCTCTTATGATGTGGACGGCACATAATATTGTGACATATATGTTGTAAATTTAACGGTTGACTGGTTGGCTTGATTTGCTAGTGTTGTGGGTTTAATTCTATGTGGTAATGTTATATTGGCTGGTTGGTGCTTTTGAGCTGGGTTGGCTGGTTGGTGCTTTTGAGCTGGGTTGACTGGTTGGTGCTTTTGGGCTGGGTTAACCGGTTCGGCCTTTCTTTATAGGGCTTTAGCGGTGGTTTTTTTCTTATAACCTTTCGAGTCCCTGCTCCTATTCGGCATTCACGCATCTCTCTGCAGCCCGACGAAACCCAATAGCTAGGGTTTGGTGGTTTCTCCTTCCCGTCGCCTGGTATGGTGAAATCTTATGCTCCTTTCTTCTCTTCTACGTGTATGAGCTCTAAACGCCTCTTCTTTAGCTTACTCTGGGAAGTTTGGAGCTTTCTTGGCTTTGGTGGGAGAACTTTCAAGTTTCTTGGAACTAGGTACTTGCTTCCTTTTATGTTTTTCTTTTACTTGAGGGTTTTAGTTGTTGTTTGGCCGGCTGTACCCATGTGGGCTGCTGTTTTTGGAGTTGTGCCCTAGTTTCATTTTTGTTTTTGGACTGTTGGCCGGCTGGTTGTTTTGCCGGCTGCTGTTTTTTGGACTGTTGGCCGGCTGGTTGTTTTGATGGCTGCTGTTTTTTTGGCCAACTGGTTGTTTTGCTGGCTGCTATTTTTTTGGCCTGTTTGGCCGGTTGGTTTCATTGGAAGCTGCTGTGTTTGTGGGCTGTTTGGACTGTGCTGTGCTTGTGGGCTGTTTTAGTGGGCTGTTTGGACTGTGCTGTGCTTGTGGGCTGTTTTAGTAGGCTGTCATGTGGACTGTTTGTGTGGGTAACCAGCTATATGAAATGTTGCATGTGTTGGCTTGAATGCGTTGGGTCGCTGTATGAGATGCAACCTCGTGAAATAAATATTGTTGCATTATATATATACAGATATTGCGAAGGATGACATCTCCAAGTCGACGCGACGCCTATTCGAGATGGGGCAAGGAAATGGAACGAACCGCGGTGAGAATTTCTCTTTTTAATGTATGCTTTGCTTTACCTAAACATTTCACTGCTATAATGAAACTGCTTTATACAAATATATGTTGCGAATGCTATGAATGACCTCATTTAGAGGCAATCAAGCAAAAAAATAATTTCCGAGGGGACTAATGAAAATAACGAACTCATCATACATAAGCTAATGTGTCGACACATGGAACTATTAAGGGTAATATAAAATGAAGAATACTGATGTTGTGTACTGAATTACCAGGCCAGTCGAGCCGAAAGGCATAAACGCGTGTTGTACGTACTGGTCTGGAGACTGATGACCCCAAAGGGGTCGGACCCAAAGACTGAAATATGGAATACTGAGACTGATATAGATTCATTGAATTACCCTTAATAGTGTCTATATGAAAAGAAATACAAGCATAAAGAATATTGTCGTATAGCTTGACTGGCAGAGGTTTATTGTTTACTGTTTATGTATTTACTGTTTAAGATTTCTTATAGCCTAAGCCTATACTGAAACACTATTGTTAGTTGCTTCTATTAAGTTGCCTGCAAGACGAATTACAGAACATGCTCTAAATTATGTCATGAATGAAATGAACTGTTATATGTTAGCTTATTTAATTACACCTGTACTTAATTCTTATGATAAAACTATTACTGTACAGCAGATTAAAAAGGTAAATTTTCACTTAGTCTTATACAAGACTAACAGTTGTATTCTCTAAATTTTTAGGAACCGAAAAGACAGCGACCGTTCGTCGTTAGAGCTCATGTAGAAATTTATTGCTTTATTTTCTTTCTGTACTTGTATATAGAATGTTATGTGAATGATGTTTCAGATACGTACTCGTTATGAAATGCATATGTATATTTCCACCGTTCTTGATTATATATGACATTATGGATATTGTTAATTGTGGCGGACAATCGGGCCGTTACAGCGATCACCCCTTCCCCAAGGATCGAACTATACAGAGACCGATTTTTCGCTTTCAACAACACCCATAATAAGAAAAAGGAGCAATATCAACCGGTTAATTTCTGTAAACTTTCCCACAAAATATGAGGAGCACCTCCCCTAACAGTAGCTAGCGAAGAGTATACTCAAATCCCTTCCTCCAGTTAATCACCAACATTTAAAATCAGAAAGCATAATCCCTTTAAATGGCAACTTCGGCTGCATATTATACTTAAATCAACCATATGTTTCTAAACTTCAGCTAATACAAAACATCTACCCAACCATCATGTCATCTTTCAACTGAATTTTTACATAACAAAATTTAAACAAAAGAGATACCAATATACCAAAATTAAGAAGAAAAATTTGAACTTCTTATTTAATTACCGCGACGACTTAACACTGATGTTTACTTATTTTCATCATACGGGATATACAATAGTTTAAATTGAATATCTTAGTTATTCATTCGGGTCACTTCATGTTTTGGGCAGTTACACATAGTGTCTCTTAACAATCCAAAATCTGAAATTGAAAACCGAAATATACATCATAAATCAAAAATGAAATATACTTCTCGAATTAAAAAAAAAATATTGAAATCGATCGAAAACAAAATTTACATTTGAAATCGAAAACCTTGGAAAATCCTCCATCTACAGCGTGTCGAGCGGCTCATCGGAAGCCTCACAAAATATTGGCGACAGGAGAGGCAGCGTGAGGGGCAACCAGAGATGTGACGGGAGAGGTGTTAGGAGAGGCGACGGGAGAGGCGGCGGGAGAGGCGATGACAACTTCTCCATTTCGCGATTCGTCGAGGGTTTGCGTTTTGCGCTGGGAGTGTTTGTGTAGAAAAAAGCTAGTGAAAAAAAGACTTTACTTTAAGACTTTGATTTGCGCATAGCAAAATTGGATTTGCCTTTAATCTATACTATATACAACGAAGTATGATTTTGCCATACCGCGTAACTCGGAGGACCATCGAAGTAAATCGAGCTGTTCATTTCACTTGGCTTTCAAGATCAGCAGTCCATTTTTAAGATGACATACCATGGTAATGGTCCGCCAATAAATTTTCCTCGCAAAAACCCTATCCAGCAAAACCCACAGTCCGCAGAGCCCGATACCTGGCAAGCCCCCCTTGTGCCATCACTATTGGTCCACGCCGCCGCCGGCGGAGTCGCCGACAACCGGCCCGGAAATCACCGACGGGTTTGCCGGACCCCAACGAACCCACCGGTGGTCTCCGGTCAGGCTGGTGGTCTCCTGTCAAATCTCCGGCGGAGTCGCCCGAGGCCTGAACCGCGTGGCCCCGCTGTATTTTTTTCTTTTCAATTTTCCAATCAAGTAATATTTAAATTTTTTTAAAATATATAAAATAAATTAAATAATATGAAATGTCACTAGTAATTCTCTAAAATAATTATAGAGAGCATCATATGTTTGTTTGAAGATTGAAGACGCCGGGGGTCGCCTCACAGTCAGCTCGACGTCAGTCCACGCCTACGCGGCTACGCACCTCCATTTCTGCACGTTGAAGGTCCATCTTCCTCGATTCTCCTCCGCCGCCCCTCCACCGGGATTCCCAAAACCCTAACAATGGAATCCGAATCGCACCGCCTCGTCCACTCCCTCACCGCCCACCTTGCCCTCTACCATTCTCACGTTTCTCGACCAAACCCTAACCCTACACACCGTGACTCCATCCTCCGTTGGTTCTCCTCCCTCTCCACCGCTCATCGCCAGGCCGCACTCACCATCTCCGATCCCTCCTTTACTCAAATCGTACTCCAGATGCAGTCCCGTCTCCGCGGCCAAGGGCATTCACACTTCCTCCTCCTCCCCGACATCCTCTCCTCCTCCCACCCATCGCTCCCCTCCCTCTCTTTCCGCCCCTCTCGCGGTCTCCTCTCCCGCTCCGCCGCTTCCAACTCATCCGCCCTGGGCCTCTCCAACTCCATCCTTTTCTTCTCCTCCACCTTGTCTGGCGCCGCCTCAGCAGACGCAGTAATGGTTTCCGAGTCCCTTGTTACAGATGTTGACTGTTTCGTGGGTATCATGGATGGACTCTCCAGTGGCAGGTTCCTCTGCGAGGAGGTAGATATCCTGGGACTCACTGTACAATGGGTGGAGCTGCCATGGCTGAAGGATATGGGGTACTATACCTTGGAAGCTTTCATAGCGAACATGCTTGAGGTGGTATTGAGGCTGGCTTGGGTTAGCTCACAAGGGGGGAAGAAACCCAAGGAGAAGAGGTTGAAGGAGAGGGCTGCAGAAATTTCAGGAAAGGCAGCTAATGAATTTTGGAGGATTAAGGGTTGTCTTGGTTGGTGGGTTGGGTTGGATCCAGGTATACAGAAGAAGATCATTTCGACTTTCTTTGGGAAATCAACACGAGCTCTGGTACTTCTTCAATTCCTTGCATTTTTCATGAGTATGGTTACTTATGAAAACAATTAGTTCTAAATGATTGACTTTATTCTTGGATATTCTAATTTGAAGTAGAATCCTAAACTTATTATCTCTGTGGATTTTGGCAAAGATTTGACTTTATTGAACTCTCAATACACCTACATTTGGGTTGGGCTCATAAGTCCGGAGAACAACTCATGGCTGCCAAAGCTAGACGCTGAGTGTTATACACGGATCCGACACCAAAGAAGGATGAAATATACACGGGTAATCAATTACCCCTTGCGTGTGGGGAAGTTTTACCCTCGGAGGGGCGATGCAATACTCAAATTGCAATTTGTCTTGAAGTCGTCCCAACCCAAACGAGGCTTCCTCTGTTGTAACTATGGGCACCACAATTGTATGGAGCCCATGAGGTTGAAATATGCAACACAGTTCTACTGTCGCAGGGAGTGCACTAATTCATAAAGTATTGTTCTCAGCTCATAAGACAAATTAATGAGATTTCATGTCCATTGAAGAGAGGAAATTCCATCTTCACATAACACGACAAGTCTCGACCTTCCGTGCGGTTTCTGTAGTCTCTACCTTCCGTGCGGTTTCGCCAGAATTCACAACACTATCTACATAATGACCATCACGGGAAGAACATTTTGGGGGCATGTTGTGGTAGATGCATGCCATCTATTTGGGCAGAGAGGTTAGCACACATGTTCTGTTGTTCTGTGGCCCGAGCGACATGATTGACCGTCATTTTCTGAAACATCTTCATGACTTGAACGAGAGTGAGGCCACTTTCTTCCATCAGAGCAAGAGCTTACGGAAGTCTATGTAGCGGGTTCAGATCAAGAATCATAGGGGTCGATAGCAGGCTCGTGTTGCATGGATCGATCTGTAGATCGTTTGGGCAATTTGGTGTCGATAAATGTCCCCATCAGTTGTTTCTTGGGTTGGACGGTGGTCTAAAATACCCATAAGAAGAATTATTTGTGATACTGGAGTCATGGTTGCCAAGCTGTTAACGCCCGTTTTGTCTCGTTGTTCTGTCGGCCGAACTACGTGATTGTGGAAGGAAAAAAGGTGGAAAGCTTCGATGATGTCATTTGACTATGATACCAAGTTATTACATGCCCGATATTTAGATCTTGTAGGCGGACGGGGTATGAAAAAGTCTCATAGAGGTTTACAATTTGTCTTCTTGGAGCTAAAGGGGTGTGGGTGGCATTGCAGAAGGGAGCTCGCTGGAGAGGAAGACAGAGCAAGACAGATGTTTAGTGGGAACAGCCCCTAGCGGGTGTTCGTTGATCTGTGTTATCAAGGTGCGCGTCTAGGCGCGCCTGAGGCGCCGGGCGCACCAGGTGCACTCCATTGCGCCTCAGCAAGACTTAGGCGGGCGATGTGCCTGAGGCGCGCCAGGGCGCACCCAAGGTTCACCTAGACGCCCAAATTACTGAAATTCAGTGAATTGGGCGCCAAATTCATGAAAAAATCAGCGAATTGGGCGCCCAATTCGCGGAGATTCATTGAATTGAGTGTCCAAATCATGGAAAATCAGCGAGTTAGGCGTCCAATTCGCTTATTTCAACGAATTGGGCCCCCAATTCGCTATTCTCCATGAATTGGGTGCCCAATTCGCTGATTTTCCATGAATTGGGCCTCCAATTCGCTGATTTTCAGCGAATTGGGCCCTCAATTCATTGATTTTATTTTTTCCCATTTTTGCGGCTCATGTGCCTCAAACGTGCGCCTGAGCCTAGGTTCCAGGGCCCCTTTGCGCCTCGGCGCGCCTTGCGCCTTGATAACATGGTCGTCGATTTCCTGCTCGAAAGATGAGAGCAAGAAAATAGAATGAGAGAGATATTTTTGATTAATTAATTTCATAATAATCCTCCTGCCCCTTGCCTAGGCTAAGGCAAACAAGGTTTTGTTAAATTTATCCAAAATTTCTCCTCACATGGTTTAAAAAGTGATGTTTATGTGACAGTACAAAACATATAAATTTTTTAAATAAAGATACACACCCATCTTTTAAAACTTATTGCGCCTTCCTGCATCACTGGTACGTAATACCTAAATGTCGACCGGTAAGTTATAACATTGTGATTCTCATTCGCGGCGATTGACCATTCCGTAATATTAGTTGTTTTTCTAAGCTTAGGTGAAAATCAAGTGTTAAATTTATGGGGCTCAGGAGTTCTTATCTTTACTGCTTGTTATTATCTGTGAAAGCCTAACTTGCATTGCATAATTTTACATCGAGCTTTAATTTCCTATTTAAAATCATTCTCTAGATTTTCAAATACATCAGATAGTTGCATAAAGGATAAACATTCGTGCGTATTTCACACTATATAAAATTCATCCACAATAATATTTTAGGGCAAACTCTAAATTATAAAATTCATAAACAATTAAGCATAAAACTATAATATTAGTGTGCGAGTAGGGAGAGAAGATGTATACTTGAGGTGCACAAAAACAAAGTAGTATTTTTTTCGAAATCAAATGGGAAGAGCCTGGTGTATTGTTGACTTCAACCGAGGTTCTAGCAGACTAGGAGGTGCCAAAGTGGCTGATTTTTTGGAGGTCAAATTGCTAGTTGCAAAGGTGGTAATAGGAGGCAGTGGCGAGGCTTGGAGAAAAGGTATCAGGTGGCTGAAAGGAGGGTAGGTGACGGAGGACCCTTCTAATTTGTTGAAGGATGGAATAGGTGAGTTCACCGGAGCCACATGGGTCGGCTGGTAGTTGTGAATACTGGTGATTGCGTCTGGATCGGAAGAGGGTCCATTGTGACTAGGGGGGCTGTCGACTTGGAGATCGAGAAACTAAGAGTTTCTTGTGTTTCTTAATATTTGCCTAGCTAACTAAATAAGAGGGGGCCATTTATCTTTAGAATAGATAGTTTTTTTTGGGGGGGGGGGGGTTAATTATGACATTAAATGGTAATAAAAGATGAGATGTTTCTTTCTATGGTGTTTGTCGATGGAAATAAGAGAGGGGACTTCAAGAGGCTTTTTCATTTCATATTCCTCATTAAATTAGAATTTAATTTTAAATTTAGAATTTAAAATATTGAATTATAATTCCAGAGTTTAAAACATTTAAATTTAAATTTTCATTTTTCAAAACTTGCCTTATTTTATCATTTTATTTGATTTAACAGCCAATTCATTTAGGTTCTTATTGGTTGATCATGAAACAATTCATGCGAGCTTGCACGAGTGACATGTATGATACAAAACACGGATACCCTACTAGCGTGCACAAAATAGTAAAACACAAATTTGTGCGAAGACATGTACTACACAAAATAAAAAAAATGTGGTAAATAAAAAAAGAAATAAAGATGCAACTAAGGTTGCATCAATTCTCCCGAGGTTGAAGGAACTCCGAGAATATGATAGAACCTGCCACTGAAATATCCAAATTTTGGTCTGAGAAAATGGGCTGCCATTGCTCTGTCGTAGTAGATAATGGGACAAAGGAAATACTTGTCGCTGCAATGCATGACTTGTAGGTAAACCCTCTTTTATGAAAGATGCATGAAACCAATCTCCATTGAAAATATTTTACTCCTGATGATAAAATCAATCATGAAATTATTGTTTTCTAGATGCTCGCAAACTGTTATTCATAATTTCATGCATAATATATAAATGACCAGTAAAAATAAGAACATCAAATAGATTGTGGATCGAAAAAACAAGGTGAGAAGCAATGCAAGAAGTAAGCTGTTATAGGCTCCAGATTGAGATCGAGCGAGAGACCTTGAGAGGGAGGGATACCTTAAGGGATTGTCGTTCTCTTTCTTAGAGTTGGTCTACGTAATGACGTTGATGGAGTAGGAGATTGATGGGGGTGATGGTGTGCGGCTAGGTCATGCAGAGAAGGGGATGGGAGTTCGAGTATAAAAAGATAAAGATGGTGAGATTAGAAGGGAAGAGAGAGAATAGAAATTGGATAAAGCATCGGTAGAGAGAGATTAGAAATTGGAAAAATAGGTTTCTCGCGAGCACTTCTCACAAACTACGTCAACGATGATTTAGTCGTTTCTAGGCTATGAAGCATCGGTACTGGTACGAGTACCGTGTACAATGCGTATCTGACATGGCGGTACGTGGAGATCAGAAAAATAAGGATGAGTACTTTCAAGGCACAATGTTAATAAAATTGATTTATTTATGTATATATATACATATGTACATGCATATATGCCACCTTTTAAAAACGAGGGAAAATATAAAACATAGAAAATTCATATTGAGCAAGTAGAAAAAACATCTAATCCTAAAATACATTGTAAATCAACAAAATATTCAAATTTTAATCAAATTCTTCGTAATTTTAATGATAATAGGAAACTTAAGTCAACATTTTGTTACTGCAATAAACAAACACAACTAGTTGCATTTATGAGTCATTTTTTTTCTAAAATAAATGAAGAAGTTTTTTGTTTACTTTAGAAAAACACAGTTATATCACAAAAAACAGAACGATCTATCAAATCCAAGCTTATCCTCATACTAGAATAACATGTGTATATGTCGAGTATTGGGTACATACCGGTACCGGAAACGTACCTGGTACACGTATGCGGCCCCTGGGAAAGTATCCGTGCTTCATAGTTTCTAGGTAAAGAAACAACTTGATTCAAATGTCAATCTCTTAGATTTACCTATTGAATGTGGTTCCTTTCCTATTGTTTACATTGTCGATCTTGTGCCTTTCTTCGACGAGCCTCTAGTTATTATCATACACCTTAGTGCCTTATTTAGGCATGATCCAGCTAAAAGTCCTTTTGCTTCTCCCATGACTTAGCCATTTTTAATGATCCTAGGTATCCTCCATCATTAAGTATAAAGAATTGTTGCACAATCACATACTCAAATAGGCTTCCACTCGTGGCCTCGATTCATTACTGTTAGAAAAGTCCATGTAAAAGACCCATGTTTGTGGCCCATTTAGTCTTTTATTGTTTCTCTTTATACATTAGTCCCACACCTTGTATAGGAGACTCGTCTCTCTTTCTCTCTCCTATATATATATATATTCATATATTGTATTTGATAATTAAAAAGTATAGACAAGGTTCAGCTTTCTCTACATGGTATCAGAGCAACCGGTCCTACCTACGGTTTCGGGCGGACACTTCGATTTCCAATTGTCCAGCTTCTGTGGTTACTCCCTTGCTATCCGCCCCTTCTATCTAAACGCCCCCTTCTACGGTTACTCCCTTATTATCCGCCTCTTCTGTCTACCCGGCTTCTCCTCTCCTCTCATGGAACCACCCCCACTCTGCTTTTATAGCTTTGCTCTCGTGACACCACCCCCACTTATCGCGCGGTCTTCCCCCTAGCCGCATTTCTCCTCTGTTGTAGTCGCGGCTAGTCTGTTGCCGATCTCTCCTCTAGTCGCAGCGACCTCATCTCTTCTACTCGCGGCGACCTTCTTGTCGCTGGCCTCTCTTCTACTCGCGGCTCCGGATTTCTTGTCGTTACGATCTCCACTGTCTTAAACCGCGGCCTTCTCTTGCGCAGGCTCCTCTTCTAGCCGCCATTGTCTTGTCGCGCGGTCTGTCCCAGAGTCCCTCCTGTTCTAACCGCGCGGTCTGTCGCGCGACTTGCCTTTGTCGCCGCTCTTGTCGTCGCGGAATCTCCGTAGTCGCTGCGCTCTTCCCTGCTTCCTGCCTCTCAAGCCGCGCGAACTCTCCTCGTCTTCTCGCTGCTTGCTTGTCTTGTCGCCGCGATCTCTGCTAGTCGCCACGGTCTTGCCGACAACTCTAGTCGTTGCTCCTCGCGACACGCGCTGCCCTTGCCGATCTCTCTAGCCACGCGGTCTGGGCGCATTGTGCGACTTCTCCGGTGCTCCTGCTTTGCCGCGTGGTCTGTCCGGTGCTCCTGCTTTGCCGCTATGACCTTGCCGCTTGTCTAGCCGCTGTCTTGTCGGTCTGGCCGCTGTGACTCAATGGGGTCCTCAATTGATTCTTCAGAGCAGCCCACACCTCTTCCTCCAACCCGATTGCTCTCTGCTCCGGAGCTGCATGATAAGTTGAGAATCACCACCATTTCCCTCACTGGGAAGAACTTCATTGAATGGGTGCATTCTGTGAGATGCGTTTTTCAATCTAAGGGCCTTCTGCAGCATCTCACTACAGATCCTCCTTCACCCACTGATGACTGAATTCGTCATGATGGACGTGTTCAAACGTGGCTCCTCAACTCCCTTGTTGATGAACCTTACCACATGGTCATGTATCATGAGATGGCCAAGGCGATGTGAGATGAACTTCATTCTCCATACTCTGACAAGGACAGTCTTCAACACCTATATGACATCATCACATATCTTCAGACTCTTGACATGGGTGGTGCTGCTGACTTGACCTCCTTTGTTGCTCAGGCTAAGACACTAGTTGAGGCCTGGATCCGCCTTCAGCCCCTACTATAGATCTAGCTGCCCAGCATGCTCAGAAGAAAGTCGTCCGTATTGCCATGATGATGGCTCATGTCCCGCCTCATCTTCAGAGCGTTCGGGCTCAGATCCTCTCGTCAGCTGCTATC
Source organism: Platanthera guangdongensis (assembly GCA_039583875.1). Taxonomy (NCBI): domain Eukaryota; kingdom Viridiplantae; phylum Streptophyta; class Magnoliopsida; order Asparagales; family Orchidaceae; genus Platanthera; species Platanthera guangdongensis. The sequence goes on from CM077148.1 coordinate 179,078,129, forward strand.
CCCTCACTCTCTGATGTGCGCTCCATGCTGCTCAAAGTATCACCACCTCTTGATACTACTTGACCCCCCTCGCCGGTCCTCCTATTGCGAACTTTTGCACCCTTACTACCTCTCCCTCCTCCTGCCCGTGTAGGGCGTTCAGGCTTTTGAGGGAGGGGCCGTGGTGACCGACCACGTCCGAAGTGTTCCTTCTGTGGAAAGGACGGACACTTTGAGGCGACCTGCTATCGCAAAAATGGTCTTCTCCTTGTCCGACTGCTTCTTCTGCAGTCGACAACACCTCTGCCACTCGTGCTGACCTTGAAGAAGTCTGCCTTCAACTCCAGCAACTTCACGGCATGCTCAGCCGCCCGCTTGCCTTGCCTCCGTTGCCGCTATCTCCAATGAAGGTATCGCTTGTCTCTCCACTAGTCCACGCTGGATAGTGGATTCAGGTGTTACTCACCATATCACCTCGCTCAAGCCACCTCAATATTTGGATTCTCCGCATCCTAAGTGTATCACCGTGACCAATGAAAAGACCGTTCCTGTCTCCGGCTCCGCTAATATCCTCCTAAATTTCTCTCTCTCTCCGCTCGGCTCTTCATGTCCCTGGCTCCCCGTTTAATTTACTTTATGTCAGTCGCCTTACTGTTGCTTTGGATTGCTTTGTCACATTCACACCTTCTTTTCTGATGCAGGATCGACGGGCGCAAAATATCATTGGTAAAGGACGATTGCAAAATGGGTTCTACCTTCTTTATGTCCCCCCTACCATCCTCTCATCCATCACCTCCGTTGTTTGACATCAGTGCCTTAGACATGCTTCTCTTCCCGTGCTCTAGAAGGCTCTTCCAGAGATCTATCTACTTGTGTTTAAGTGTGATTCATGTATTTTGGGCAAACAACACAGTTCTTCGTTTCCTCCTCACTGTACTCAGGGCTCTGCTCATTTTGTTTTAGTACATTCTGATGTTTGAGGTTCGTACAAAATTACTAGTGTATATGATTATCGATATTTTATCACCTTTATTGATGATTATTTTTGCGTGACATGGCTATATTTACTTCGTGATTGCTCCGAGCTTCCCCGTGTCTTCCGGGCTTTCGTTCTTGAAACTCGCACACAGTTTTCCACACCAACAAAAACTCTCCGGACGAATAATGCTCGCGAGTACATGAGCCATGATTTTGTCACTCTATGCTCTGAATTTGACATTATTCACCAGACGTCGTGTGCCTATACCCCCCAACAAAACGACATTGTTGAATGTAAAAATTGACATCTTCTCGACGTTGCTCGCTCCCTCATGATTCACATGCAAGTTCCCAAGGCTTACTGGAACTTTGCGCTGTCGACGACATACTATCTCAGTATCTCATTAACCGTCTCCCTTCCTCCGTCATTCAAAATGCCACTCCGTTCAGTCTTCTCTTCCCCTCTACCCTGTCATTCTCCCTCGCCCCTCGCATCTTTGGTTGTACCTGCTATGTTCACCTACTTGGTCCGTCTACGGACAAGTTGGATCATCGGGCAGCCAAATGCATGTTCGTTAGCTATTCCCGTACTCAGAATGGGTATGTACGCTATTCTCCTACTACCCGCAAAGTGACGGTTTCTGTGAATGTTACCTTCTGGGAGGATCAACCGTTCTTCTGCTCCCCCCCCCCAAACCCACCTATTCCACCACGGCTCCTCCACCACCTATCCCAAGACCTGTCATCCCCGTTACCTCTCCTCCACCACGGCTCCTCCCTGACCTGGCTCGCGTTCTCCACAACCCCACTCTTATCTGTGTCTATACTCGTCGCCCTCCTCGCTCCGCTGCCCCGATGCAGTCGGCTTCGACCTCTGACACTGCGACCTGCTGATCCGACATTAGCCTCTACCGCTCATCCTATGACGAACTATGTATCATTACATCGTTTGTCCCCGCCTCCTCACACCTTTGCGACATCTTTATCCTCTATTTCTGTGCCTAACTTTGTGCAGAATGCTCTCCAACATCCGGGCTGGCGAGCAACCATGGACAACGAAATGACAGCCCTCTAAGCTAACCAAACATGGGATCTGGTTCCTTTTCCTCCAAGCCACACGATTGTTGTGTGTAAATGAGTCTCTGTCATCAAGCCTGCTCCTAATGGTACTATTGACCGTCTTAAAGCCCGACTGGTGGCTCGTGGCTTTACTCAACAACATGGTCTCGATTATTTGGAAACGTTCTCTCTAGTGGACAAGCTCAACACGGTTCGTGTCCTCTCTGTGGCTGTACATCGCCATTGTCCCTTACATCAGCTGGATATCAAAAATGCGTTTCTAAATGGTGACTTACAAGAAACGGTTTACATGCCACAATCGCCCGGATTTGAGACCACGGGGGAGTCCCGAGTTTGTCACCTTAAGAAGTCTATTTATGGTCTCAAACAATCCCCTCGGGCATGATTTGATAAGTTTAGTAAGGCTATTCGGGAGGTTGACCTTACTCAGAGCTCGACAGACTTCTCTCTATTCACTCGACATCGAACTATGAGAACAGTTCTTCTTTTGGTACATGTCGATGACATTCTAATTACAAGAGACGATTCAAAGGAAATACAAGCCGTCAAACAACATCTTAGTTCGGTTTTTTCAAACAAAAGATCTGGGGAACTTTCGATATTTCCTTGGTCATGAGATCGCAAGACGTCCTGATGGACTTGTCCTCTCTCAACGGAAATACTGTCTCGACCTTCTTCAGGATGCTGGCTATTCTGGATGCAAGCCGATTAACACCCCCATGGATGTCAAGCACAATTGTGCGCATATGCTTCTGATGCAGATCTTCTTCCAAATCCAAAATTCTATCGCCGACTTGTTGGAAAACTTATTTATCTAATGGTCACGAGACCGGACATCCTTTGCTGTTGGGGTGGTCAGCCGGTTTATACATGCTCCTCGGATGTCTCATCTACATGTCGTCGAGCACATCTTGAGATATCTAAAATAAACCCCTGATCAAGGGCTGGTATACAAAATTTCTTCTTTTACTCCCACATTGGTGACATATTCAGACGCAAATTATGCTGGTTCGCTGGATGATCGACGGTCCACCAGTGGATTATGTGCCTACTTTGGAGGTCACCTTGTGACCTGGCGCAGTAAGAAACAAGTTGTGGTTGCTAGATCTTCAGTTGAAGCCAAAAATCGGTCGATGACATCAGTTGTCTCTGAGCTTACATGACTTGAAAGTCTTTTCGAGGTTCTAGGAGTAAAACTCCCTTCACCTGCTACCTTACTATGTGACAGTCAAGCTTCTATATACATAGCGAAGAATCCAGTCTTCCACGAAAGAACGAAACACATTGAAGTGGACTGCCACTTTGTTAGGGAGAAAGTTCAAATGAAGAAGCTAGAATTGAAGCATGTTTCAGGCACTGAACAAGTTGTTGATCTTCTCACGAAAGCTCTAACCGAGTACCCTATTCTTCCAGTTCCTATCCAAGCTGGGTGCCTACGACTTGTACGCTCCAGCTTTGCAGGGGAGTGTTAGAAAAGTCCATGTAAAAAGCCCATGTTTGTGGCCCATTTAGTCTTTTATTGTTTCTCTTTATACATTAGTCCCACACCTTCCATAGGGGACTCGTCTCTCTTTCTCTCTCCTATATATATGTATTCATACATTGTATTTGATAACAAAGAAGCATAGACAAGGTTCATCTTTTCTCTATAATTACATTATAAGAAAATTGTGCAACATCAAAAAATTTGTCCCTTACAAACTATCTCACGTAATAGTCTACCGACTCTAATAAGGTATTCATCCTCTTTGTTTGTTCTTTGTTTTGAGGGTAGATACTTATGGACAAGTTTAACTCTGACTTCAATAATCCTAGTCATTACTTCTCAGTGAGGCGGGATATCCATGGTTCACAATGATTTGTGACAATACTTAATACTCAAAAACATTTCTAAAGAGGAACCTCACTTTCTCTTCAGTTGTGCGATTCTTTCGATAGAGTATGAAGTCTTCATGAATAGCTCAAAACCTCTCGATTTCAATAGGATGTTGATGAAGTCTAAAATTATTCCCACGGACGGTTTATTATTGAATACGAATTTAAGTAGGCACACTGTCTACTTAGGGGAGGTTTGGCTAAGTGTATTTGCTGCAGAGCAAATCCGCGCAGAGGCCATTGCAACTGTAGTCCCTGGGCCACGATCACGATCCACGAAAATTCCACTGAAATCCTCTTGCGCGCGGACCCGGTCGCATAGCAAATCAAATCCGCTCAGAGGCCATCACGACCGCATCCCCTGGGTTGCGATCACAATTCGCGGAAATATGCTTGCGCGTGGATCTGGCCGCACAACCGTGACCTTGCCAAACCGGCAACGGTCGCGACCACGCGGATCAAAAATCCGTAGTGTGGCGGATCCGCGATGCCAAACGTGCCCTTAATTAAACTATGGTCATGACCTCATCTCTTCTCTCCTTCTCCTTTGCCAAAATCATCCTCGTCTTTCTGTCCTTATGAAGCATTTGTGTGACATTGGTATGTCACGAGGAATTCAACTATGACCATGACCTCATCTACAATCTTGGCTAATCACTCTTGCACCTCTTTTTTGGCAGTGTGTGGAAGACCATCTATGCAAAGGTCATCCTCGGTCTTGTTGGGATTTGCGACATCACGGTTGCTAACTCCTCGACACACTCTCTGTTAGTCTTCATTTACTTTAACTTGTAAGTTTCTTCCTCGCCTCGTAAATGACATTTTTCAGTTTAGAAATGTGACTTGTGCTTCATTTTGAACTCATCACATGTTTAAATCCCTTACAAATCCTTCTTTATGTCTGTACGATTTTTTCCACCATACTGATTCAGTATCAACCAAATAAGAATTAGCAAATTTTACGTTTGCCCCATCTTCCACTAGATTGCACCCATCATGGTACAATTCCCCTTGCCATACAAAGTTTTCAACCTCCTTTATGCCCCTCTTTCTAACACCTCCATTAGTGGAGGCCTTGCACAAATCGAATTCTTCCATGACCTCGTTGAACGTCATTTGTATTACTTGATTTTCATGCCCAGTTCTTGTGAGCCTCCCTCCATCATTGACTTATTATCAAGTCATGTCTAGAGGTTCAACTTGATGGATTCCAACTCATAAAAACATGGCATCCAGTACACCAAAGTTCTCCAACTTCTCGTCAATCATCCTATTTCATAACGATTCCCAATGATTCCATTCACCAGTCCCGTTGTTGTTGCATGGACTTCCTGCCGTGGTTATCAATCTCTTTCCAAGTACCTGGCTCGGTTTGGAGACTACACTTTTGTTAGTTTCCCACTGTAAAATCGGTTCGGCGGTGCGAATGAAGATCTGAATGCGGGAAAACAAACTCTGCGACGCCGACGGGGTTGCATTTAAGGTGAACGAAACGGAGGCCCGGCGGAGAGCCAAATGAAGGCTTAATCCCTTTGTGGCTCATTTTTCCACTGCTTATAGACAACAAAGTCAACCTCTCCAAAGGCTTGTGGTGAAGAAGAGTAGAGAAAGGCAACTCAAGATATGTGCTCACAAGTGAGAAAAAAGATCTTGAGTAAACTGGGATGCTTTACAATTAAAACGGCCCTCCTTTTTATAGGCTTGGAAAAAATTTCCTTCCAAAAATTAGAAGGATCTAGACTTCTCTACATAGGATTCTTCTGCACACTTATTTTATCTACATAATTCATGAATAATTCAAGCAATTCTACCCCATTCTACAGAAAGTGACCTAGAATCTTCTAGATTCCAAAACCTTCTACAGATTTCCATCATTTACAATTCCTCCGTGTTCATCTATTCTATTCTAAAATATTTTTCCCATGGGTAAAATGTATCATAAGAGGGCCTTGGGCTTGTGGGCCGTGACATTAAGCCGGCACGTCACCTACTTCTTGGCCGAACATGCCCTTTGTGTTCTGCAGAATCACATATGCGCTTCAGCTGATCTGCATTGTCATATGGCAGGAAGTGATTGTACTTTTTAGTCAGTTCTTATATGGTTACAACTTACGACTATTTTTGGCATTGATGTTTATGATATAAATTCTGCTTAACTCTTTAAAACTTAAGTTTGCAGGCCAGTGAGATAATCAAGGAAGAAAATACTTTGAAGAATGTTTTTGGTTATTTAAACATTGTAAGAAATGTGGAATTACAATATGGTGGCTTGTCATCGTGGCAAAAGTGTAAACCAGCACCCTTCAGGAGATACACAGATTCTGGTTTGGATTTTCTTCCTTGTAGAGTGCCAAAGAATCTGACTATTATTTGGAAAAAACTGGTAATAGTTCATGACATATCCAACATTCTTTTAGAGTGGCAGTCCAGCAACAGTGAAGCTGAGAAATTGTTCTTCCGTTCATTGGGTTCTAGTTTCACTGTTTCTGACCATATTACAAGAAAATTGCAAAATGCGCTCATGGTTGTTTATACTAATTTTATTAATTATGAACTTATGGTGGATACAAATTTGAGCGTTTTCTCTCAAAAAAAAGCCGAAGAAAAGCGTAATTTTGTATGCCGGAAAGGGAAAAGCAGATCTCACTCTTCGAAGAAGTGTAATCCTATGCCTAAGGATTACAGTACTACTTCTATCACGCCATATGAGAGTTCCAAGGTATTTTCATTAGTTGCAATGTCTGTTTGCTTTCTTACTATTTCCGATTGTTGAATGCAATCTTAATATATCTGAAGGGTTGATTTACAGAAACTGGATTGTAGCAGTGAGCTTTGTTACAAAGAGAACACTTCCTCTCTGGTTGCTAGAAGAATCATAGATGGTGCTCTCTCTCTTGATATAAAAAGTGTGCCTAAAGTGAAATCATTAGTTGTACAAAAAGAGATGGTAAAGCTTTCAGTTTTGTTCTTTATATGGTGGATGGCCCTTGTACAGTTGAATATATTTTTTATCTGTTGTAGGACAATGCAAATGCAAGTGTTTCAGTTAATAGCATGGAAAATACTGGTAAAAGAAAAAACAGAAGGAAGGGGGCCAAAAATAAATGCTATAACTTAAAGAATATTGGAAAGCCCAAGTGTGAAGACAATGAAGGCAACTTTACACCAGTTGCTGCTGAGAGGGAACCAACTGGGACCTTTGATTATGTGTGCACCTCAAACTCGAAGCCCAAATCTGTTGATTTATTAACATACGGCGACCTTTTAGCACCATCCTTTTCTGACGTTTCCCCTGAAAATGCAATGGTGGATGTGCCACAATCAAAACAAGTCATCCCAGAATATCAGTCTCCTAGTTTGACGGAAGGTAGCCATTCTTCTTCTGGTAAAATAGGAAGTGATATGTCCAAATATGTTTGTCCTTGTCTTAGAATGAGTGAACCATCTCTACAAACTACTTGTAAGAGTAGTACATATCCTAACAAAGAGATTGATACTCGGATGTGCACTATGTGTGACCCATCTCCGCATACCCATGTGCTTGATAATGTGGCCACAGAAGGGAAACAAGAGTCTCTAATTTCTACAGTTGCAAGGGACTCTGCTTCAAAATCCTTTGTCTCAAAGGAATGTTTAAAAGCTGCATCTGATGAACGAAGATCAGTGATGCACAATGTTTGCAGTGAATTTTATACATATGGAGGTGTAGATTCCATGCAAGGAATATCATATGAATGGCCAAGCATAACTCCCCCTCATTTTCCATATATTAATTCCCATTTTCTCCCTGCTACTGACAGACTACATTTAGATGTTGGTGTCAGCTTCCCTTATCGCAATCAGATGCCCTCCGTGCCATCAAAAACTCATGCGGGAAACTCATTGAGTGAGTCTGGACATAGGCAGATCTTACATTCTTTGGCTTATCCCATAAGCTATGACTGCCCTCCCATGGTTAAAAATTGTAGCAGACTAAGTCAAACACATACATTTAGCTATGAATCTACGTATAGTCAGAATATACCATCTTCTTTGTGCTCGAGGCTTGCCTCATGTGCTACTCATGGAGTGCAAGTTAATGTGGCATCTGGAGATAATGAGGTTAAGCATGCTGGGGATATTATTGATGTATATGATTTGAAAAACGTATCTGAATTGGTTGAAGACGAAAGCTATTGGTTGTCTGAAGAGGAATCAGAGCCTCATGCAAGGTCCGGAAGAGACTATAATAAATTTTTTGGTGGTGGAGTTATGTATTGGAATCCAACAGAACTTGTAGGAATCGGATTTTCACGCCCACCTTCCCATAGTTCAGAAGATAGCTCATGGGCTTGGCATGAAGCAGACCTTAATAGAACTATCGATGACATGGTTGGTTGCAAGTCTGGGTTGCCTACTTACAATACAAATGGAAGGGCATCGCCACCTTCATCATATTGTTCGCCATTTGATAATTTGGCATCAGGACACCCATCCGTGGTTTATACAGTTGCAGGGAGTGATGGTTCTTGTACTGCAATACATTCGCCATCTGTATCATATTCTTCTGATGAGAAAAATTCATCTTCTACTGCTAATTCTGCTGCTTGCATTGAAGGATTGAAAGGAGATCCATCTCCGTACCCAATATTGCGCCCAATCATTATTCCAGGTATGTCTAGAAAGGGATCACGATCGGACTTGAAGCTTGGTCATGATAATAAAAGCCCTTGTTTAGCTTCTGCAAGGAGAGATAACCCTCGGATCAGGAGACCTCCATCTCCTGTGGTTCTTTGTGTTCCACAAATCCCTCGGCCTCCTCCATCTTCTACTGTTGGAGAGTCAAGGAAACGAGGATTCCCTACTGTGAGATCTGGCAGTTCAAGTCCTAGGCATTGGGGTGTGAAAAGTTGGTTCCATGAAGAAAACTCGGTGGCCGACACTCATCTTTGTTTAGATGGTGCGGAAGTTGTGTGGCCAACCTGGGCAAGAAAAGGCCTTAGAGTTGCTGCGGTTGCACAATCTCTTCAAGGATCTCTGCTTCAGGATCATCTGATTACTATTTCTCAGCTTGCTCATGATCAGGAACATGTAAGGGTTCTTTGTAGGTCTTAGATATGTTTCATCTATGTTTTTCTAGATTCTGAATGAATGTTTTTTGATTAAGGTTACTTTTGGCTAGGAATTTTACTTGGAGTATTTATGTTACAGCCAGATGCTGCATTACCTTTACAGCCACCTGATCTGCTGAATGGCTCTTGGAAGGGGTCACTATCAATTCTGCAGAATCTTCTTCATGAAGAAATTGACTTTTTTTGCAAGAAGGTATCGACTCCTTCAGAATCCTTTTCTACTGTCAATGTTTTTCACTCTCCTCTAATTTTCTTGTTTCCTGGTCTGTGTATGAAGAGCCCAGAATGAAGTTTGATTTTAACTTGGGGCATTGCCACAAAGTCTGCTAACTGGAAGTAAAAAATTTAAAATTTGTGAATGGAACTTCACTTCGAGGTCTTTGCTATTAACCCTTAAGTGGAGAACCTCATTTGAATACAAATGAACAATTCTGCTGGAATCTGGAAATGCTATATCTATAGTATAAATGTGAAGACTTTTTTGGGCGTAATAGTGTAATGGAGAATACCACCGGGCTAATCTTAATTGCTGGATTTGTTTTTAAATTAGATGTTTTAAAAAACTGAGATAGGATTCAAGTGCCTACATTAACATGTGGTCTCTACTAACGATCATTGAGTGGGCGTGTTGCTCGACAATCTCCCGCCCGCTCCACGCTCGTTGAGCCTGCCTCTTAACGACGGTGGAGCAGCAGCTCGCTGATGGTCAAGGAACTACTGACTAATAGTGTTCTTTTTAAAATCAAAGGAATTGATTATTTATTTATAAATTATCTACATTAATTTTTTTTCTTTAATACAAGAACCATTTCATGGTGTTCCCTCATTCCCTTGTAGTGAACACTCCACTCGCCCTCCTCTGTGTCTAGCAAAACAAAAATTTTCAGAGGTTGATTGAAGCTAAAAAAGCATGTTTGCTTTACCGATATGGGAAAAAAGTAGGTTACTAAAAGTTGAGTTGTTAATTGTCCCTTTACAAACATGTATGACTAACCAGCTGTGAAAGCTTCAGAGGTGGATTAAAGCAAGCTACCGTGAGACAAAAGGTCTTCTATAATAATAGTAAGTTGTGGCAGTATTTCTTAGTTTACTAGCTTGGATATGTGTTGGAGTTATCTTGACATTTTGGTCCCTTCAAATAGCGGATGCCACTTGTCTACTTATTGGAGGCATATGGCTTGATAATGGCAGAAGCCACAACTATTGAGAATTCCTTGGATGGTCTCCCTTTTTAGCAGTCAATTTTAGTTTAAAATCTTTTGTAATTTTGTTCTTATAATTCAAGAATATCACATCCTCTGGAAGTTATTTTACTGGCTCAGTAAATTACTTAGACTAGCGTTTTGGGATGCAATGCCCCTTTTGTTGCTTTGAAGAACAAAAAGAGCAAAATAACCTTGAGGACCAAGTCAAAAAAAAATTTACCTACACTCAAGCAAGAGAAACAAACAGGGTTAACTACACGCTCACAACATCTGTCAGAAAGACGTGTTTTGTTCAGCGATATTTTTTTATTGAGTTGAGATTAACTGCCTACTGTTTTCTTTCATTGTTAGCTATCAGGAAGCTTATAATTTCATCTGCATATTTTTTTCTTCTGTCTTCATCCTCTTTTTATTTCTAATTTCAGTTTTCATCGTTTTTCATCTCTAACTTCAAAATGTTTGCTTAACCATTAGTTGCATTTATAGGTTGCTGCAGAGAACTTGATCCGGAAGCCCTATATTAATTGGGCTGTTAGACGGGTTACGCGGTCACTTCAGGTACTTTGGCCTCGTTCCCGCACCAATATATTTGGTTCCAGTGCAACTGGTTGGCTCTTCCAACTAGTGATGTAGATCTTGTGGTGTCCCTTCTCCTGTTAGGAATTTGGTGAGGAATTTGTGATTTTGTTAATTTTCTCCTCCAGCCTTTTTTATGTTTATTTGTTGAATATTTTACGAATCAAGATACTTATCAGGAACCTATAAAAGAAGCTGGAATCTTGAAGGGCGTAATGGTATTAAGGAAACTGTCTGCAGGTATTTTATTTGGTCTTAATTCATCTTGAATTTATTGCTCCTAAGGGTTCAGAGATAATAGCTTGCTGCATCTATGGTGTATAGATTGTAAAGCTAAACACAAAACTTTAAACACTTGCACTGACCTTTAAATCTCAATCTTAAACACTAAAATTGACTCTAAAATCCCCTATAACCATAAACCCACTATCTAGGCTTGCTTCATCTAGGTGTATAACGTAGTTCATGTTAATCCTGTGGATGTCTTCTGCTAAAAATGTAATATTTTTGGTAAGCAATTTATCTAATCCTTGATAGTTCTCAGCAATGTCATTTGGCATCTTAAGCAACAAAATCAATTATTTGCACTTCTACTGTTTGTGTTGATGTTATTGGCAAAGGGGCAGCCCTGTGCACAAAGCATCCCGCGCATCGAGGATCCGGGAATGGTCCCACTACAACGGTGAAATGTGGGCAAACCTTACCCGACATTTTTGCAAAAGGCTGCTTCCAGGACTCGAACCCCGTGGCCTCAAGGTCACACGGCAACACCTCAACCGGTGTGCCAAGGCTCCCCATCAAGGAGTAAACATATATGTCTACACATACATACGCTATATTGTTCATCACTTTTGTGCTTCATTTGATAATACTTTTTAGAATCAAGCCGGCACATTATGTAAATATAGTGGAAGTGCTATACTGCATGAACACATTGTTACAGTTGCCTCTGAATAACAACCTATGGAAGGAAGATTTCTTATGGAAAGGCATGATGAGGATCTGACATAGCAGTACTTTTATTTTTATTTTTATGTATTTAAAATTTTTATTTTTATTTAATGAATTCTTTTTCCTAAGGTGCTATCCTTATCTATTTTGGGGACTCTTGTAATTTAATGTGCTTGTTCGACCATATCTAATAAGCAGAACTTATTCTAATTATTGAGATTTGGCAGCTTTCTCTCGGTTGAGCTCTTCTCTAGGCAGATCATCATAGGAACTCATGGTGGTTCTAGGAGCATGGAGCAATCTACAGCCGCTTCCTCCATTGATGCATGATTCCCCATGACCCAATTCACTTTAGGATATCTAATACACGTCCTCCATTTTCTTATGACCATGTGCAACAAACTTTTCAAGCAAACTGATCATCTCTGTGAATTTAGTTTAATTCAAAGATACACAACAATAATAGTGCGGCATTACAATGCCGAGCGTAGTTTAAGGTTAATTTATAAAGCAGGTCCAAGAAGAGTACATTCATCCGATCAGATAGATTTTCATTAAAGCAATTTTATTAATTATTGAAAATATTCCAGGGTTAGATTCACAATATATAGGTTAAAAAGATACAGACTGTAGAGAAATCCTTGAAATAATCCAGATTTTACCTGTACTCTTGCCATAAAATACTTGAAAATATTTGATGAATCCTTTTGGTGAGAATAACATGAAACTATGAAAACATGCATATTTTCTGAAATTTCCAGTGACAAACGAAGTTGGCCATAATGTAGAGTAAATTTTCTAATTAAAGCTTATTTACCAAGCTTATGACTTCACTGTCATGATCAAAAAAGCATTCTAGAAAATGGTAAGAATTGCATTTTTTTATTTAGAGAATTTATTTTCTTTACTAGGAATGGATATTTGATAGTCTTGTTAGTAAATTTTGTGGTTAGCATATAGGAATATCTTGTGTTGGTGGAAAATTTTGTTATTGATCTTATGAAAACAGTCATATACTTTGACCTTATTGTGTATGACCATTGCTATATCTCATTGGAAACCATGACTTGCTGTGTAGACAATTGAAAATAATCAATCCAGATTGACTCGAGACTAGTTTCAGTCATCCTATTCTTGGCCTAATAGACTATATTACTTTTAATTGTCCCTATTGATTTCTTGATTTAAGCTGATGGATCAATTTTTAGAGCAGACTTTAATAGCCTAAACAATTCAGTTGAGCCATATTGACGCAAAATTAGCTCTGTCGGTCATATGATTGAACTACTTGGCTTTGATCAATTTTGTCTTAGTCAAGACAAATGGGCTTGCTTATGCCCTAGATCTGATTTAGACCTATTATTAAGCTTTATTGGGTTAAAATTTTCTATCCTAATTGGGTTAAAATTATCAAAAAATTCGGTCTTGGGTTTAGTTTAATACTTAATTTCATTTTGGTTAACCTTATTTAACCTTCAGGTACATCTGAATAGCACAATCCTAACCATGTTCCTACACCTTTAGGATGCAAGCAAACCAAATACAGTAGAGCAAGCAAGGCTTGATTTGAGTTGATCTCTTGAATTACTTTTTTAATCTTGAGCGAATCGTATATGCATCTCTCTCTCTCTTTGTGTACACACACACACACAAGCAGTCGGGGACCCCGTGCGGGGGAAGGGGCGACATTGATCGTGAGGGCGACATTGGTTGGGGGCGGCGACATTGATCGGGGGCGGCGACATTGGTCGGGGCGGAGGCATTGGTTGGGGGGGCGGCATTGGTCGGAGGCAGAGACATTGGCCGTGTGCAACAACATTGTCGTGGGGGAGACATTGGAGGGAGGCAACATTGGTCGTGGGGGGGTGACATTGGTCGTGGGGCGGCATTGATCGTGGGCGACGACATTGATCGTGGGGGGGGGGGCAACATTGGTCGTGTGGACAGCGACATTGGTTGTTGGGGCGCATTGTCGTGGACGGCGATGTTGGTCGGGGGCGGCGACGTTGGTCGGGGGGCGGCGACGTTGGTCGGGGGCGGCGACGTTGGTCGGGGCGGCGACGTTGGTCGGGGGCGGCGACGTTGGTCGGGGGCGGCGACGTTGGTCGGGGGCGCCGACGTTGGTCCGGGGCCCTTGAACATCACAGTGAGAATAACCCAAAAAAACAGATAAGTGGAAACACATCAGTTTTTATTAAGCTTCTTTCTAAAATAAAAATAAACATGTTTTCGAATGCAAAAGTATGAGTTGGTCATTGTTCAGGCTTGTTCCTTTCTACGTCGAACTTCCATAACTTTGATCTTCCATAACTTTGATCGCTGTTGGACAATTTGGGTTCTAAGACAAACAACTATGGACGGATAGTTAGTTACATCATAGGAAGACATTAAAAAGATAAAGCATGCTTCCATACCTTTCGGGATATGTTTAGTGACAATTGTTTTCATAAATGACATTTTGTCTTTCAAATAACTCATCCAAGTTCACTATCACATCAAAATTATTTAGTAAATAAATTAGTGTGATCTTCATCAAAAGAACATATATTTCAAAGAAATTAAACAGAGAAAAATTACCTTGGTCAATTAAGTTTATTCCAACCTTCAACTCGTTCACAGCGGACACATGACTACATCTCAAAAAACACTAAATTTTTCAGATCAATACAAATAAAACCCAAAAATCGCCTCATCAACATCAACGGCATGTCACTTCCTCAAAAGAACAATACAAAAATTTCAAAGACATCAACAAACCTGACATCGCTGGTGTTACAACACCGCCTGCTTACTGCTATGACCATAGCGGTATCAAACAACACTAATAATAGTACAGAGTATATACAAAATCTAAATTTAAACATATGATCTAATTGGACATATAGTTCACTGCTACTATTCAGTATCTTTCCGACTTCGGAGATGATAATTTTTGAAGAGAATCAAACCAATTCAAACTAAGTAGATGATGAAATTGCCATGTTTTCAAATACTAAACCTCAATCATTTCATTAGAATGTAAATTCAACAGTTGGAGAAGAATTTCATTAGCACAATCATATTCTGGAGAAGCATTTCATTAGCAGAACCTCATTACTAGAATTAAAACAAAATCTGTTAATTACTAAGATGTAAGTGCTAAGCTTAAAAAGTATAGCAAGCTTACAAAGAAAGAAGGTTCATCCAAATGCTGTGTGGATAAAATACCCACTTTTACCACCATTCCAGTTAAAAAACTTTTTCAAGAGTTTGTGTTATGCGAGTCCAAATGCAGCAACTTCAAAACCACACAAGACGGAGGTTTTACTAGGATCAGTAAAAAGAATATGCGAAAGTAAATCCTCAGAACAAATAAAATTGAAGTTTGTTGATACCCACAAAACTTTGATGACACACTTCATCAAGGAGGTGTCGTCAAATGACCTGTGCCCTAGATGAAGTATCCAAAGCTTGGGTGGGAAATACACAGACGTTGGAGCAGTGCAAGAATTGTTCAAGCTATGGAAAAGAGCAAGACATTACGAGGAAGTTGAAATCGTTGGATCCTTGCAAGTCCAAATCGTCGGAGATGCCTTTGCCGTCGACAAAGAAGTCAATGAAGCATTTTGAGGGGAGTCACAAGAGAAGGATCGATGTCTTGTATGCATAACTGGTAGGTCACTACTCACTAGGTCTTCTACAAAGGAGAGATCGAGGGATGAAGTAGCTTACTTACTGAACCCTCACCTAAGCCCACGCCAAACCAAGCCTCGTCCCTCACGTGGATCCATAAACACCCCCCACCCCCCCTGCAAAACCAACCCCCTACTCCATGTAATCCTGCAGCGCCCTTTGCCTCACCTCCCAACCGACCGCTTCCAGCTGCAGGAAAACCCACTGGACAGCACCCTACAACCCCTAAATTCATTCCTGCAACCGTCCAGCCCCCTATACGATCTCCGACAAATCTCCATATGTCCTGAAAGTCCCTCCCAGCCTTCCAACCTTTTGTTGAGCCCCTCCCAGCAGCTGGACTTTGAATTCAAGCCCCCTCTAGTCGTGGAAACATCTTTACCTCATTGTTGGGAACCTTCAACAACATGGAGAAAACATCAGACATTGATGGAATGGTAGGAGAGGAAAGGATATGCGCCTGGACATTGTGGAGGTGTGGTGGAACACGAGCCATCGCCAATGCAATACCGACACATCTCTTACTGAGCTCGTTGAGCGACAAGATCCGGCGCTAGTAGCTGATGTTGAATCCAGGCCTCACACAAGAGTCTTGAATTGGGCAACAAAGGACGTAAGGTCACCCTTGCACCCTGGTGGATATTTTGAAGAGCCGTAAAATATCAAATAAGTGTTGAAGGGCACCTTTCCCAAAGTAGAGGGAGTGGAACTCATCCCACATGGCTTTGGTAGTGGTGTGATACATAGCCATCCGATTTGGTTCACTATCCATATAGTTCAAGATCCAGATTGAACTTGTCCATCGTCCTGAAGACGCTGCTCGGTGGACTCAGTAGGTTGGCCCGAGTGAGGTGGTATGGTTCACTATCCATATAGTTCAATATCCAAAATTGAGCTCGGCCATTATCCTGAAACCACTGCTCGTTGGACTTGGTGCCTCGACAGGGTTGGCCCGAATGAGGTGGTGAAGGCCCTTTGGTTTGGAGAACAAGACGGACCGAGTGCACACATTGTACAAAATTCTTCTTCCTTGCGCGGGAGATAGTAGTGATCTGAAGTTCATCCTGAGCATTAGAGAGAGGAGCTGGAGCAGTCGTGGTAGCATATGCTACATTTGTGCCAATCGGGTAAAGAAATCCATTGTGACAGAAGAATGTGATCTCACTACAAAGGAGGACCACCGAATAAACAACAACTTGCAGGGTCTGTGTGATGTCCCTGGTCCTACTCGCTCGTGTACTCTCATTTCCACCAAGGAGACGCACCAGGCGACCGTCCGGGCTGCAGCCCAAGCACCCCAACCCCTCTCCATACAGGCGGGTTGTTGGTAGTCACAACCTCCCTTTGATGGCGAAACTCTTCGGTTAAGCAGACAGCGCGGGGAGTTCCCAGGAGGTCACCCATCCCAGGACTACTCCATCCCGAGCACACTTAACTATGGAGTTTTTCCACATCTCATCACCAATCGAGCTGTGGAAAAACTCTATAATTAAGCGTGCTCGGGCTGGAGTAGTCGTGGGATGGGTGACCTCCTGGAAAGTCCTCGTGTTGTCCGCTTAACCGGAGAGTTTCACTCATCAAAGGAGGCTGTGGCCACCAACAACCCGCCTGGATGGAGAGGGGTTGGGGTGTTTGGGCTGCAGCCTGGACGACCGCCTGGTGCGTCTCCTCGGTGGAAATGAGAGTACACGAGCGAGTAGGGCCAGGGACGTCACAAAAAAGTGCACTTTTTTATTGTAACGTCCCTGCTCCTCCCAGCGTGTACTCTAATTTCCACCTGGTCCGATTTCGGTTCATTAAATCCATAAATACAGCTGGCGCGTTTTGTTAATCCAGACGGCATAACTACGATCTCAAAGTGTCTGTATCCCGTACTATAGGCAGTTTTGTAAATATCATCTTCCTTGATTCTCATTTGATGATAACCCGATCTCAAGTCAATTTTGAAAATACTTTTGCATTAACAAATTGATCAAATAAATCATCAATGCGGGGTTGTGGATATTGATTCTGGATCGTCACTTATTAGTTCGCGGTAATCGATACATAATCGTAGCGAACCATCTTTCTTTTTCACAAATAGCACTGAGGCTACCCACAGTGATGTACTTGGACGTATGCAATCTTTATCTAATAATTCTTGTAATTGATTTTTCAATTCTGTCATTTCTTTGGGAGCTATACGGATTGGTGTTTTTGCTACAGGTGCTACTCCCTCCATCAAATATATGGTGAACAGAGCAAAAAGGGTTATTACGAGATCTACAAATTTAGAACTGCTTACCTGCATCACTACCTCTCAGATTCAAGCTTACTCTTTCAATTGACAGAGGAACATTCATTTAAAGAAAGAGTAAGGAAGGTGATGGATCAGGATCCTATCTTTGTGAATTTTTTGAAAAGGTTAAGAGTGGCCAATCAACCGCATTTGTAGAAAATGATGGGTTGTTATTTCTAAATGGAAGATTATGTATTCCTAATATCAGTTCAATTCGATTTGAACTATTTTACGAAGCGCATCATACAACCTATTCAATTCACCCTGGAAGAAAAAGATGCATCAAGACCTCAAACATGAGTTTTGGTGGCCACAACCTCCCTTTGATGAGCGAAACTCTCTGGTTAAGCGGACAACACGGGGACTTCGCAGGAGGTCACCCATCCCGGTACTACTCTCTCGCCCAAGCACGCTTAACTATGCAGCTCAATTGGTGATGAGAAGTGAAGGAACTCCATAGTTAAGCGTGCTTGGGCGAGAGTAGTACCGGGATGAGTGACCTCCTGGGAAGTCCCCGTGTTGTCCGCTTAACCGGAGAGTTTCGCTCATCAAAGGGAGGATGTGGCCACGAACAACCTGTCTGAGGGCTAGAGAGGGGTTGGGTGCTTGGGCTGCAGCCCGGTAACGGTCCGCTTAAGGCTAGTGATTGTTGTTTGTAATAGTTTGTTTCACGTGGGACCCTTCATTTATGGTGTGCAATGCAGTTCTTGCAAGTGTGATCTGTATTGAACATATTCCTTCACTATGACTTTAGTGCCTACTCAGTATTTTAGAAAGCATAGTATACAGAGTGAAGCATGCATTCCTTGATATTATTTCAAATTTTCTTATTTTGAAAATTCATCTTATTTCAGATGTTGAGTACAATGAATATTTGGTGAAAGAAATGAATAATAATTATACATGAATGCAGATTTTATGAGATGTGATTGTTGTAGAGCTTATAATTGAGTCTCCTGCCATGGATTACTTGTTTTCGGATAGTAGTCACAGTGCAACAATGTTGCCTTCCTTGAAAGTCACTCACTTTTCACCCTGGGGTTCAACGGGATGACTGGGGGATTGTTGACTGTTGATTTGTTGGTGTCGAACGCCTCTCACTTGAACCCATGGCGCGTTGTGTTAAATTGAAAAAGAAATAGTAGCCCCCTTTCCTTAAGTGTGAGTTTTATGGCTGTTGGGTACGCACTTGGTCCTACAAGTTGATTGAACGATAGTCATGTTGCTAGTGTAATTCAGTGAAATTGTTCCCTTTATTGATCAATTATAGATATAGATATTTTTTTCCTCTGCTTCTATTTAATGATTGTTGATTTTTGTGTGATCTGTATGAGATGTTGGATGCATTGTGTTGTGAGTGTATGATAGTTGTGTCAGTTTGCATGATGTGTTATTTATATGCATCAAATCGTTGCTCATCTCATATTTTCAAAAGTATGACATTCAACACTTAATAGATTTGCACCCTCACATTTGTTTTTTATTTATCTTGAGAGGATATGCGGTTGAACACTGTGAAATTGTGCACATTTTGTGTAAATTTGTGTTAGAAGATACTCTTATGTTATTCTAGTTATGTGAAATGGAGCAATAATCGACATTGAAGTCTGCTTAAAAAGTGCACGTTTTATAATAAAAGTGCACGTTTTATGTAACATCCCGTTCCACCTTTTGTGTACTCTAATTTCCACTAGGCCTTACGCGGACCGTTAACAGACTGCAGCCCAAGCACCCCAACCCCTCTCCATCCACGAACGGATTGTTGGTGGTCGCAACCTCCCTTTGATGAGTGAAACTCTCCGGTTAAGCGCGTGATACGGGGACTTCCCAGGGGGTCACCCATCTCAGTACTACTGCCCGAGCACGCTTAACTATGGAGTTTTTCCACTTCTCATCACCAATTAAGCTTGCTTGACTATGAAATTTTTTCACTTCTCATCACCAATTGAGCTGCAACTCAATTGGTGATAAGATGTTGAAAAACTCCATAGTTTAAGCGTGCTCGGGCTGGAGTAGTACTGATTGGGGTGACCTCCTAGAAGTCCCTGTGCTGTCTGCTTAACCGGAGAGTTTCGCTCATCAAAGGGAGGCTGTGACCACCAACAACCCGCCTGAGGGCTGGAGAGGGGTTGGGGTGCTTGGGTTGCAGCCCGATAACGGTTCGCCTAAGGCCTAGTGATTGAGTCACGAAGGTGGAAGGAGGCGTTAACAGTCTGCGGGCACAATAGAGGAGCCGTGTCAGGGTGGTCGTACATAATATGTCCATGGCTCATAGGAGCTTGTGTGCTCGACAAAGAGGCCGCACGGTACAGTCTTAGCGTGCGTCAGGCAGCACGACTAGAAACCGTGTGGTGCAGATGGTCTCAGCAGTTTGCAACGAGCTTGGCAAGAGGATGCATGGTGCGGTCTCAACGGCTTCAGCGAACTCGGCAAGATGCCGCACGGTGCATATGGTCTCAGTGGTCTTCAGTGAGCTCGCCAAGAGGCCGCATGGTCACAAGATGAGCAGTCTCAGCGAGCTCGACAAGAGGTTGCACGGTCACAAGATGTGCGGTCTGAGCTGTCTTCAATGAGCTCGGCTAGAAGCCACACGATGCAGATGGTCTTAAGCGGTCTTCAACGACGTGGCAAGAGGCTGCATAGTCACATGATGTGCAAGAGTTGTGGCGGGTCCCAACATGCAGTTGAAGTAGATTATAAAGGAGCGGGAAGGGCGGAAGGAATACGCAGTAGGAGCAGGAAGCCACTAGAGCGACGTACTCAAGATGGAGTTTGCAGAGAACAGGAATGACGTATGCGATCTCAAGCTAGAAACGAGAGTGTGAGCTCAATCGAAGAAAAAACTTTAGAATTTATATTGGCTCTGATACCATGCATGAGATGAGAAATTAGTGAATAAAAGGGGAGGCAAAATAAATTATTCTCCTTAAAATAATGTTGATTCAAATACATTTCAAAGAGCTCCTATATAAGATAAAAGGAGGAGCTAAGAATGAATCTAAGATGTGAGACTAAAGGAGCCTAATAGAGAAATGGCCCAATGGGTCTTTTATACATGGACCTTCTCTAACAAAGTCAATTTAAAGGAATTTGCAAACGCCTCCCTAAAGAGTTTTGACTGAATTTTCTCTCCATTGAGGGGAGTTGAACACCAGATTAATCTTGTTCTAGATGCGTTGCTTCAGAAAAAAAACCGAGAATAAAGAGTTGCAGTGGCAGTTGAACAAGCTATTGACTAAGTCGATGAACCCGTATTAAGTTCCAACGCTCTTTGACCTAAGAAGGGTGAACCTATGCACACTTGGTGATAGTCACACTATCAACAAAGTTTCTCTGAAATACCGCTACCTCATCCCTAAGTTATCAAATGAGCAAGGCACACTGAGGCGCAAAGGGCCTCTGGAGCCTAGGCGCAAGGCGCGGGCGCGCGAGGCACGTGAGACGCAAAAATAGGGGAAAAAGGAAATTAAAGCGAATTGGGCGCCCAATTCGCTGAAATTGTGCGAATTGGGCCCCCATTCGCTGAAATTGTGCGAATTGGGCGCCAAATTCGCTGACAATTTGCCCAATTCACGGAATTTCAGCGAATTGGGCGCCCAATTCGCGGAATTTCAGCGAATTGGCGCCCAATTCGCGGATTTTCAGCGAATTGGGCGCCCAATTCGCTCAATTAGCGAATTGTGCGCCCAATTAGCGAATTGTCTGCCAATTCGCTCAATTTCAAGCGAATTGGGCGCCAATTGAGCGAATTGGGCACCCCAGTGCACCTAGGGGGTGCCTCGGGTGCGTCTAAGATCTTGTTTTTTGCCATATCAATTTTTTTTAAAAAAATATGTTGAAAGGCCCGGACGCGCCTTGGGAGCCTGTAAGGTGCGCGCCTGGGGCACATCGCCCGCCTCAGCTGTGCTGAGGCGCGACGGGCTGCGCCTTGTGCGCCCGCCTCAGTCGCGCCTAGGCGCGCGCCTTGACAACTATGCCTTATCCCCAAGTTGAATGATTCACTTGATGAACTACATGGTTCCTGTGTATTCCCCCTAATAGATTTGAAGTGTGGGTACTGTGAAGACCCTTTTTCCGGGCTTCCTAAATGATCGGCAGTGATTTTCACCAGTGAATGGTAGTAAAAAGAACACAGTACAAAAGAGTAACATAAACGTTTTATATTCATTCATTTATTTATGTACATGATCATACAGACGTTTACTCGAAATCTGCTAAAAATTTACAGTAATCTTCTGAACATAGTAATTTGTGACTCTCAGAACTCTCTTCGATTCTTTATAGACGTTTAACCATACTTCTCTAATTCTTTCCTGGTGCGAACCTCCGCCATACATCTGGAGTTCCACCTGATGTCTGAAAAAAATGAATCCACCGAGGGTTAGTCATAAAAATATGACTAGGTGAGATAAATATTTCGTGAAATGTAGTACATGCAAACAATGGAAATACTATCAATATGCATACAATACAATAATGAATAATATGCTTCTCAAAGCTGAAATCTTAATTACCCTTAATTTAAGTTACATAAAATAGGAAAATGCTCCGGTGATGTAAACATGAATTGGGCCCCGCCCCCGAAGGACGTAATTGTAGGCTCACCCCTACTGGTGAATCCATCAGTGGATGCCTCACATCATTGGATTCGAAACCATCACATTTCCCCATGCAGATTTTTAAATGAATTTTATCTTGTTATGAATAGGAGTTTATAATAAACTGATCCCCTCAGAAATAAATATATCGCTTTCATATTTTTCCCTTGCCACATTTTATCCCCACAGCGATATCTTAATAAGTTAACTCATATGCACAAGCACTTGTGTATTTTATAAAATGCAACAGAATAGGAAAATAGTGAATAACTAATTCAAGAAATAAGAAACTCACTACAACTTTGCCTTTGTTTTGCATTTCCGTCACGATTTCCTTGCGATGCCATCCTCTGTTTTTGAAGTCTTGGGAACCACTGAAATTATACGCACGTTTATTGGGTTGCGTCACTTGGAATTCGTAGCGAAAAGTGCAAAAGATTTAGAAGATTCGCAAAATCATCGGAAAACAAAAACGATAAATCGGAAAGGCCAAAATCTGATTTTATACGGGGCTGTCTTGCTGCGGCCGAGCTGTTGTTCTCTGCTGTCTTGCTGTAGCACTCCCCTAGCTGTGCTCCCGAGACTGCTGCCTCTTCTACCATTTTGCTGAGCTGTGCTGGAAGCTTGCTGTCGCCACCTTTGGTTGTTATACTACTGCCTTTTCATTGGACTGGTTCAGTTTAAGTGCTCTATTCAGATTAATTTTAGTTTTATTATTGGAAAATTATGTTGTAAGCCAAGTTAACCTTTATACCTTGCTGGACAATTATGTTTCAGAGGACGTGAAGTCCATTCGGGGCTGATTTTTAGCCCTTTCCGAGGCATATTTCTAGCTGTCCGGCAACGTATAAAATCAGATTTTGGCCTTTCCGATTTATCGTTTTTGTTTTCCGATGATTTTGCGAATCATTTTAAATCTTTTGCACTTTTCGCTACGAATTCCAAGTGACGCAACACAATAAACGTGCGTATAATTTCAGTGGTTTCCCAAGACTTCAAAAACAGAGGATGGCGTCGCAAGTAAATCGTGACGGAAATGCAAACAAAGGCAAAGTTGTAGTGAGTTCCTTATTTCTTGAATTAGTTATATCACTTACTTTCATTCTGTTACTTTTATTTATTTTTTTTTTTATGAAATACACAAGTGCCTGTGCATATGAGTTAACTCATTAAGATATCGCTGTGAGATAAAATGTGGGTAAGAGAAAAATATGAAAGCGATATATTTATTTCTGAGGGATTAGTTTATTATAAACTACTATTCATGACAAGATAAAATTCATTTAAAATTCTGCATGGGGAAATGTGATGGTTTCGAATCCAATGATGTAGAGGCATCCACTGATGGATTCACCAGTAGGGGTGAGCCTACAATTACGTCCTTCGGGGCGGGGCCCAATTCATGTTTGCATCATCGGAGCATTGCCTATTTTATGTAACTGAAATTAAGGGTAATTAAGATTTCAGCTTTGAGAATGATATTATTCATTATTGTACTGTATGCATATTGATAGTATTTCCATTGTTTGCATGTACTATATTTCACGAAATAATTTATCTCACCTAGTCATATTTTTATGACTAACCCTCGTGGATTCATTTTTTTCAGACATAGGTGAACTTCAGATGTACGGCGGAGGTTCGCACCGGAAGAATTAGAGAGGTATGGTTGAACGTCTATAAAGATCGAAGAAAGAGTTCTGAGAGTCACAAATTACTATGTTCAGAAGATTACTGTAAATTTTTAGCAGATTTCGAGTAAACGTCTGCATGTACATAAATAAAGGAATGAAATAAAAAAGTTTGTGTCACTCTTTTGTACTGTGTTCTCTTTACTACCATTCACTAGTGAAAATCACTGCCGATCATTTTGGAAGCCAAAAAGGGTTTTCACATGTTATCCTAGTGTTTGAGGTTTTTGAAAGAATTTAGTACCTTGTGCACCATTGATCTAGCGGAATGCTTGGTTGTTATGGAGAAACTATGCACACCCTTATTCTTGCATTCCCAGAATCTTTATAGACCTTTGAGTTTGAGTGTGAAGTCTTGAGGGTAGGAATTGAAGCAGCTTTGATCCAGCCTTACCTATTTAAGCGAGAGTTGGTTCTTACTTGAACTATTCTATATGACAAGTTCTACACACTCATTTAAGTACTAGAAATATGGCAACTTTGCGAGGACTTCACATCCATACTGATCATGAATTCTTAAAGCACTTGAAGGGTCTCGCTTAGCTCAATAAGAGACATGCCAGTAGGTGGAGTTCCTGGAACCGATTCCCTGCACGATCAAAACATAAGTGTAGTTGGTCAAATTTAGTGGTGAATGCTTTATCTTGCATGAATGTGCCACTTTCCACTCCTGTTTGGAAGTTTACTTAGCATTGTACTACTTAAAAGGGTTGTATTACCAAAATTACGATTTCAATACCACTTTTATGTCACGTTCAAAATTTGTAGTGGGAGTTTTTTAGATTTGATTCATTCCTTTTCAAGGCGGAATTAATATATATTTGCAAGGGTTTAGTGAGGAAATCTTGATTAGACTTACAAAGTGGCCTTGGCAAGGCATTAGGGCATGAAGACACCCCAACTACATTGCAGAAGCATTTATTTTAACCTAAGATGAGTCATGATGACCCAAGTCCTCACGTCATATTAGAAAAAATTATTTTACCATTTCTGTACAAGACATAAAAGTGGTACTTAAATTATGATCCTGGTCATAAAACTCTTTGGTAATCAACCCAAGCCACTTCATACCACGAGTGGCAACACATGGCTTGTGAATAAAGCATCAAACACCGCTCTTGAAAACAAATTTGTACTTGATCACATAGAAAAAAGTTTTCAGGAACACCACTGATCTGACATGCTCCTCCTAACCTGGCCTTTCAAGTGTGTTAATCCAAATCGAGTTGCGTTAATGTTTGGTTTCCACATTGTTTAATGGTGAGATAGAGAATAGAAAATAGTAATAGAAGAAAATTGAGTGCGAGATATGCAATTTTAATGATGGTGTGATATTAAAATTATCAATCTATTTTATTAGATGATGAAGAAATGCATATTTGTGATATGCTTTAAGTACCTAGTAGGCTGGGATTGATTATTCAAAAAAAATTTGTGAAGACGAGCTAAGTGAAAAATTTTGAAAATGGAGATATTATATGCAATTTTAGTTGCATTGAATTAGAAATCAATAATCTATCCTATTAGGAGATAAAATATATCTAGGTGCTATTGGTAAGTGCCCTGGATTAATTAATCAAATGAATGATGTTATAGATGATAAATATAACATCTAGATTGAAGGCTGGGTGGTTAAATAAGAGGTGCCTAGCTATTACTCCGATGATGTTTGTATATCTAATTTAACTGTAATAGAAATGAAATACTCGTAAGTAAAAAAAAATCACGATACCCAAGTTAACTGTGATAGAAATGAGAATATTATTATGAATGTGTAATAAAACTAAGGAAGGTAAATTGGTAATGATTATAGAAAAGAAATAGTAAGAGTGGAAACTATTGAAGATATGATAATGAAAATGATTTCGCATGTACACCGAACGTCAGAGTGAGTTAGACAATTAGATAGAGTACTTCAAAAGATTAAATAGGAAGAAGGAAG
Source organism: Platanthera guangdongensis (assembly GCA_039583875.1). Lineage (NCBI taxonomy): Eukaryota > Viridiplantae > Streptophyta > Magnoliopsida > Asparagales > Orchidaceae > Platanthera > Platanthera guangdongensis. The sequence goes on from CM077148.1 coordinate 179,104,065, forward strand.
TTTCGTTGTAAAACGAATTCAAGTTGTTGAAGATGATTTTATATGTCTATGTTTAACAATTCGGTAACACTCAAGGAGCAAATATGAAATGGTGATTTTAAAGCCATCTACAAATAATGATATATCATTATCAATCCTTCCGCCGATTATTTGGGGTTCCCTTTATTCTAAAATATATGCTGAAAAATATGAAGATAGTTTTCTGATGGAATCTTGAATCAAGTTCAAGTCAACAACGAGCCCGCACAGGTCTACATATGTCAGAAGCGGGGTAGGATCGTTAGATAAACGATCGAAGCCTATAGTCACGCTCAAAACGACGATATGTATTTTTATTTTATGTAAATTTAGTATTTTAATATTCCAGACAACTTGGTCATCTTTAGTCAGTTTTAAGTCTATAAATAAGGATCTTGGGGCTACTTTTTAGACATTGTAGATTTTGGACAAAATTCTGGGCTATTGCAGTCTTCTCGTGGTGCCGATTTCATGGACCACCCTTGGTGTTGAAGCCAAGGTAACCACTTTTTCGTAACCACCCCTCACTCACTATAACCACCTTCATCACTCATAAATTACATAACTACCACTTCACGTAACTTCCCAATAATCACCTTCCCCTACTAACACGCACTCCCGTGATTCTCATCCATCATGCACTTGTTTGAGAGCTCCAGTATCCAGAAACCTAACCATTCAAGCACCAATTGTTGTCTATCCACATAATTCAACAACAAGCTATGAAACACCGGTACAAGTACGGGTACCAGGTGCATACGTATTTGGTATGACCGTACTGCAAATTTTAAAATAAGGATATGGGTAACGGTGAGTTACAATTGTATGAAATATAATAAATATATACATATACGGCATCTTCGCACGGCTACGCCCGTGCTCGATGCTCTCGGCGGGCGGCTTCGGCCGCATCAGGCAGGCTTTGCCCGCCTGCACACGGGCTTAGCTCGTGCTTGATGCTCCGGCCGAAGGCCGCATAAAAGCGGGTGCCGCTTCCACGCAATTCACTCACTCGACGACCCGCAAACGCCACTCGCGTCCCCGCTTTCACCGGCTCGGCGCCGCAAACGCCACTCGCCTCCCACCGTGCATATGCAAAACAATTGATATTTTTCCCATAATTTCCACTAAATAGGCCGAGCTGGTGAATGAAGTCGAGATTTTTCCACGTAATTCACCTCTGCTCGGCCCCGTACCCGTACCCGCATTCAAGCACAGATACCCGTACCTATGCAGTTTTTTCCTATGATTTCCACTATGATTCCCACTATGATTGCCACAATTATCTGTGCTTGAATCATATTAAGCAAAAAATCGGATTCCTACTATGATTTCCATATGTGATTGCTCCTATATGACATTTGAAATGAGTAGAAAACCAGTACATCACTTATAAATAACAATTAAAAACTAATCCCTACATCAAAATTCCCAGATATTTTTTTTATTACATACAAAGGATTGAGTAAGATTTACACTGTTCCAGAACCCCGGAGCCCTTGGCTGAGATCTTGCTCTTGCAGGTCATCTCATCATGAACCAGAATCTTAACAGTCACTCCATTGCTATACAAATGGGGTCCGCTATTTTCTTTGAATTCTACAGTAATACGACTAAAATATATTGAAAGCAGAGAGCCTTAGGTTCCTTTGGCATGGTGGCAGTGTCATGAACACGGTGATTAGGAACTGTAGATCATGAGCTTTTATGTTCAGAATTAGCTTTTTTTTTCTTGATGGTGGTCATCGTTGTCATTGTCATGCCAAACACATCGTATGACGGTGGCGTTTTTCTTCCAAATTCACCGGAGCAAAAACATCGCTGCGACAAACATAGGCGATGTATTATTTTAACCTAAAGTCTTTAGAGAAGGAAATTGGCTGACGAATAGTTGATATACCAGATAACTGCAGCCCTTCATCTTATGCTTGTCTGTACTCGTCGTTTATTAGGACCTTCTCATTTCAGAAGTTTGTATAGGAAATGAAAATTATTTCAATATCAGGATTTAAAAAAGGTGAACTTGAGATTGGGGACAGAATATGAAGGGCGGATTTCTCAACTATCTCACAAAGGATGTAAATCTACCATGCTTAGGCCCATGAATGAAAAAGAAATCCTGCAATATTTGTGATAATATTCTGTGCGATATTTTTTCGTGCATAATAATAAAAAATTTCACACGCCGCCGATGTCGGGGGAGCTGGCGACGGCCTGTCCGGCCTAGCACGCCCGCAGGGTTCGTCGGTGACCGGTGACCCCGTCGGTGGAGACCAGTCAGGCTGCAGCCGGCTCCGCTGACAACCCAACGATGGCGTATTAAATTTTTTTTATTATTTTTTGTATACAACAGCCGTAGTCGCCGTGCTCCGTTGACCCGTCACGCGCGACCGACGCGGACTTGCAACTTCCGCTGGCTTTCTTCGCACTTCCGCGTCTCAAATTCTGCTCGGCTTCGCATCTCTCTCACTCTCAGCCTTCACACAGCGTCATCATGGAAATTACAGAAATAGCGACACCACAATGAAATTAGCTTACTTAATACAAACATTTCATGCAATTTATTTGATCTGCTACAATCAAAAAAGAATAACATTTCCTCTTTATTGTTACCGACAACTAAGAGAAGAGTGAAGAGAGAGGTAAAATATATAAAGAGAGAGATTCTTTCACCACTTGCATTGCGGGCTTCTTTGGACTTTTCTCAAAATTGCCATCAGAACCACCACCGCGTTTCCTGCAAAATATATAAAATATTATAAGAAATAACCAATAAATCATTTGTTAATTTTACTAATGAAAAAGATTATCAGATTTCAAACCTTCTCCTCTTGAAACTCTTGTCAGTAGGGCGGGGGGATTTGTAGTGGTAAACTGTCGGTGGCAGTGATTTGTCATGATAAACCGGCGGGGAAGAGTAGCCAGACGGCGCGGAGATTTATAATGGTAAACTGGAGGCGGCGGAGATTTATCATGGTAGACTTGCGGCGGCCAAGCTCTGCTTATCTTCCTCTCCCTGTCGCTGCCCTCCGTCGCCTCGTCCGATCCATCCCTCTTGTTAACATGTACAATAAATTTTCCGTAATCATCATTTAAAAAAATTAATGTACCGATGCTAAAGAAATTGATTAACAGCACTTTGAGCATCCGCTCTACCGCTTCATGATCATTTCACAAAAGATAGAATCATTTGCAGCGCACAAACTGGTAATCGCCTTTATCCTCTTGTGGTTTACCTCTATAAAATTGATAAGTGGACCGTGACAGCCCTAGCCTTAGAGCTCTCCCACTCTGTTTCGTTTTCTTTCAAGCTTGATGAAGGTATGAACAATAACATTATATCATAACGAATTATAATTCTCCAACATTATGCAAATTGATTATTCTGGACCCTCAATAATTTATTGGATGCTAGTACGTAGAGTTTGAACCTGGAACCAATATAGTGCAAGAACTCGGAAGCAATTGGACGCGCATGACGAATTCCATACAACAATATGAAGCAAGGGAGAGGAAGTGAGAAACCTGTCGCTCAAACCCAAACGCAAGACTTTTGTCATGTGCCAAAACTCGTCTCCTTCAACTCGGACAACCTCACCCTGCATAACATTTGAGGAGTTGGAGGGTAAGCAGTCAACATTACAGTGGCTGCCTAATTTAGTTGGCAAAAGAGGAATGCCTTGGATGTTGGGAGTGGAAGCGAGGAAGGCCGCCGCAGGACTGGGTCGGCAAGGACTCCGAGGATTGGGAGCGGGCAGTTATGGAGGGTTCCTGGAGCCTTAACTGAGCAGATAGAAATTTAAGGGGATATCAAATGCTTGCAAAATCGAAAACAAAAATCCTACCGGCGGACGGGATGGATCTTCCGGGCGAAATCAGACCGTGCCGGACTAACCGGACGCAGAGAAGAGCAACGCCGACGTGACGATGTGGACGTAGATGAGCAGGGCGACCTCAAAGAGTGCTGGTTGAGAGCGATCATGAAGGGGTTCTTCTACACGTTTTTATTCTGAAGGCAGGCGGATCGCACGCGAGGCAAGTAGGAGGTTGTGGGCAAGGTAGAAGATAAAGCATGAAAACAGCGGCGTGAAGGCGGATCCGGAAATGTGCTGTCGACTGACCGACGACGCCATCTATAGGGGGCGATGACGAAGCTTCAGATGGGCGAAAACAGCGGCGGGGAAGTAGCTATCTAAAAATAGCGGTCAACAACAGCGGTGGGATGGAGCTGGGGCAATTCCGGAACTTGACGGGGCACGCGGCTGATTGAGCGGGTAGGGGCGGGGCAAGCGGCATGGGTTTTTGGGGAAATGTCGCCGTGACGGAGACCCTAAACCTAAAAATGAAAAATAAAAGCAGAGAAGCAGCACGAAGCACACTTGAGCAACTGTCTCAAGCAGGACAACACGGCTCCGGCGACCAACCATGCGTGCTGCTGAAAAGAGATTTTGAGAGAAGGTAGAAAAAAATGATTAAAGCGTCTTTCTTCGTCTTCTTTCAGCAAACAGGGAAAATCATAGATCAAACAAAACTTGGTGAGAAGACCTTCGTGGCTTCAGAAGAAATGCAAATACCAACAACAGTGAGGGGACACAGTGAGAGAAGGCAGAAGAAGGGAAGTGCACGCAGGAGAGTATGAAGCAAGAATCCAGAATGCAAATCAGAATATATATCCGATTCAATTGATTACAGAACTTTTAGTCGCATTCACAGAAATGCACAATTTAAGTAAGATTATCCAGTAGAGATATACAACACTGGGATGGCTTGAAGAGGCTTTTTCAATTATTCAGTAGCGCAGTAGATAGGAACGGAGGATTGAGAACATACATGAAGCCGATTGAAGAGGCCTGGCCGGTGGATGCAGGGGAGGTGGAGGGTGAAATAAAACCTTGCTGTAAGGAAGAAATAGGAAGAAATTAAGCTCCGACGTGACGTCAAGAAATCAAGCTCCAACCAATTCTAAGCGTGAAAAACGATTTCAGAAACTGTCTGACGCGAAAGAAGAAGGAGATGGAGTTGCTCGCGGCAGGAGCTGCTGCCCGATCTCCGCGACAGAGGCCGATCCCCGATGTTCGCGAGAGGAAACTGAAGGCGCAGAGAAACGCAGTGCTGTGAAGAGCAGAAGGAAGGGTCAGCGGAGCGGGTTTGGGCCACGAAGGGCGACAGATTTTAAAAGGGCAACGCAGCGAGCAGCGGCGTCTAAACGGCGGGAAGAGGTAGGGGTGGGGAAATAGCGGAGCACAGCGGCGGCTGAAGCGGCGAGCGGCGAGGCCTCCGTTCGCGGCACGCGGCAGGAGGGCCGGCCACGCGGCCGATTGGGCGTGTAGCGTCGGGTAAGCAGCGGGGGTTTTCCAGGAATTCCATCCGTGACGGAGAGAAGAGAATGAGGCTTATTAATAGTAGATATCACAAATGCAATTAAGAGTCCTCAAAACAACAAAACATCAAACATGAATCATCAATTGAAGTACAAATTCATAGTTAATGTAATATAATATAATGTTCTCAAACAAAATATTCATAGTCATTTCAAACTTAAGATGTAGTCATTTTCTTCTCTTCTTGCCCATTGTTGGAGATTAACGCATCTTGAATTTCTAGTTCGTCTATTCCCTTACACCATTTTCAGATATTTTCACTAAGTGACTCTTAATACTAGAATACAAGCCACTATAGTCCACCTTACAAAAATTGCATTTCCATTTTTTATTCTCACCACCGTCTCCACTTTGAATAATTGACTGACATGCTCACATCATGCCTGATCATCCTTATCCATATCATTAGAAATAACTTTAGTTATTGCAGAGGTAGAAGATGAACTAGTAACACTAATAGATAACTGATAATACCTTATAATTATAACAAAAAAGTTCAAGAAATCAAAACAAGGAATTAATATAGCATGATCGAAATCAGAGCATGAAATTAAAATTGCATAAAATTTTACAAACATGGTTGCTAAGATAAAGCAGGTGGTCAAAGGAGGCAAGAAACCTGAAGAAACATAAACTGACATTATTAATCGGGAGAATAAGGCGGAAATCGTAAGTAATCGGAAGAAGAAGAAGAAGGAGGGGAGGCTAATTTAAGGCAACAATTGGAAGAAGAAGGAGAGGGAAGGGGAGGTTGGTTTAGTGCTGCATTCAGAAGAAGAAGAAGGCAGGTTTAGGGCAACAATCGACAGTAAGAATAAGAACAATCAGCAGGAAGAAGAAAGAAGAAAGAAGGAAAAAGAAGAAAAAGGAGGAGGAGGCTGGTTTAAGGCAGCAATCAGCAGGAAGAAGAAAGAAGAAGAAGAAAAAGAAGAGGAGGTTGGTTTAGGGCAGCAATCGGCAAGAAGAAGAATCGATTGGAGGAAGAGAGAAGTAGGAAAAGAAGAACGAAGAAAAAAGAACGAAGAAAGAAGAAAGAAGAAAAGGAAGAAAGAAGAAGAAGAAAGAAGAAGAAATGGCGGGAGCGGGATCTGGTATTATGATTGGGAGCAGGATTTGGATATCGACTTACGATCAGGAGCTGGATCTAGAGTTAAGACATTGAACCGGAGCTGGATCTAGAGTTAAGACATTGAACCGGATCTGGATCTCTCCAGACGGGAGCGGGAGTAGGGACGAGAGTTCTGGACGAGAGTGGGAGCAAGGGGGGATTGGGTTCTCCACACAGAAACGGGTCGAGATATACCCAAAGACATATCCGCCCATCCAGTATACGTACTTGGAACGAAAACACACCTCGTATGGGTACACACGTAATTTGGGTGTCTGTGCTTCTTAGGCACAAGCCATGTACCTGAACTCCTATTGCTTATATATGTTTTCTAGTTTGAAGTTTAAATTGCTATTTGTTACTTATTTTGTAAGAAATATATTGTTTGAGATCTTGATTTGTGAAATTTCACTCAATTTTAATTCTAGTTGAAAGGTTTATTCCTACCATTTAATTGAAGTACTTCTCTTTAATTTAATTGGATATTGCTTGGGTTTTTAAAGTCTAATCTCTAGTGTGATTGCCTGTGGGCTCTATTCATAATTTCATAAATTATTGTGATTATTTGTTGGCTATACTTGTGTGTCACACCATCTAGATTTCTACGACACGCTATGAACACTCATTAGAATTTCTTACAAAATTTACACTGCATCCATCTTGCATCAATTTGTCATCATTTCCTCTAAGAATTTATATGCTTGGTTTCATTTAGGTACATTTAGTATGTTCTCTTTCTTTTTCTACTGATACACTTGAGTCGTCTTTCAGCATGCCACTCGATACCTTGCAAACCAAGAGTGGGTTCGAAATGACTCCCTTAAAACAATTGAGAACACTGCCGTAAGTTCTCTTTGCTTCTTTTGTTTAACTCTTGCATTTTTTTTCTATTTCATCTATTGTTTATGCATCAATATTGTTTTTGAAGTGTGTGCTTGCATCTGCATGTTCATTTATGCCAACTAGTACTTGTGTTTATATGCTTCCATTCCATTTTTTTCTCTCAAAGTTAACATATGCTAATGTATTGGGCTTATTAGATACCTGTGATCATGCTTGTGGCTGAAGTTCCTTGTGATATAACTTTTTCTCATGGAACTTCTTCTCTTGTGGATATATCTAAAGCGAAGTCATCCAAGCTATCCGGAGAACATGACAATGTTTCTCTTTTAAATCTATCCGGTCTTCAGTCTGTGATTACATCAAGGATTTCCATGATTCCAAAGAATGATGCTGATGTTGTGTCGAAGTCAGTTCGTTTGGATATTAGCTTCAAATCAACATCTCATACAGGACTCCAAACCTCTGAACTGGTAACTACTATTTTCATCTGAGTTTTTTGTTATATGTATTTCTTTGCCAGATTAAAGTTTAGGATCAGCGTTGCTGTTGTTACACACCAAATACTGTTTTACTTATTGAAGTTTAGATACTGAATTTATCTTTTCCATTTAACATAGTCTTGCACTGACACTAAATGATCCATTTTTGAATTCCTGAAATATTATGGATACATTTTTGTTTTAAAATTTTATTTTGAGTTTACAATTGGTTTGATTTTACTTCTGCTAGGTCAACTATCGCTTATCATGACTCCTTTCAACGTGGATAGAGTTTGATGGAGATGTAATTGGGTAAATGTGAATTGGGAGGGAAGAAAATATTTTCTATACAAAGAACTTAAAAAGTTAGCGCATCATTCACTGTTTGCTGCTTAGTGATAAACATATGCACACAAGCTATTTTGTAGTCAAGTGGTTGAGGAACAATGCACCTGTGCATTGCTTGGTTTTGGTTTGGAGTTGACGGTTTGATGATCCAAATTCAGAACCCTTTTATGTAGAAATTGTAACGATCTAAACGAATCAGTATGTGGTAATGTTTTGTATTTATATTTGAACTCATGGTCAGTTTTCACATTTTTTAACTTGTTAGTGTTGTGGTCCATCCATGGATATTTTTATGCATTTTTGCTTAAATATTCACTCTAGGAGAGAAATTTGTGAATTCTCTCCGAACATTATAAGAATATCCAAAAACCTCTTATATCTGGCGGTGCAGTGGACAACATTTCACTAAGATTGTTAGAAGCATGTTAGAGAGTTTTATGATAGATGTACTCTTAGTCAATTTAAAGCGCACACACAAAATCTTGATCACCCCCTCGACTTTATATCGCCCATTGCACAGTTTCACCCACAAATTACACATCAAATTCAAATTCCAGGTATCACCCTCATCTCCCCAACGTTCCTCATTAAGTTAGTTTCACCTTCTTTATCCTCCTTTTATTACCTGCCAAGATCAGCACACAATCTCAAATAAGCTTCGTTAGCCCCAAGTTTAACCTGACACATCTTTGCTCAGGCAGAACATTAATGAACCAAGAAAATCCAATCAACTATCATAAAACACCGAAGGGTTCTTGCTGTGCATTCAGCATTTTCCGTCATTTCTTTCCATCGAAACGGGATATGGATGTAACGGCCCACTTCCTAGGCTACCATCACAATTTCATTTTCTTTTTCCAATAAAATTATAGGTGCCAGGAAAATTGAATATTCTGCAATTTACAACACAGAGTATAAAAAAAGAAAAAGTGCAGGAAAGTGAACAGATTTATTTATTCACACAGTACAGTATAACATAT
>CM077148.1:179113721-179169888 GCA_039583875.1 Platanthera guangdongensis
ACCCGACACCCCGTACCCGTACCGGTGCTTCCTTGGAGAGAAGGTTCTTGGTGGACCCCAACTCCTTGAGTGTGGCCAAAACTTGCTCTGGATTTTATCCGGTAGTTCATTTTCAGATTAATGTAATTATTTTTGTGGTCTTCTCTCGACCGACTGTCAAAGTTTTACGTTGTAACAATGGTATGACCTGCCTCCCCCCATACACTTGTTCCAAACCTATCTTGCCCGCTCGCTCCACCGCGCCATCCAAAAGTGACCCGCTGCCCTCCATTCGTCCCGTCGAAACCATTCCGCTGCCCGCACCCGCTCGCGTCTAGACCGCCGTCGATCCACCCCCGCCCCAGCGCACGCCGGCCTCCAGCTTCGACGTCATTGATTGCCGCCTCAACGCCTTTGAACATCATCTTGACGAACAATCCGCCTCCATAGTCTCTATGGAAGTCTCCATGCAGGCGTTTCTCCGGTGGCTCGACATCGACGACTGTTACCCTCACACATTTGACCCCTGACGAACAATTCGCATGTCTGGTTCGTTGACCCCTCCTCGCCGTCGAGCAAGGTGTGCATGCATTCCTCCTGCTCCAAGCCTCTCCTAACTGGTTGGCAAGCTGCGCACCTCTTTCCTCTCCACGGCCTTGCTCCAAGACCACCCAGAATATTTTCCCTCGAGCCCCTCCTCGACTTTTTCCCTGCCATCCTTGTGCTTCATGGCAAGGAAAAGCTTCTCCTACCGGCTTTCTTTCCCACGCCTCGTGCACCCCACCCAAAAAGAGCCCACTTTGCCCACACCTCTAGCTACCATTTTCCCGCCACTAAAAGTCAAATCCCACCTTCCGCCCTCCTCGTCACATCCCTTTTATTTAACTTTTCCCCAGTCGTACCCCCTCTTTTTACTTTTCCCGATGTCACCCCCTTTATCCTCTTTGTTTCCCTTCAACACCGTCGGCTTTCCTCTCCACATCCCCACCCTCTTGTTGTTTCCTTCGCTCTCTGATCTCAATTATCCCAAGATAACAAAGGACTTGGTATCAGATAGTAAAGACTTGGTTCGTTAACAACTGTGGCTTTATTTATTATCTGCCATGCTCTGCCAATGCGTATTTATTTGCGTTGAATCACCCTAATTATATTTTTATTTTCTTGGGATAAGACAACAAGAGGGTGATTCTGATAAGACAATAATAGAGAGATATATGGATTTGTATGATCAACGCAAATAAATACGCATTGGCAGAGCATGGCAGATAATAAAATAAAGCCCCAGTTGTTAATTATGTATATATCATATGGTCGATACTAAGAAGGGAGAACATAAAAATATAATTAGATAAGACAATAATAGAGAGATATATGGATTTGTCAAGAAAGATGTGGTTCTTCTGATACCAAGCCCTTTGTTATCTGAAAATATAATAGAATGAAAATGTTATTTTGTATTGTTATTAATGAGTTTTTAAGAATAAGATTAATTCCCCCAAAGGCAAGAGGGAAAATCATAAATTAATCCCATCATCATCATGAGATTTATGTCAACTATAGCCTAACCTCATTTTGACATTCATTTTTTAGATGTTACCCAGTGTGCACATTTTTTGGCATGGCAATGGGGACTGTGTTCTACACCTTTACTTCAAATTTTTCTGGGTGTTTTATTGTGTCGCATTTTCTGCCTTATTTTGCACATGGCCAAACCATGTTGGTCTAGTTTCCATAACTTTTTATCTGAACTATATTATTAATTGAATCTTGAAGTAATCATGGACTGGCCTACTAATGTTAAGAGCGAATTATGTTGAAGGGAAATTCATATGGACAAAGTGTTAGAGTTCTTGGTTTATTTCTTTATAGTCAATCAGATTAATGTTATGAAGATGAATATTATAACCTCCAATCTCATTGTTTCCGGACAAGAGATAAATCACATGGTAGATATTAAGGCTTCATTTGGTTCGGCGGTGGCGGGTCTATCCGGCGGGTGGAAACGGAGTGTTCGAAACGGAGGGGGGAGGTGGCTGCTCCAAACAGAGCTCTTTGGATCGTTTCTCAAGGCGGGCGGGCGGAAATGGAGCAAACGCCGCCGGAGGTTCATTTGTTTACCCTCCTTCCGGCGACGTTTGCCCAAAACGGAGCAGCGAAACGCCCAAACAAATAGAGCCTTGTGCGTTTGGGGCACCAGTGTGGCTCCTTTTGTCACCATAGTGGTGGAAGATGGAGGCGCCCCAAACAGTGCATTAGGCTTCGATGGCATTCCGCCTCTAGTGAGAAAAGAGATTTTTTGGTGGGGCTTCATTGCCCACTGAAGGGGAGGACCTCCATTTGCCACCTGGCTTCATTTGCTGCTAGAATGACCCCCGCCGGTGTCCCAACAGAGCCTAAGAAGGGAGAAAATAAAAAATAAAAAATAAAAAATACATGAACTAGAAAATCGATTTTGTCAGAATATAAGATTTTATGGTTGATCTTTATCCACTGATCCTCTCCTATTCCTTGGATTTTGCAGGCTTTCGCAGATGCATTCACTATACTGGAAAATGAGCTCTCTCTGGTTTCCGATGAATGTGTTCATAGTTTGAGCCAGTCATTTAGGCTTCTCCGAAAGATTGTGCCTAGCTTTGACTGCGAGAATTGAGGATGATTTTCAAAATGCCACTCAATTTAGGGAATTTCGTCTTTGCTAGGTAAATATCTCAATCGAACGTAGAAATTCTTGAAATTTAGGTCTATTTTTTGTAGAGTGGGTACATAATCCAATGAGAAATCTCGTCTAATTCTTTAAATTTATGGAGGATTATCTCTAAAGCCTTTTTGATTCTAGTGTGACGGTTTTGTCTTCCACCTGCAGCAGTTCAGTTGTTTTCCTCTGAAGGTACGAAAGTGGCACTATGAAATAATGTGAAGATTTATTTATTTATTTAATCAAATTCTCATATATTATTGATTTCTTAGGATCTATAGAAATCCGCCTACAGATGAGGATATCATTATTCCATATATATATATATATATATATATATATCCGTGCAACGTGGATATCACATATTTCTGCGTTTTTTTCATACTAGCCGTCGTGATTAAACGCGGAATGGTAAAAGGAACATCGAGCTCGCAGCGAGCCCACCGGGAATAACACGGGATCGCACCCTGGTCCAAAGCGGGTCTCGTGCGCGCGCGAGACATCCTGCTCGCGCGCGCGTGCTTTGCGAGTGATAGGGAGGATTGCTATATAAACAACAATCCCCCTTTGAAACTGGTAGTGGGACTAAAGTCCCGCACCGCTTGGAAGCCACTTTCAAAGGGGTATTGTTGTTTATATAGAAATCCCCCTGTATGACTAACAAAGTGCGCGCACGAGCAGGCTGTCTTGCACGTGCTTGAGACCCGCCCATGTTATCCCGGGCCTAGGCTCGCAGCTCCTTTTTACCGATCTGAGCTTAATCCCATCCGTTGGATTAGATCCAACGACTCTAATGCTAAGCGCGAAAAAACTTAATATATGTGCGTTACGCGAATTTCCAGTGAACCCATACATACATATATATATACATATATATACATATATAGATAGATATACATATATATATATATATGTATTTATATGTATGTATATATATACATACATATACATATATATATATATATATATATATATATAATATTTGGGCACCCTTATATGCCGATGTACGGGCAAGTGTTTTTGAGGGTCAAGATGGCTCTAAATCAAAAAGTGATCAACATGAATGTTGTAGATCTACAACTTTCATGCTGATCACTTTTCGATTTGGAGCCATCTTGACCCGCGTATTGGGCCCCGAAAATCGGATTTTCGGGCCTTTACTATAGCACTCTCGCCGCCCCAGATTTTGAGTCTCAAATCGAAGGTCAAGACTCTCCAAATCAAAAAGTGATCAACATGAAAGTTCGTCTCGCCGAGATCTACAACTTTCATGTGGAACACTTTTTCGATTTGGAGCCTCCTTGAGGCTTGCCCGTACGCCCGCACAATATACTTATATACATATAGATATATATATATACATATACATATACATATATATATACATATACATATACATATATATATACATATACATATATATATATATATATATATATACATATATATATATATATATATATATATATATATATATAATATATATATATATATATATATATATATACATATACATATATATGATTAGTTTAGTTTAATCAATTTAAAAGTTAGAAAGGGAGTCTTGGCGCACCGGTTGAGGTGTTACCGTGTTATCTTTAGGTCATGGGTTCGAGTCCTGGAAGCAGCCTCTTGCAAAAATGCAAGGTAAGGTTTACCTACATTTCATCCTTGTGGTAGGACCCTTACCCGGGCTCTCGCTGCACAACCGGGCTACCTTTTTTTAATCAATTTAAAAATTAAAATTTTCCCTACTTAATACAGGCCAACATAAGGATGCTATCTATAATTGGGAACTGGAAGAACCGATAATTTAGGTTGCTGCATGGCCCCCATGGGAAATGTAAGTATGTCATATTATTATTATTATTATTATTGCTTTGTTTTACTATTAATTACCTAAACCTCATGTGGGAGTTGGCATAATTACAGGTTGGATCCCTCTATCTTTTGAAATTACAAAAATCTCTCCTATAAATGTATATTTCATAACATGCATGCACAAAAACACTCATGAGCCCTTTCATTCAGGGGGTATTTTTGTGCATGCATGTTGTAAAATATAAACCTATGTGGGAGGTTTTTATAATTTCAATGTGTAGAGGGGTGCAACTTGTAATTTTGCAAACGTATAGGTCCCGGTAAATGACCCTTTATACTGTTAGTAACGCCGTATATTAGTTTGGTCGCGCAGATAGTTTGGAAGACATTAAGAGGCTGCCTGCTTGTGAATATCTGGTGATGTCTGGAAGATTGAAGAAATCCATGACGCTTTGCCGAGGAATCTTCTCCAAAAGTCTGGGAGCTTTTAGAAGCTTCCAGGAGAGTCTAGAAGGCTCCCTCGTCGGGAGGGAGTTGAGGAGAAGGAGAGCTCCATCTCTCAAAGTTTTGGGGTAATTGAAAAAAATCTTGATGATTTTAGGGGGAGGGGGAGCTCCATCTCTCAAAGTTATGGCAAATTAGTGGATGTATGTGCCAAATGATCATAATGTATAATTAATAATTAAATTATTTGTTGCACAATTATTCAATTAATTATATATTTAATTAACGTATAATATAATCATTAATTTATTTATAAATTGCAGAAACTCCAAGGAAACTTTTGTTTCCTGAAAACAAAAACATTTGTAGATTATTCACCACCTTTTTGTTGCTTTTATTTCTGGCATATCAAATGCATTTTAAGCCTTCTAAAGTTTGTGCCCTCCAAGTAAACTTAGTATAATATTTCATATAAATTTTCCCATTTAATGTTGTTAAGCTTAGACTTTGTCTATAAAAATTAGTTGGAGATTATAATCTTAATAGGGCAGCCCGGTACACACAGCATCCTTGTGCAGCGAAGCCACGGTCTGGGGAAGGGTCTTAGTGAAATGTAGGCAAATTTTGTATTTTTTGCAAGATTGCTAGGACCCAAGCCACTGACCTCAAAGGCCACATGATGACACCTTAATTGGTGCGTCGATGCTCTATTTGAGATTTTTTGGTCTCACTCCCAAACAAATGAAAATAGAAATATTAAATTGATCTAATAATGACTTGAAAATTTCTAAGATTTATTTTAAGGTTTTAAAATTTATGGTGTGTATGTATTTAGTTTGTGGTTTAGTGTTTTGGTGTTCATAATTTTAGGATTTAGGTTTAGGGTTTTAGGGTTTTGGGTGTCAGATTATGGCTTAATATTTAGGGTTTATGAATGTGATTTTAAAATTCTAGGGGTTAAAGATTTTTGGGTTTCCAATATTTAGGGTTTAGATGTTGACGATTTAGGGGTTTTGAAAGTTTTAGAAGTTAAGAGGGATTTAGTGTTTTTTGAGAGTTTAGGTTTAAGGTTTCAAATTAGACTCTTTAGGGTTGATGATTTAGAGTGGATTGAGGTTTAAGAGGTTTTGTGAGCTCAAGCAATTTAGTGTCTAAGATTAGAATTTAGTTTAGGATTTAAGGTTGAGTTTAGGATTTTAGGGTTTTAGAGTGTAGTGTTTAAGGGTTAGGGGTTTAGGGATGTATGGATTATAATTTGGGCTTTTAAGGTTTATGATTTAAAATTTAAGGTTTAAGATTTAGGAATTTAGGGGTTTATGTACTTGCAGATTATGATTTGAGTTTAGAGTTTTAGGTGCTTGATGTCAAAGTTTAGGGTTATAATTTACGCTTTTAGGGTTAGGGTCTTCAAATTACAACGTTCACGGATATTATGGTGCAGGGTATTGTTTTATGTTTCAAAAACTGACAGGGCTGCTTGGATAGGCTTCGCTGTCATAAGTCTACAAAACTTAGACGAACCATTTGCCACCACCGCATTGACCGGGTGCTCCTTACCACAGCCATATAGCATATTTTAGTTCATATTATATTATGATGCCCTGTACTAGTATATAGTATATTATACTATAGTACACTTTTATACTATATATAGTATGTTATAATACTAGACTAGTATATTACAATATTAGTTTTCCTCCTTATGGAATGCACATAAAAATTCCAAAGGGTAAAAATAATTCAAAATTTTAAACACAGTTACTTAATATACAAACCCTAAATTCCTTATACCTTACATAAAAGCACATAGGAAACATAATACAAGCTCAGGCCATCTTTATAAGAAAGAAAGCCTGCAAACTCTACACAAGAAATGCTCAACTATATACAAGTAGCAGAGCCTAACAAAATTGCGAGGCAGAAACTCCTGCCGCGGCGCCAACCTAGAAATAATTTACTTTATGTTCCTCCTTTGAGTTGGTTTCTCACCTCTCTTGCTGGTTGCAATGACAGAGGACTTGGATGAGTTAGAGGACGGAGAGCGCGGGAGAAATTAAGAAAATATTTTTGACGCATTGACCTCATTTTCATCCGTTTCATCTTTTGAAGCGGTAGACGGATCGTTTTTAGCGCTCTGCTCCGCCGCCGCCTGCAGCTGCTGAATCACCTTCTCAAAATGTGAATGATCTGCACGATAACAAAAATAAATCAGTTCAAGTTCTCAAGATAAGCGCATCAACATCTACACAAGTGACTACACATACACAGTTGTAGGATTCAGCAAGTTTAATTCTAATGGGAGTTGCCGAGATAAGAATGCTTAGGTGGATGTGTGGACACACGGGATTTGATAAAATTAGGAATGAAAGTATCAGGGATAAGACAAGAGTAACACCAATTGCAGAGAAGATGTGAGAAGCTCGTCTAAGATGGTTTGGACACGTACAAAGGAGACCATTAGAGGCACCTGTTAGACGTTGTGAGAGTTTAGTTACTAGGCATGTTAAACGAGGGAGGGGTAGACCAATAAAGACTTGAGATAAAACTGTAAGGAAAGACATGATGTACTTAGGCATTAGTGAGATTATGACAAAAGATGCTCAATGGCGACAAAGGATCCATATAGCAGACCCCACTATAGTGGGATAATGGCTTGGGTGTTGTTTGTTGTTGTTTCAATGAAAACTATATAGTAAAACATCTGATAAAGTCTCAAAAATGCAAAAAATCATTGCTATCCTAGACTACCATAATTTATCAGAAAAATCACACATCTACATTCACCGGTGTAATTACGAGTATCAATTCGATATGTATTTGGTACGGCGCCTGCAACCTAAATAAAACCATAATGAATGTGCACGAACCTAAAATCCTCGAATATAAATCCAAACTCAAATTCTCTAGTCAAAAACATAAAACGTTAAAAAAACTAAAAATAAACCGACTAGTTGCTCTAATGATGAACCAGTGACGACGATAAAACAATCCCTACCAATAACATGAAATTGAGACGGTGATATCCTAAACAATGAAAAGTTGCAAAAAAATATATGAAAACCAAACAAATTTCAAACTACGCTTCCAAAATAATCGAGAAAACTTTAGGGTATTGATCAGGACGACGTGCATGTTAGTGGCTTGAGTGGGATCATCGACACTAGGGGCCTGTGGAATCGTTGACACTAGTGGCTTGGGGGTGGTTTAATACCATGTTGAGCAACTGATCCACACATTGCAGGCATTGAATGAAGAACAAGTTGTTTTAATGAAGCATCGAGCTATAATTTCATGAGGACTGCAATTTGAAATGCATGGAATGAAAATCGAAACCTTTGCTACGATGGACTATAGCGTCGGCAATTTGCAGCGGACGTTTGCGCTGTTCATTCTTGAATTTTGCTTTGACTTGTTCACGACTTCGATTAGGGAAGAGTACTTGTATCATCGCAAAATCTGTTCCAAATTGCCTGATGGCCTGGAGTAATAAAATCTCAAAAAAATAAACTATAACATAAAAGGTTTGAAATTAAGAGTAGACTTTGAGGCAAAATATTCAAAGTTAATCTGTCAGAGAAAAAAAGAAGGTAGATGATTGAGAAATACAGTTGTGAAAAAAGGCATTTTATAAACCTTCAAAGAGAGTTGGAAAGCTGTATAGATTATCTTCCCAAAAGTTTCAAGCAGGCCCCTGTTAAATTCATTTTTCAGCAGCTGAGTTCCTTTTGTGCCACCTCATTTTTGCATGATTACTAGTTTATATGATAAAATATCAATTACAATAAATTAATTATGAAATTATTTAATATAATAAATTCTAATTATAGTATTATAATATTTATAAAATATATATATTTATTATCATATCATATTACACATAGCAAACTAATAATTATGATAAAATATGCAATCTGGAGGAAATGATACAGAAAAAGTTGGAAAGTTAAAAAAACAAACAAAAATATTGAATTCTTAATATATATTATAGATTAAGGCTTCATTTGTTTCGGCGGTGCCGGGTCGATCCGGCGGGTGGAAACAGAGTGTTCGAAACGGAGGGGGGAGGTGGCTGCTCCAAACGGAGCTTTTGGGGCGTTTCTCAAGGCAGGCGGGTGGAAACTGAGCAAACGCCGCCGGAGGTTCATTTGTTTACCCGCCTTCCGGCGGCGTTTGCCAGAAACGGAGCACCAAAACGCCCAAACAAATAGAGCCTAAGCTTATTCAAACAGCATATATACAAAATTGTTACAATACCTGGTAGAAAAATTCGGTTTCGGTATTTGACCATCGAATTTGTTGAGGACGTCTCATGTAAGAGTGATAGTTCAATCTTGAACCATCTGCTTCAATTTTTCTGTTTGCATCATCAGCATCGGGGTCTTGTTCTTGCTCCCCACTGTAGTAATATTTTTCATTTAGATGGGGTTTTTTTAGTGGACATGCTGAGAACAAATATTACTAGAGGTACATAAACGAAAACTACGCAGGTCATTCCATTCAAGCCCATCTGATACTACAGAAATTTGTGTGCAACCTTTTTAATGCCTCATCAGATTTTAGCTTTAGAGCAAATTTGCATGAAACCTAAAATAAGAGCATGGCAATCAGAGAATCAAATAGGATTCCCAACCAGTTGCATCTCAGGTTAAGTGCAAAACCTAGACACACACACAAGCACGCACCCACCCACACACAGATACACACACACACACACAATTAAGGTTTTTATAATTTCAAAAGGTTGACGGGTGCAACTTGTAAATTTACAAACTTACATATATATAGGGTTGCTTAAAAAATGCGGAACCCGTTTATAGCAAAAAAACACGGAACACGCGTCTTTTGAAAATAGATTACTTTCATATATTTTTAGAAAGTGTTCAACATGAAAGTTAGATTTTGATTTGAAGTCGTTTAGGCCTCCAATTTAGGCCCTGAAAAAAGTCACGCTGAACATATGTACGGATGCTCGGGTTCAGCGTGATTTTTTAGGGGTCTAAACGACTTCAAATCAAAAGGTGATCAACATGAAAGTTGTAGATCTACAACTCCCGACGAGATCTACAACTTTCATGTTCAACACTTTTTCTAAAAATGCATGAAAAAAGACCTATTTTCAAAATCAGTGCGAAACCCTTTTTTTGTTAAAAACGGGTTTCGTGTTTTTACATTAAATCATGTACACACACACTAGCATCTAGGCAGGCTTTGTCCGCCTCGATCCGTCTGCGGGCTGCGTCCGCAACATATACATATGAGTACTCAAAATGACCGTAAACAAATATATATCAATATTATCATTTTTATTTTGTAAAAAAATATGATTGGACGTAAAATTATTAATTTCCCTCCCTCTCTCCCTCCCTCGTTCTCTTTCACCGCCCCTCTCTCTCCCACTCTCATTCTCTCTCTCTATATATATTAATATATATATATATATATATTACCGCTATCTATATCATAATAATCCCACTCTCTTACCGCTGTTTCACTCCTCTCTCTCTCTCTGCCTCTCTTTCCCTCTCCCTTCTCTCTCTCCCTATTATTATATACCACCCCTAATAATATATATTATCACGTCACTTACCCTCCGCCTTCTCCCCCGGGTCCGGGGGAGGTAAAGTGCAGTAAATCGGACGGACAAGATCCGCTGCACTTTACGTAAAATGCGATCTAATGGATGCGAGTGCGCTGAGATGCGTGCACATCTCAGCACACATATCTCAAAGCAGTGCGCGAGAGATCAAAGCGTGCACACATCTCCGCGCGAGCTGAAATGCACTCACACCAGTCAGATCTCGCGCACTGCACGGTGAAGTGCATTTCCTGCACTGCACCACCCCCGGACCCCTCTCCCCCGCCCTCCTCTCTCTCTCTTTCTTTGTCTCTCTCTCTCTCTCTCTCTCTCTCTCTCTCTTTCTCTCTCTCCAGTCCCTCCCATCTGTAGCTTTTGCATGTCTAAGTTTTTCAGTTTTTTAATCTGAAAATAACTGATGGTGGAAATTAAAGTTGGGCTTTTGGGCTCTATTTAACAGTCTAAATGCAATACAAAGTACTTCTTTATAATGGTTAAAGATACACACACAAGCACGAGGCTCCGCCCTTATGACCTCGCGCGACAGTACCTGTCCGTCCCCAACCGGCTTCAGGTTTAAATAATTTTTAATATGTTTTTTTATAATTATATTTTTTGTTAATTATTAATTATCAGGTTTTAATTTTTTAAAAAAATTATTAATTTAATTATTGCAGGTCATAAATAAAACAAAATTTTTTAATAATATACTAATTAATAACAAATTGATCCATGTGGTGTTTCTTTGTGCGATATTAATGCAAACTTAATAATGAATGGTGAATGATCCATGCGGTGCTTCTTTGTGAGATATTGAACAATAAGCTTGGTGGTGTATTACATTTATGTTCTTAAAATATCATGTCACTGATGTTGCAAAATTTATGAAATTTCTTGGGTGATGGTTTATGATTTTTTGAAGCTACACAAATTAAAAGTCAAATAAACAAAATATTGTTTATGTTGCAATATTTTTTTTCATTTATACCATGGTAATTAATATTTAATCTAATATGGATGATGGTGCTTCCCTTGATGCAGACATGCAGGTGGAAATCATGTGTTGGGACTTGGGAGGTTGAAATGACTGTTTCCAAAGATATTATACTAATTGTGATATACTTCTATTTTTTTATGAGCCCACAGACATTATTGCATTTTGGACTAAGTTTTATTGACTCAGTTTTGACTTACGAACTTATCATGCATACAGTTTTTTATTTCATATATACATATACATATATATATATATATATTATTTTGATGTTATTTACTTAGGTATCATAAGTTGGGAAAGTAATGTTTGGGCTTTCCAATCATACAAAGGTAGACTATGTAACCAAAAATGACATTTTATTTATTTTATTAACAACTTATCATAGATTTGCCTTTTCCGTTATATTTACTTTTTATGATAAGGAGAAGACGAGGGTACCTATTAAAAGCTTTCATGTCATGGAACTATTGGACGATGATAGTTGATCCTGAAACAATCATACAAATATATGCAAGTTGTTTTCTTCAATATTTATCATTTATTAATATGCAAATTTTGTTTATTGTTGTTAGATGATATAGGAAATATTGATGTAAAAGTCCATTTATAGGCCCAATTCCTTCCTCTCCTTTAGTCCCACATCTCTTGTATAGGATTATTTCTCCCTCTCTTCTCCTATATATTTGTGTACTCTCCCTTGTATTTTATACATGAAAAAGAATCTACAAGGTTGGTCTGTTTCTTTCTACATGGTATCAGAGCCAGCGGTCTCCTTGTTTCTAACCGCACAGCCCGCCCTCCTCCATGTCCGCTCCGGCTTCCGGTTTCCCTATTTCTAACCGTCCAGCTCGCCCTCCTCTCCTGCCGACTACGGGTCTATCAGCTCCGGTTTGCTGCGGCCTGTTCTGCCTGTCCGCTCCTCTGCGGACTGCAACTCTGCATCCGCTTTTCTTCTCTCTCTTCGTGGTTCCACCCTCCTCAGGCTTCTTATAGCCATCTTCTGCTCAGTCCCGTGGGGCCCACCTCTCGTGTCCGCTGCGGGCTCTCCTCTTGTCCGCCGCGAGCTCCCCTCCTCCCTTGCGATCTGCGTTCTTCACACTCGCGGTCTCTTCTCTATCCGCTCGTCTTTCTCCTCTCGCGGTTTTCTCCAACTCGCTGCGGGCTCCTCTTTCTTGTGGACTGCTCCTGTCCGCCGTTGTCTCTCTCTCCCTTCTTGCCACTCGAGTTCTCCTCGCGGCTTCCTGTGGTCAGCCTGCTGCTGTGATCACCTAGACCGTGCAGACTCCTCTTTGTCCGCCCTTTGGTCGCGATCTGACTAATCGCTGGTGTCCGACGTGACCGTGTGAACTGCTGCCTTCCCGCATTTTGGTCGCAGGTCTTCTCCAATCCTTCCCGTTGCGGCCTTGTTGAGCGGTCTCCTGCTCTTCTCGCGGCAGTCTCCCTCGGTGTTGTGTTTCTGCTATTCTCGCTCGCCGCGCGGCTTCCTTTCTTCCCGCGGCTTATCTATTCGCGGCAAATTCCGCACTTGGTCGTGGCATCTCCCGTTGCCGCTGGTGGCTTCTCACCAAGACCGTGTGCCTTCCCTGTTCGCATTCTGACGGTTCGACCTCCTCTGGTCGCTTTCTGCGCGCTCTTGCGGCCTGCCCTCTCTAATAGCTGCGGCCTGCTCCGGTTCGCTGCGACCTCCTCCTCCTCGCAGTTTGCTCTTGTCGTCGCGGCTTGCCCTTCAGGGTTCTTGTTCGCTCTCTTCCCAGCGGGCTCCTGCTTCCGTCCGCTGCTGCTGGCCACTGCGGCTTGGTTCTCGGGGTGGCCTCCGC
This sequence comes from Platanthera guangdongensis, assembly GCA_039583875.1. NCBI lineage: Eukaryota > Viridiplantae > Streptophyta > Magnoliopsida > Asparagales > Orchidaceae > Platanthera > Platanthera guangdongensis. The sequence continues at coordinate 179,127,050 of CM077148.1, forward strand.
TTTTGGCTGCGGCCTGCTTCTCCTCTGTTGTTACTGCTGGTTCTATCCGGCACGTCGTATTCATCCTTGCCGACCGACTTCCGTGCCTCGCCGCAGATCAGGCTTATGGCATCCGCCTTGCACACTGCTGAGATTGCTGCGTTGCGTGCTCAACTCCATCAGCTTCAAGGGGTGGTTAGTCGCCCCTCTGGCTCCGTGGCCTCAATCTTCCAGGAAGGTATATCATGTCTCTCACACAGCTCTCACTGGATTGTGTACTCAGGTGCTACAAACCATCTCTCTCCGCAGCAGCCACCCCAATATTTGGATACTGCTTACCCCGCACACATCACTGTGGCCAATGGTGCCACGCTCCCGGTTTCTGGTCCTGTTAATCTGTCCCTTACTCCTTCTCTTTCCTTATCTTCGGTTCTTCATGTTCTGGGCTCTCCTTTTAACCTTCTTTCTGTTAGCCGTCTTACGCAAGACCTTGATTGTTGTGTTACCTACTCACGCTCTTCCTTTGTGGTGCAGGATCGACTGACACAGACTATTCTTGGTAGCGGGCGACTGTCCAATGGACTCTATCTTCTCGACGTTCCTCCAACTGCTCTCACCTCTGCTCTCACATCTGTCTCCACCACCCACTGATTGGCATCGCCGTCTTGGGCATGCCCTCTCCCAATTTTCAAGAAAGCTCTTTCACTATCTCTCTGTAAGAGTTCTTTTGTGAATCCTGTATCTTCGGTAAACAACGTCGTATCTCCTTTCTTCCTTCCTGCACTCGGAGTGATTCTCCTTTCCCCCTCGTGCATTCGAATATTTGGGGGCCTTATAAGATTCCTAGTGTCTTGGGGCATCGGTACTTTGTTACCTTTATTGACGATCACTCACGGGTAACCTGGTTATATCTCATTCGTGATCGTACCGAACTTACGACTACGTTCCGTGCGTTTCTTACTGAAACACACACTAAGTTTTCTACCTGTGTCAAAATCATTCGTACAGACAATGCTCGAGAATATACTGGTCGCATCTTCTCCAACCTGTGCGCTGAGTTCGGTATTATACATCAGACTTCGTGTGCTTATACGCCTCAACAGAATGGCATAGCAGAACGAAAAAATCGTCACCTTCTTGATGTAGCTCGATCTCTTATGATCCAAATGCAGGTTCCTCCCCTCTACTGGAACTTTGTCATCTCTACTGCTTGTCATCTCATCAATCGCATGTCTTCGTCTGTCCTCAACTTTGTGGCACCCATTACTCTCATTTATCCATCCATAACTCTCTTCTCTCTCACACCTCGTGTGTTCGGGTGTACTTGTTATGTCCATCACCTTGGTCCTTCCAATGACAAGCTAGCCCCTCGTGCTACCAAAGCTATGTTCGTTGGGTACTCCCGCACTCAGAAGGGGTATGTCTGTTTTTATCCCACCACTGGTAAGGTGGTTGTGTCTGCTAATGTCTCCTTTTACGAAGCTCAATCATATCACATCAGCCCTTCTGATCCCCTTCTTCCTCCTCCATTACCTTGGCCCGTCATACCCGTCACGTCTCCAGTTCCGCCTCTTCTCCCTACCCCTCTGCAACACCAGTCCAAATCTTCTCTCATCCCGGTTTCCCCAACTCCACCGGTCCCCTCCAAACCTCCTGTCATTCAAGTCTACACTCGTCGTACTTCTCGTTCAGACGCCCTGTAGCAGCCCCCCTCTACCGGTGTGATCTCGCGATCTGTTGATCCGGCCCCCTCGACGGCACATCTCATGGCCAACTATGTTTCTCTACATCGTCTCTCTCCGCCTCTCCTTACCTTTGCTCTCTCTCTCCTCTATTTCTATACCTTCCTCTGTGCAGGACGCCCTCCGGCATCCGCGGTGGCGGGCCGCCATGGAAGAAGAAATGATGGCTCTGTGGGGTAATCACACTTGGACTTTGTGCCTCTTCCTCCTGGTCACAGTTGTGTCAGCTGCAAGTGGATCTTCTCTATCAAACATGTTGCGGATGGGACGGTTGACCGCTTGAAAGCTCGGCTTGTGGCTCGGGGTTTTACTCAACAGTATGACCTAGATTATGAGGAAACTTTCTCCCCGATGGCCAAATTGAATTCGGTTCGGGTCCTCTCTCTGGATGTTCATTGTCAGTGGCCCCTCCATCAGCTGGATGTCAAGAATGCCTTCTTGAATGACGATCTTCTTGAAACGGTCTACATGCATCGAGTTTGACACCCCGGGGAGTCTCGTGTTTGCTTGCTTCGCAAATCAATTTATGGTCTCAAACAGTCTCCCCGGGCATGGTTTGGGAAATTCAGCAAGGCCGTTCGGGAGGTTGGCTTCAAACAAAGCTTGGCAGATTCCTCTCTCTTCACTCGTCACCAATCAACGGGAACCATAATACTTCTGGTTTATGTGGACGATATTCTGATCACTGGTGATGACTCCACCGGGATACAACATGTGAAGCAACACCTAAACTCTATCTTTCAAATCAAAGATCTGGGAAATCTTTGATACTTTCTTGGACTAAAAGTAGCACGATGACCCGATGGCTTAGTCTTGTCTCAGCGCAAGTATTGTATTGACCTTCTGCATGATGCTGGCCTCTCGGGTTGTAAACCTGCGGACACCCCGATGGAGGTAAACCACATGTTGCGTGCTCAGGGATCTGAGGAGGATTCTCCACTACCGAATCTGGAATACTATCGCAGTCTTGTGGGAAAGTCGATCTACCTAACAGTTACAAGACCAAATATATCATTTGCGGTTGGTGTGGTCAGCCGATTTATGCATACCCACGTATCTCTCACCTCCAGGCTGTGGAGCGCATTCTCAGATATCTGAAGACTTTCCCTGGGCAAGGACTTGTGTATAAGTCATCTTCCTCACTTTCTCTTATCGCATACTCAGATGCCGATTATGCGGGCTCATTGGATGATCGGCGGTCCACTAATGGGTTCTGTACATATTTTGGAGGAAATCTCGTCACATGACGGAGTAAGAAGCAGACTGTTGTTGCGCGCTCCTCTGTTGAAGCTGAGTATCGTACAATGACGGCTGTTACTTTTGAACTAACCTAGCTTGAAAGTCTTCTAGCAGATTTGGGAGTTAAATTGACCTCACCTTCAACCTTGTTTTGTGACAGTCAAGCTGCAATACACATTGCAAAGAATCATGTGTTCCATGAGCGAACAAAACATATTGAGGTTGATTGTCACTTTGTTCGGGAAAAGGTCCAATCAAAAGAGTTGAAGCTTGAACATGTTCCTGCATCCAGGCAAGTTGCTGATATCCTCACCAAGGCTTTACCTCGCAAGTTATATTACCATTTCTTGTCCAAGCTTGATGCCTACAACTTGTACGCTCCAGCTTGCGGGGGAGTGTTAGATGATATAGAAAATATTGATGTAAAGGCGCATTTATAGTCCCAATTCCTTCCTCTCCTTTAGTCTCACATCTCTTGTATAGGATTATTTCTCCCTCTCTTCTCCTATATATTTGTACTCTCCCTTGTATTTTATACATGAAAAAGGATCTACAAGGTTGGCCTGTTTCTTTCTACAATTGTGTTTAATATTTCATTAGTTTATTATAATCATATTATTACATGTTTATTGTATTGTTTATTGTAGAAAAGGCCTGAAACTTGTGTATATTGATTGAGTATGTAAATACAAAGAGAGTATACAAATATATAGGAAAGAAAGAGAGGAAATAAATCCTATACAAGATGTGGGACTAAAGAGGAGAGAACAAGAAAATGGGCCCAAAACATGGGCCTAATACATGGGCTATTCTAACACTCCCCCGCAAGCTGGAGCGTACAAATCGTATGCACCAAGCTTGGACAAGCATTGATAGAAGGATGCTTTGGGAAGAGCCTTTGTGAGGACATCTGCAACTTGTTCTGTCCCTGGAACATGCTTTAAATCGAGCTTCTTCATTTGAACCTTTTCTCGAACGAAGTGGCAATCAACTTCAATGTGCTTCGTTCTTTCGTGGAAGACTGGGTTCTTGGCGATATGTATAGCCGCTTGGCTATCACAAAGAAGTAGAGCAGGAGAAGGTAATTTAACACCCAGGTCAGTGAGAAGACTTTCAAGCCATGTGAGTTCGGATACAACAGAAGCCATTGCGCGGTATTCTGCCTCAGCCGATGAGCGAGCAACGACCGCTTGTTTCTTGCTTCGCCATGTAACCAAATGTCCCCCAAAGTATGTGCAGAAACCACTAGTAGACCGCCGGTCATCAAGAGAGCCCGCATAGTCCGCATCGGAGTATGCCACTAAGGTAGGAGCAGACGAGGAAGTCCGGTACACAAGTCCTTGACCCGGGGCTGTTTTTAAGTACCTCAGAATGCGTTCAACAGCCAGAAGATGAGACTTGCGAGGAGAGTGCATGTATCGACTGACAAGACCAACAGCAAAGGAAATATCTGGTCGGGTAACAGTAAGATAGATCAACTTGCCAACAAGTCGTCGATAATATTCAGGGTTCTGGAGGAGAAGATCTGAGTCAGAAGCCTGAGCACACAACTTGTGGTTCACATCCATGGGGGTATCACATGGCTTACACCCTAAGAGGCCAGCATCATGAAGAAGATCAGTACAGTATTTCCGTTGAGATAGAATGAGGCCGTCCGGTCGCCTGGCAACCTCAAGTCCCAGAAAATATCGCAGAGTCTCCAGGTCCTTTGTCTGAAAGACCGAGTTCAGATGTGCTTTGACTGTATGTATCCCTTGGGAGTCATCTCCTGTGATGATGATGTCATCAACATATACTAATAGAAGGACCGTCCCTGATGGTCGGTGACGAGTGAAGAGCGAGAAATCAGCCGAGCTACGGCTAAAGCCGACAGGGCGAAGTACTTTACTGAATTTCTCAAACCAGGACCCGTGGAGATTGTTTGAGACCATACAGAGCCTTGCGAAGGCGGCAAACCTGAGACTCCCCCGTGGTCTCAAACCCGGGCGGTTGTTGCATGTAGACCGTTTCCTGGAGATCCCCATTTAAGAAAGCATTCTTAACATCAAGCTGAAAGAGAGGCCACCGGCGATGAACAGCGACAGAAAGAAGGACCCGAACGGTATTGAGCTTGGCGACCGGAGAGAAGGTTTCCTCATAGTCGAGCCCCTGTTGTTGAGTGAAGCCGCGAGCGACAAGGCGAGCCTTCAGACGGTCGATCGTCCCATCAGCATCATGTTTGATGACAAAGACCCACTTGCACCCTACCGGTTTGTGACCCGGAGGGAGGGGGACAACGGACCATGTCTGGTTAGCCCAGAGAGCAGACATCTCTTCTTCCATGGCGGCCCGCCAGCCCGGATGGTTAAGCGCCTCCTGTACAGAGTTAGGAACAGAAACCGAAGAAAGAGAAGTAGCAAAGGTGTGCAGAGGTGGAGAGAGGCGATGAAGAGAGACATAAGCCTCCAGAGGATGAGCAGTGGAGGGCGTTACCTGATCAGAGGGACGCGAAGCATCCGTGGTAGAGGTCGGCGGCAGAGGGGCGACGGAACAGGGAGGGCGACGAGAGTAGACCCGGATAACGGGTGGTTTGGTGGTAGAAGGAGCGGGTGGAGGAGAGAGCGGGGGTGGTGGTGGAGTAGCAGGAATAACGGGACGAGGGATGGACGGCGGGAGAGGAGGCGTTGGTGGAGCAGTAGGGAAAGGAGCAGGAAAGAACGGTTCGTCTTCCCGGAAGGTAACGTCCGCAGAGACAGTGACCTTGCCGGTAGTGGGTGAGTAACAAACATAGCCCTTCTGGGTGGGGGAGTAGCCAACAAAGATGTGTTTCGCCGCCCTGGGGTCCAATTTATCGGTGGAGGGCCCGAGGCAGTGGACATAGCAGGTGCTGCCGAAGATACGGGGCGAGAGATGGAAAGCCGGAGTGGAGGGAAACAATATGCTGAAGGGGGTCGCATAATTGAGGACAGAGGAAGGGAGGCGATTGATGAGAAAGCAGACAGTGGAGACCGCAAAGTTCCAGTAAGCTTTAGGAACATGCATTTGGATCATGAGGGAGCGGGCAACATCCAATAAATGACGGTTCTTGCGTTCGGCAACCCCATTTTGTTGCGGGGTATACGCACAAGAGGTTTGATGGAGAATCCCGTATTCCGTACATAAGGTGGTAAAGTCGTGGCTGGTGTACTCACGAGCGTTATCAGTACGGAGAGTTTTGAGGGTGGTATGGAATTGTGTCCGGGTCTCGAGGACAAAGGCCCGAAACACCGGGAAGCTCGGAGCGGTCGCGAAGTAAGTAGAGCCACGTGGTGCGGGAATGATCATCAATAAAGGTTAGAAAATAACGATAACCACATATACTAGGAATCCGAAATGGACCCCAAATATCCGAATGAACAAGATCAAAAGGAGCCGCACTCCGAGTACAATGCGAAGGAAACGAAGAACGTGGTTGTTTGCCGAGAATACATGAATCACACTGAAAAGACGTAAAAGAAAGATCTGGAAGAGCCCGCTGGAGAACTGGCAGAGGGGCATGACCAAGGCGGCGATGCCAGGCAGTGGAGGAGACGGAAGACAGAGCGAGTGGAGAGGCATCGAGAAGGTAGAGCCCATTCCGCAGCTGACCTTTACCAATGGTAGTCCGCGTCCGTCGATCCTGTATAACAAAAGAAGAGGAAGTGAATATAACAGAACAATCCAAGTCACTCGTAAGACGCCCAACAGAGAGTAAGTTAAAAGGGGAACTCGGAACATGAAGAGCCGAGCGAAGAACGAGAGATGGGGAAATAGAAAGATCAGCCGAGCCGGAAACAGGAACCAGCGCCCCATTGGCCACGGTGATGGACTTCGGAGAAGGAGAACCCGAGTACTTGGCAGGTCGTTGCGAAGTAATGTGATGAGTAGCGCCAGAGTCCATAATCCAATCCGGGCTGTGGGAGAGACAAGCAGTACTTGTGTGGGAGACAGAGGCGACGGAGGCCGAGGGGGGATTGAGCAGCCCCTGGAGATGTTGTAGCTGAAGGCGGACGGTCTCGAGATCCGGAGGAGCATCAGTAACGGCAGAAGCCGTCGGGCGAGGGGGGTAGCCGAGTTTCTTGTAACAAGCCGCCTCAAGATGGCCATCCCGGCCGCAGAAGGAGCACTTTGGCCGGCCACGGCCGCCACGGCCACGGCCCCGCGAGCCCAACCGTCCCCCCCGAGTAGAAGAAGGAGGAGGAGGAGAGGGTAAGAGCGGAGGGGCATGCTGAAGGAGAGCCGGTGGAGAAGGAGCTGGAGGATCTGGAGGAGGCGAAACCCGGAGAAGCATGGAGCAGACATCCGAAAAAGAGGGCGTAGTAGGAGCGGCCAGGATCTGAGCACGAAGACTGTGAAGATGAGAAGGAAGGCGAGCCATAAGGATGGCAATGCAAGCAGCTTCCTTCTGAGCCCGCTGAGCAGCAAGATCAGTGGTCGGCGGCTGGTGTTGGATCCAGGCTTCAGCAAGCGTTTTAGCCCGGGCGACAAACGAGGTCATATCTGAGGCGCCGCCAGTGTCAAGAGTGAAGAGATCAGTGAGGATGTCAAAAAGATGCTGGAGGCTATCGCGGCCAGAATACAAGGAATGAAGCTCATCCCACATAGCCTTGGCGGTGTCGTGGTACATAGCCATTTGATAGGGCTCACCATCCAAGGAGTTCAGAATCCAAGTCTGAACACGACCGTCATTACGAAGCCAATCATCCGTAGGTGGAGAAGGAGGTGCCTGAGTAAGGTGCGGGAGAAGGCCCTTAGCCTGGAGAACCCGCCGAACAGAATGTACCCAAGGGATAAAGTTCTTCTTGCCAGAAAGAGAGATAGTAGTGATCCGGAGCTCGTCACGGAGGTCAACAGAACAGGCCGGGCGGTCTGGAGGACAAGCCGGAGGAACAGGGGGCGGGCTGGCCGCTGAGCTGGGAGAAGAACCAGAGGAAGTCATGGAGACAGGCCGCAACCCTTAGACAGGAAGGAAGAGGACCGCGGTTAAAGAAATAAACCGGGCGGACTGAGACAAGCCGCACTGGACGGAGACAAGTCGGGCGACCAGGCGACGGGAGAAGATCGCGACCAAAATGCAAGCAGGAAGGAGACAGCTCGCACGGTCAGGCAGATCGTATGCGCCGGACTGAGACAAGGTGTGCCGGACTGGGACAAGTCGCGTCGGACTGAGACAAGTCGCGCGACTAGGAGAGAGGCCGGAGATCGCGACCAAGATGCAGGCGAGAAGACAGCCCGCACGGTCAGGCAGATCTGAGCAGCGGACAGAGAAGGAGGCCGCGGCGAGAAGAGAGGGAGGCCGCGGTGAGAAGAAAGGCCGCGGCGGACAGAGAAGGAGGCCGCGGCGGACAGAAGAGAGACCGCGGCAGACAGAGAATACCAGGCCGCGGCGGACAGAAGAGAGACCGCGGCGGACAGAGGAGAGGTCGCGGCTAGGAGAGAGGCCGCAGCGGACAGGAAGAAAGTGGTCCCACGGAGAGAGGAAATGCTATAAAAGCAGGAGGGGGGGAAGGGGAAAGGTGGATCCACGGAGAGAAAATGAGGGCAGAGGAAGGCGGTCTGAAAGGGCAGGCCGCGAGGAAGTGCGGCTAGAAACGAAACAGGCCGCGAGAAACAAGCCGCGGGAGGAAGACCGCGAGAGTGTTTACACAGTGCGGTTAGATAGGGACAAACCGCGAGAGTCGGAACCTGGCTCTGATACCATGTAGAAAAGGCCTGAAACTTGTGTATATTGATTGAGTATGTAAATACAAAGAGAGTATACAAATATATAGGAAAGAAAGAGAGGAAATAAATCCTATACAAGATGTGGGACTAAAGAGGAGAGAACAAGAAAATGGGCCCAAAACATGGGTCTAATACATGGGCTATTCTAACATTTATAAACATACATTGTGTACATTTTTACTTATTTACAAAAAATATGTTTATATACGATTAAATTTATTTAAATATTAAAATTTGACATTGTAAAATATCTCTGATATATCCCCCGCAATCCAAGATATAACATTTCAAACTCAACCCGACATAAACCCAATATCTACAACCTTGGTAGACTAAAAGCAAAAATCAATCAAAATAATGTAAGAGTGCCACGGCTTTAGGAGATAAATTCAATATGATATTATGTGTTAGTAAATAATACTTGTACCTCTGATTGGCAAAAGACTTCTTCAAAGAAATTGCTTCTTTATTCTACAAAATAATCGTGAAATACGAATAAATAAGAATCATTATTCATGGAAGCATACCAGAGAAAATAATAAATCTAAAATCAAAAGCTTACTGATATCTGTTCCTTAAAACCAGCAAGCCTAATTAGATCCCTTATAGCAAGCTTTCTTCTATCGAGTTCATCGTCCGGAATCTCAAGATATGCCTTGTTCACTGCAGATAAATGAAGTAAAAGATTACCAAGACATCAACAAAAAACCTGCTCCAGTAGGAGTGTAGGACAACAATTCTAAAAGTTATTGTTAGTAAATATACCTTGTCTTTTCGCACTTTTAGATCGACTGCCTCGGGGAAGCCTTTTCTTTGGAGGATCCTTATTTGTAGAATCAGGTTTTCCTGAGGCCTTCTTGCTACTCTTAGGTGAACTCTCATTTTCAGAGCTCCTACTGCATGAATTTCTTCTTGCCTTTGTTTTCTTCTCCTTAAGCATGTCTTCATCCATATGATGTTCGCCATCATAATCTTCATCCATTCCAGAGATGCCATCTTTAGCATTCTGATCTCCACTTCCCATATTGTCTACAACACTGGATTTTAATTTTCTGTTCCTTTGCCGAACTCTCGTTGATGACTTTCCAGTTTCATCATTTTGCACAGTATTGGGTGCACATTCTTCCAGGTTTGGCTCTTCAATATACTGCCCTTCCAAATGTATAATAAAATTTTTAAGAAATGGTGAAGTTTCTGATTGGAAATCTGTTGCACATCTTGTGATAAATGCTATAAATGTACAAATAAACTCACATTCGTTGTGTTCGCTCCTTCCATGTTATGTATATCCTCATGTTCAACAAAAGATTGATCTACCAAATCGTTATTATTACCAGCACATGCCCTCTCTTCATAAGATTCAATTAGGTCATCAACAAGAAAGTGTGGACTATGAGTACCCAAGGAATCACTCGAATCCAACTGAGAATATCCTGATGCGGTACCAGATGGGGTAATAGGTACCCTGCATGTTGCTACCGACCCAATATCAGAATCCAATTCAGAGGATCCGAAATTAATAAAACCAGGATTATTACCAGGATTGGATTCTGCACAATTTCTTGTGCCTAGGAGACCTGTTTGAAACTTTTCCACATGTTCATCTGCCATGATGTTCGAAGAATTACAAACATGACAACAGAAAAGATAAAAAAAAAGAACAAAATGTGTAATTGAAGACAGCATGTGCAAACCTGAGTTGCAGTTTGGGTCAGAAATAATGTCAAGTGTATCAATGGCTGATAGATCGATCTCATCCTGAAGTAGATGAATAAAAATAAAAACAGCTTCATAAGAAAACGCTAAGGCCTGGACAATGTCAAACTTTACCTCTCTTATTAAACTTACAAGATCAACTTGATTCTCTATATTAGACGTTGACAATGAACTAAAAATTTCATCCATATTTTGATCACTCAACATCCCTACAAAGGAAGTAGTTGTCTTGAGAGGACTTGATGTGACTAGCTTGGATTGGCACTCAGCGGAAGCAGCAGGTGGTTCAACACCATTATTAGGAAGCATAAATGTTACAGATTTGACTTTTTTTCCCTTCTTCACACATAAAGAGGGCTTTGGACGACATTTGCCAATTTGCTTACCTGTTTGAAACCACGAAAGGAAAAATAAAGCGAACACTTTCATTCACATCTTTTTTACTACAAGATAAAAAAAATCCTGATTTCTTCCCACAATTTCTAGCACGAAAGAGTAGGTTATTTTGTAAGCAGTGGATTACGGTCAGTCAATATGATATGTACATGTAAGCTCAAAAGGATCTAACTTGATCAACAAATAGAAAGGTTGCATTGCCTACATATTAGACTGAAATATATTGCTTTTTAGTCCAATAGTCGAAAGTATAATTTGAAGCATCGGACGTCTGCATACATACCAGCAGATTGATCAGATTGCAAGAACAAATCATCTAGATGCTCCACACTTGAAACTGCTATTGCTGGCTGAATTATTATAGGAAAAAAATTGATCGTTTAACGGATTAATATGATATGAATTTCACAAAAAAGCATCATCAATTTACCTCATTTCCAACTTCTGTGTGCCTTAAAGATAAATCAGAAGCCTCAATGTTTGTGGCATATCCGTTGGTCACAAGAGAACTCTGTCTAACCACGAGCTCAGATGGAACTGAGATTGGTTCAGAGATACTGTAATCGAGGTTTGAGGCAAAAACAGGTCCAGCAGCACCCGCTAAAGTATAGAAGTTGTATATGAATTCCATGATTGGGAAACAAAACTAAATCAACACAACTCTCCTATTCAAGCATTAGCATTAAAAAAAAACAAATATCACAAAAAGGACCATTAGGATGATATCAGTAGTACTCATCTATTTAATAATGATATGTAGCTGAGAAAAGAAGCTTCTACTTCAAAAATCATAATTCTCATTTTTTTGTGTTGCATGAAGCGTTGCACTTATTATTTGCAAATTAATTTGAATAAGGCTATGCTTGGGAGAGCGGTGTCGATTGTGAAAAGAATGGGGGTAAATGGATGGTTGCAAATTGCGCTGTAGGAATCTGGTTGTTGCAAATGGAGATCTGTTTAGAATGATTGTTATGGCCTCCCGATCTGGATCTCGTGATAGGGCCGAAGAAGGAAGAATCCCTACCCGAGGTCGGTCGAGCCACTTCTGGAGCCGGTCGGTGCTATGGTTGAAGATGCAAAGAACCTGCGAAATAGAGAGAGAAGAGAAGAGTGAAGAAGAGAAGAGAGGGAGAGGGAAGAGAAGGAGAGGAGGACGGGAAGCGGGCAGATGGGAGCCGGCGGAATCCAGCCCAGCACCGTGCGGTGTGGCTAGGGTTGAATGCGCGCGTGAGGGGGGTAGAGAGGATTTAGAGAGAGAGCGTGAGGAGGATAATTACTTGCTTGAAAACCACAACCAAGGTTCCCCCGGTAGATAACCGGTTTGCACCAAATGCCCCCCACCCGGGTTTAAACACGTGGGAACAATAAAACCAAAATACATACAAATAACGTGCGTACAAAATAATAATAAAGCATCCACTGCTGTCATGAGGTCGTGGCGGAAGGTTGGAATTGGTACGTGTGCCCCCAACATGTGTATGGCCTTGTCATGTCCTCATAACATCACCACCCTCGTCGAAAGACAGCTTGTCCTCAAGTTGGGCCAGAATATCAACTAGCGGGGCCAACGGTGGAGGACCCACGAAGGGCTTGAGCTGAGAAATGTGAAAGACATTGTGAATGTGCGCCTCCCGGAGAAGAGCAAGACGGTAAGCCACGTCACCAATGCACTCGGTGATTGGGAAGGGGCCAAAAAAATTGGGACCCAATTTGTTGGAGGCAGTTCGTGTAGCGGTCACTTGACGTAAAGGGCGGCGACCGCGGACGTTGAACCGACACTCAATCGCCGAGGGCGAGAGTAAGCTCGCGGTGGCCCTGATTGTAGGAGACCTCCATGCGTTGTTGAGCCTGGACAAGGTGGTCTCGTGTTGCTTGCAGAAACTCATCGCGGTCTTCCAATTCACGGTCCACGACCTCCAAACGGGACGAGCCGCCTGTGTAGGAGAGGAGACGGGGAGGTTCCCGGCCATAGATGAGGGGGAACGGTGTAGGCTGCAGTGTCGTGTGGTAGGCGGTGTTGTAGCAGTATTCTATCCAAGGAAGCCAACGCGACCAATCCCGCGGACGATTGTTGGTGATACATCGTAAGTACATCTCAACGGTGTGGTTGACCACCTCAGTCTGATCGTCTGACTACTGGTGGTAAGTGAAAGAAAAAAAAAGCAAGCTTGGTACCACTAAGGGAGAATAGCTCCTTCCAGAAGAGGCTAATGAACACTTTATCTCAGCCCGAAACAAGAGTCTCTGGCATGCCGTGTAGACGGAAGATTTCTTGGAAAAAGGTCCAGGCAAAATTTTTGGCGAGCGGACGAGCCAGGGCGATGAAATGGGCCCATTTTGAGAAGAGGTCCCCCACGACCATCAAGATTGATTTTCCACGAACCGAAGGCAGCCCTTTGACAAAGTCTATGGAGAGGTCCACCCAAATCTGAGTAGGCACCGATAAGGGCTGGAGCAGGCCGGCCGGAAGGATATGATCGTTCCTGTTTCGTTGGCACACGACGCAGTTGGCAATGAAGGCATGGATGTACTTGTGCATCCCTTATCCAAAAGAATTAAATGTGTAGGCGTTGGAGAGTAAGGTGAACACCTTCGTGACTGCGAAAATGGAAATCCTCTAAAATGGTGGAAATGAGAGGAGACACCATGTCCACGTTACATCCGATTAGGATAGAAGATCAAGCCAATGACGGGTTGTCCGCTGCTGGTCCATGAGGCTATTTTCCGCCCAGTGGAGTTCCAACAAGTTGGGCGAATGTTGGATCTCTTGGCGGATCAATGAGAGAAGATCCACAGTTGGAAAAGAAATGGCGAGGATGGAGGCATCGGTAGGCGTGTCCTGGCGAGAGAGTGCGTCAGCAGGACGGTTGAGCACACCGACTTTGTGTTCCACTTGGAAGTTGAAGCCGAGAAGTTTACTCACCCACCATTGTCGTGGCACTGCAGAGAGACGTCGTTCGAGCAAGTATTTGAGGTTGTAGTGGTCCGTTCGGATGATGAAGGGGAGGCCCCATAAGTAAGGGCGTCAATGTTGAACGGATTTTGCAAGGCCAATGAGGTCTTGTTCACAAGCGGGCAATTTGCGATGATGTATGGTTATCTGGCTGCTGAAATAGGCTATGGGATGTCCCTCTTGTTGTAGCACAATGCCATAGCCGAGGCCGGAGGGGTCACACTCCACGAGGAAGAGTAAAGGCAAAGTCTGGTAGATGGAGGATTGGAGAGGACAACAATGCCGCCTGGAGAGTGGAAAGCCTGATTCGCGGCGTCCGTTCATGTAAAGGTGTTCTTCCGGAGCAATCCGATCAAGGGAGCGGCGATAGTGTCGTAATCGCGGATAAAGCGGACAGTAATATCCCGTGAGACCAAGAAAGCCGCGTAAGTCGGTGAGGGTTTGCGGCATGGGCAACGACGCCACTCCATGGAGTTTTGTCGGATTGGCTAATACACTCGAACTGTCCACGACATGTGCCAAGTAGATGACTGAGCGTTGTCCGAACGTACACTTTGAAGCCTTAAAAACCAAGTGGTGCGTGTGCACAAGGCTGAGGACGACATAGAGATGTTGTAGGTGTTCTCCGCACAAGTTTTGCTATAGACAAGAATATCGTCAAAGAAAACAAGAACCTGACTTTCGGAGAAATGGTTGAAATACCTCGTTCATCAAAGCCTGAAAGGTCGAAGGAGCGTTCATTAGGCCGAACGACATAACCAAGAATTCAAAGTGACTGTAGTGTGTGCGAAACGCAGTCTTCTCCACGTCAACGTTCGTCATTCGAACCTGATGATAACTAGAAAATAAATTGAGCTTGGAGAAGAAGCACGCCCCATGTAGCTCGTCGAGGAGTTCCTCCACCACTGGAATGAGAAACTTGTCCTTGACCGTGATGGCGTTTAGTGCACGGTAGTACATGCACATACACCAAGAACTGTATTGCTTGTGCACCAACAGTACCGGGGATGAGAAAGGAGGAAACACTGCGCCGAATGAGACCTTGTTGGAGGAGGAGATCACATTCCCGCTCGATCTCGTCCTTTTGGAGAAAAGGGTAGTAGTAAGACCGCACCACAACCGGAGCCGAGCCTGGAAGGAGACAAACGTGATGATCCTATTGACGCCGCGACGGGAGGCCCAAGTGTGGGCTGAAGATCTCGGAGAACAACTGCAAAAGGTGTGCAATATCCGTGGGGTGGTCATTCGGCTGTCAGATCGGGGCGTTCAGAGGCTCTGTGTGAACCAAGAAGGAAGAGAACTGTCCAGGAGCCTGTCCTTGCCACTGTATAAGCGAGAGCTCGCCTGCCACGAGATAGTCAGGCGATCAAAATCCCACGTGAGGGGTCCCAAGGTGCGCAGCCAACGAACGCCAAACACGATGTCAAAGCCCCGAAGATCCACTACAAAGAAATCTGTCTGTGACGGGTAGTCGTCCACGGCAAAAGCTACGCGTCAACACACTCCCGGGTATGGCATCTGCTGGCCATTTTCCACCGCCACCTTGACGTGAAAACGAGGAGCGTAAGGGAGGTGAAGTCGAAGGGCTTTGTCCTGTCGAATGATGTTGTGGGTACTTCCCGTATCCATGAGGGCTAAGAGTGGCGTGCCCTCCACATCCACATATAGTTGAATGGTGCATCCTTCCTGCAGCCCGGCTAAGGCATGTAAGAGAGTTGTGGTGTGCCGGAGTCGTCGGACACATCGTCCTCATCCTCAGGTGGGTCATCGACTTCCAACCAAAATAACCGTGTTTGCACCAATGGTTGGGTATGTAGGGTTCATCACAATTGAAACATAATCTCTTCTCGCGGCGTGCATCCATCTTTGGTCGGGACAAACAGTGCAGCAGAAAGTTTGGGTCGTGGATGCTCTTCCCCACTGGGGGCTTGGGTGTGGAAAAATTGGACGGTGATCGGGGGCCGAGAAAGTCGCGGACGGCCCGGAGGCGGCCGGTCAAGTGCTAGACGACGCGTTCGCACGTACGGACAAGGCTCAAGGCGGTCAAGAAGATCCGATGGTTTCAGAAACTCCACGTCCCAACGTAACCGCTCGGGTAACCCAGACGTGAAAAGTGGAACCAGCTGCGGAGGGTAACACGGAAGTGGCACGGGACAGTAACAACTGAAATTGCTCCAAATAGGTCTCAATGGGGCCGATTTGCTTGAGGGCAATGAGGTTGTCGAGAGGGTTGCCCGGCATCGCCGGTCCGAAACGGAGGGAGCATGTCGTCCAAAAATCCTCCCAAGAGGCATTGGGCTGTTCTCGGAGGAGTTGGGTGACCCATAGTTGTGCGTTGTGCTGGCGCAAGGAGGTGGAAAGAGGTGATTCTGACGCGTTCCTCGTCCGGAATATGCTGATTGGTGAAGAAAAACTTGCAGCGCGTGAGCCACAGGAGGGGATCTTCGCGGCCTTCATAGATCGGAAAATCCATGCCAATGGAGCGTGGGAAGGAGTTGTCCCCGCGAAGATGAGCCGATTCGACCCGGCTAGTAGTCAAAGATACCGCTTGTGCTGTCAGCGGCGGGGGCGGAACGCCCTGGATGGCGTCCAAGCGCGCACTGAGGGCCTCCATCTTGTCATTTTGGGTGGCGAGCATTGATTGGAAAAACACCATGATTTGGGTGAGAGATGGACCTCCTTCGGCCATGGGTGGTGGTAGTAAGATGGGCGTGGTCGGTGAAGGCAGCAGTTCGGCGGATGAACTAGGCGGCGGAAGGGGTGCAGGTAGGCGACGAGGCCCGGTGAGGCGGCTCGGTAGGTGCCAGAGAGAGGAACCTCGGTGTTTGGCTCTGATATCAAGTTGTTATGGCCTCCCGATCTATATCTCTTGATAGGGTCGGAGAAGGAAGAATCACACATGAGGTCGATCGAGCCTCTTCTGGAGCCTGTCGGTGCTATGGTTGAAGATGCGAAGAACCTGCGAAATAAAGAGGGAAGAGAAGAGTGGAGAAGAGAAAAGAGGCAGAGGGAAGAAAGGGAGAGGAGGACAGGAAGTGGGCAGATGGGAGTCGGCAGAATCCAGCCTTGTATATCCGTGTTGAGTGTGTAAATACAATGTATGAGTACACATATATAGGAAGAGGAAGGAGAGAACAGTCTCATTTACAAGGTGTGGGACTAATACATAGAGAGAAGGAGAAACTAAATGGGTCATTATGTGGGCCTTTACATACATAGTCTTTTCTAACAATCCTAAACGCACTGGAGTTCAAAATCTTACACAAACAGACCCAAACTCTGCAATGTTACCATAGGTCTATCCACTTTCCTTGTCAATCCTCTGAAACTACATCAATATGATCGTGTAATGGTGCATTTTCTACTCCCTGTTGTACAAGTTAGTTTATATTAGAATTGCTTGTCATTCAACTCCAAATAAAGTCTAGTTCAACATCATCATCTTCTATAGATGTCACACTAATTGTTCCTCTAGTATAATAATTCCTTTATCATTTGTAACACATCCATCTTAGAATTGTAACATTCTCATATTCAACATCTTCTACTTAGATATCAGTCATTTGTACTTTCCAATACCAACATTCATATAGTACAAGTCAATTAAATTGCAGTTTTACAAACTTTTAACTTTAATCACCATAATATTGTATTGGTTTTCTTCACTAGAAATATTTTTCCTCATCAACTTGACAGCACCTACATGTAGATTTTCCTAGAATTATACTATAGTGAATGTTAAGGTGAGCTATTATTCCACATAAATACTTAAGGGGCAATTTAATCTTACACTATGGTGACTGAACAATATCTCAATTTAGGTCTAATTGTTGATTACCAATTTTAATTTAAAATTGTGAATATACTAACTATATATGTAATTAAGTTCTAACTATATCGATCAACGAATAATTATACATATAATGTTAGTGCAAGAATAAAACCAAGTAGACAGGGATTATTACAAGAATTGGATTCTGCACTTTTTGTTCTATCTTGTAGATCTGTTTGGAACTTTTCCACATGCTCATCTGCCATGATTTTAGAAGAAATAAGACCAAGCCAATAGATGAGAAATAAAAATACAAAACTAGTAATTGAAGGACGTTTAGTAAGTATGTGAAACCGGAGTTGCGGCATGGCTTAGAAAGAATTGCACGAGTACCAAGGGCTGATATGTCGACCTCATCCTGAAGCAGAAAACCCATAAGTATATTGATAGCAAAAAAGAACTAGTAAGGATTCACCGTAGTTGAGCTTTACATTTCTTACTACATTTACAAGATCAGCTTGATTATCTCTATTAGACACTGACAATGAACCCAAACTTTTATCCACTTTTTGATCACACGTCATCTCTATAAAAGAATTAATCCCTTCTAGAGGATTCGAGGTAACCAGCTCCAATTGGTTACTCAACAGGAGCAGAAGATTTGACACCATTATTTGGAGGTACAAATGAAGAGTTGATTTTCTTTCCCTCCTTCAAGCGTGAAGAAGATTTGGGTCGAAATTTTCCATTTTTTTTAGCTGTTTACAAACATAAAAAATTCTTTAAAACCACAAGAGAAAATAAACATTTTATTCAGAAAATGTCTTAATGCGAGGTCAAAAAAGAAGTTTCTGATTTGCTTCCGCAATTTCCAAAAGGAAAAAGTAGGCTAACTTTGTAGGCAGCAAGTTATCAGCAGTCATAATGATATGTACTTGTAAGCTCAAAGGGTCTAGCTTGATCAGCAAAAAAAGATTGCTTGGCTACATGCTAGCATGAAATATATCCTTTTTAGTCCATTACTGGAAAGTAATAATCTGGAACATTTGTCTCCGACTTACATACCAGCAGGTTGATCAGATTGCAAGAACAAATCATCAACGGGATCCACAATTGAATCCAATGTTGTTGGCTGAATTATTTTAAGAAAAAAATGAGTTTAAATGGACTTATATATGATATGAATTAAAAAAAATATATCATCAACATACCTCATTCTCAACTTCGACAGAACATGTTTGTAAATTTGCATGCCTTAAAGATAAATCAGTTGTCTCAACATTTGCGGAAGATGCCTTGGTCACAAGAGAACTCTGACTCATCTCAAGCTCAGATGAAACTGAGATTGGTTCAGAGATATCGGAGTCAAGGTTTGAGGTAAGAATAGGCCCAGAAGAACCTGTTGAAGCAGATGTTGACACAGTTTTTGTGTGAATTCCATGAATGGAACAAATTTGAGTACCAAAAAAGAACATTAGGAGATAAATGCAAATATTAGAGTAGATGGCTATTTAATATTAATATCAAGCATTTCAGAGCTGGCAAAATGATCTGAAGCCTGAGAAATGAAAACTTAATGACACTGAGTACAGTGGTGAAGGTGCAAACCCTAGATGTAGCATCGGGGAAAATCCTATCTACCCCTAGGATGATGTGAGGTGATGCCAGCATACAAGATGCGTCTCCCTTTGTAGAAATTTCATATATGTTTTTAAGTTTTATAAAACTCTTTGTAGAAATTTCATATGTGTTTTTAAAACTCTTTGTTTTATAAAACTCTTTGTAAAACTCTTTTACGTTATTTACAAGAGTTTACAAAGAGTTTTACAAACGTTTGCATTTTTACCGTTAGATTTTGCTAGAAATGCATAAAAAGTTGAAATAAAAATTGTTTGAACAAATATCTTTTTACGTATTTGCTAAAATCAAAGTTGTTGAAAAACTAAAATAATGTTTGATTCATTCTTATATATTTGTAAAAGAGTTTAAAAAGTAGCAGAAAATGAAAATAAAAATCCTAAGTCTAACCAATTTTGATAAGAAAAACGGCTATAATAACGGCTAGAAATTTTGATAAAAATGAAAATTAGGCAAACGGTTTTCATTTTAAAGAATAAATTTCACAATTTTAAATCGTACACGCACACACGCCATATGAAAATGAAAACAAAAGTACATAAGATTGATGAAAAGGAGGCCTTCAAAGACATTCCAAGCTTTGTAAGGATAAGAAAAATAACGATTTTATTAACAAAACAGGTTGATTACAAAAGCTTAAACAAACAAACTTCAAAAGGAGGGGGGGGGGAGAATCCTGACATAGCACTACAATAGCTCCAAACAGCAGCCCTTACTCATCAAAACGGTTCAAAAATTTGGAACCCCGAACTCATACACCTTTTATACGCAAAATTTTCCAAGTACACGCCCTCTGACACGGGCGTGTCAGGGGCGCGTCAGCCCTATTTATCAGCAAATTTTGGTGGTCTACGGTGATTTGACATTGCGGCTGAAAACGCGGCGGTCACGCCCCCGGTCACGGGCGTGACGGTGGGCGTGTCGGGGAGGTTGAACTGGGCGTCGTTTGCGTCGAAAGTCGTCGGCGACAGTTTGTCGGGCCAGGTGGTGGAAGTCGCGCCCTAGGTCACGGGCGTGACTGGGGGCGTGTCGGCTTGGTCGACGATTGTGGAGCGAATTGTGTCGAGACTGAAATTGTCGAGCGGAAAATGTCGAGAGCAAGTGACACGGGCGTGTCGGGTTGGTTGACACGGGCGTGTCATGTTGGTCGACGAACGTCGAGAGAATTTTGTCGAGCGGGAAGGACACGGGCTCGGGACACGGGGCGTGTCATCCGACACGGGCGTATGGTCGGGCGTGTCCATCAATTTCATCCAAAAATTGTTGATTTCCACGGTTTTGACGTGTCACGCCCTTGTCACGGGCGTGACCAACAGTACAGGGCGTGACACATGATTTTTCTGGCAAAATTCTGAAAATTTCTGAAAAATAAAATAAACTAAGTTATCAAAATATATACAATAAAAGGAGCATTTTATTAAAGAAATTGAACCTAAAACAACAAAAGAAAACGAAAACTACTTAAATAATTAACATGAAAATAGGTATATATACAACTCATCAAATACCTTCATACTTAAGCTTTTGCTATTACAGAGCAAAAGTTTGAGGTGAACTTATAAGGAAATAAAAAACTCTAAGTTTAGCTACCGCTTAATTAATTATAAGAGAGATCTAAAAAAATATACGGGGTGTAAGAGTTAAGTCTTAAAATTATGTAGATGATTTAAATAGCGCAAAAGTTTTGGCCAAAAGACTTCTTGATGTAATCAAAAAGAAAACAATAATTGTAATGGTTAGATTAACAAAAATAATTTGGAATTATATGAACTTTATCTTATAGGAGTTTTATTGAAAATAATGCAATTTACAAATTATGCTCTGAAATTTTTTTTTGAATTAATTCTAGAATCATGAAATTGGCTAATGAGGTTGATGTTGGTTTATGAAGAGAGTTTGGATTTTGAGGTGAGATAATTTTTTCTCGAACCTTCATATTTTTCTTTTTGAATTATTAGAAAATGAAATTTTATTTCCCTAATATCAAAAATTTTTTTCTTCGTAATAATAAAATTAACTCAATGCATATGTGTGAGAGTAATGAATTTTATTCTCTTACTCCGTAACATATAATCTTTTTAAATTATTGGATGCTTATGTTTACGGAACGAAATCTTATTCCTATTGACATATGATCTTTTAAGGGTAAAAAATTTTATCATGCCAAGTAAGGCGTGATAAGGGAGAAAAGAAAACTAGATTTTTTATTTAGAAAAATTTTGAGAGCAACCTTAATAAATTGTACGTTCCAATTTTTCAAAAAGCTAAAAGTAAACAATTGAATTCTATAGTCGTTATTTTCTAACATAATACAAATTCTTCTATCAATGAAAAATTAGAAGTACTGTCTAAAACGAGTTCGTTATTTTTAACAAAGCATAATGCATTCTTTAAAACTTAACCCCGGCTATTTAAATTTTTCAATCAATAATTAACAAACGAATAACAAACAAAGAATTAATAAAATTCACATATAAATAAACTCAAAACAAAATTTGTGGATAGCAAGAAGATCAAGAAATGAAATATTTGATTTATTAGTTTCAAAACATTTTTTTATATTTTGAGAGTTTTTATCATGTTTTTTTTGTGTTTTTGATTTATTAATTTTTTTGAATTTTTGTTTTGTTTTACTCTTTTTTTGAATGTTTTTTAGCTTATTATCTTTTTTTTAGATTTTTAAGTTTTGCGAAAAGTGCGAGAAAAAGAGACGTTTACAAGAATGTTGGTGAAAAGGAAGGGGGAGAGAGAGAAGATTAAAAAATATTTACAAAAATATATGATGACAATCTTTGGCGAGCTGGTAGAAGACATTATGGAAAGTCTTTATGAATGACTTCTCTATTTTCGGAAGCTCTTTCTCGTCCTGTCTTCGTAATTTATATCGTGTCCTTCAGCGATGAGAGGACACACATCTTGTTTTAAATTGGGAAAATTGCAACTTTATGGTTCGAGAAGGTTTGGTTCTTGGTCATATGATTTCGTCTAAGGTGATGGAGGTCGATAAGGCAAAGTTGAAATTATCGAAAAACTTCCTCCACCTTCTAACGTTAAATCTTTTAGAAGTTTCTTAGGCCACGCGGGCTTTTATAGGCGCTTCATTCAAGATTTTTCAAAAATAACAAAGCCGTTTACTCGCCTCTTGGAAAAGGAATCTAATTTTGTCTTTGATAGCGAATGCGAGTCTGCATTTAATTTTATAAAACAAAAACTTATCAATTCACCCATTTTAGTGGCGCCCGATTGAACCCTTTCGTTCGAAATTATGTGGAGCGCTAGCGATATTGTCATAGGAGTCGTTCTTGGCCAACGTGTAAACAAATATTTTCATACTATTTATTACGCTAGCAAGACACTCACTTCCGCACAGGAAATTACACAACAACGGAAAAGGAACTTTTAGCCCTCGTATTTTCTTTCGATAAGTTTCACTCGTATATCACGCTATCCAAAGTTATTGTATTTACCGACCATTCCGCCTTAAAATATTTGTTAGCGAAAACGGACGTCAAACCCCGCCTTCTTCGATGGATCCTCCTTTTGCAGGAGTTCGATTTAGAGCCGTCAATCACCTCTCCCGCTTAGAAAATCCCGTTGCGGAAGCGCTCGTCGAATCTGACATAAATGACAGATTCTCCGAGAAACACCTCCTTCCCATTACTACTTGTTCATATTTCTCACCTTGGTTCGCAGATTTTGCGCACTATTTAGTTGCGATGGTGCTTCCAAAACACTTTTCGAGCCAGCAAAAGAAGAAATTCTTTTCTGACTTGAAATATTTCTTTTGGGAGAACTCTTTTCTTTTTTGTATCTGCGCGGACAAAGCGGTCCGAAGATGGGTCGCGGGTGTGGAGTGCACGCAAATACTTAGGCACTGCCACGAGGGTCCGGCTGGTGGGCATTATCAAGCTAACTGGACCGCGCGGAAGGCGCTAAAGGCGGGCTTCTTTTGGCCCACTTTATTCAAAGATGCTCACAATTTTGTGCGCGCATGCGATAGCTGTCAGCGGTCGGGTAACATCTCTCGTCGCGACGAGATGCCCCAAAATATGTTTTTAGAATGCGAAGTCTTTGATTTATGGGGCATAGATTTCGTTGGCCCCTACCTCCGTCTTTAAAACATAATTATATTTTAGTGGAGGTCGACTACGTATCAAGGTGGGCGGAAGCGCAAGCTCTCACCACCAACGATGCGTGAGTCGTCGTTACATTTATTAAAAAACTATTTTCTCGTTTCGGCACACCGCGCACTATTGTAAGCGATAGGGGGACGCATTTCTGCAACACCCAGATGGCTAAGACGTTAGCTAGATACGGCGTCACGCACAAACTTGCCAACTCCTACCACCCGCAAACTAGTGGCCAAGTAGAGGTAGTCAATCGAGAGATTAAGCGTATATTAGAGAAAACTGTTTCACTTAATAGGAAAGATTGGTCCATCAAACTCGACGATGCGTTGTGGGCTTATCGTACCGCATACAAAATCGCAATTGGTTGTACGCCGTATCGATTAGTCTACAACAAAGTGTGTCATCTCCCCGTGGAATTAGAACATCGCGCAGTTTAAGCTTTAAAACTCTTAAATCTCGACGCTAACTTAGCCGCCCAAAATACAAAACTGCAACTAAACGAGCTCGATGAATGGCGTGCAAACGCTTACGAGAGCAATAAGTTCTATAAAGAGCGTTCTAAGTTTTATCACGACCGAAATTCAAGCCAAAAAAACTTTTTCTCTGGGCGATATTGTCCTTCTATATAATTCACGACTTAGACTTCTTCCCGGGAAACTTAGATCACGTTGGTCCGGCCCCTTCAAAGTTGAAGAGGTTTGTCCATATGAGACTGTACTCGTCTCCCACACGGATAGAGGCTCGTTTAAAATGAACGGTCATCGCTTAAAATTATACATAGCAGGCGATCATGTGGGCGCTAATTTCGAATCCATAACCCTCCTTGATATATAAACCGCCAAAATAGTCAAGCTACACGACTATAAACAAAACGCTCATGGGAGGCACCCCATGTTTATCTTTTTCGCTATTTCTTTACTTTTTTTTTGCTATTTTCTTAATAATGCATGATTCCTAAACTGCGTCTTCTCAACCTCCTTTCAGGGAAGCTTCTACCCCCCCCCCCCCTCTCTTTATTTTCTTTGTACATATTGTCTTTCCTGTTTGTTCCACATACTCACGTTACAATATTGGGGACAATGTTGGACTTAAGTATGAAGGTGTTTTCTCGCTTTATTTTTTCGCACTTCTATTTTTTGCACTGTACTTCTACTTTCTACACTCCAAAAAATTTAAAAACATATATGAAAAAGAGTGTGCGCGTGTGCATGTTTGAGCAAAGAGTTTTACGAGAGTTTTATAAAACAAACTTTATGGTGCTCCGAAAGCACTATTTTTTTCCGAAATAGTAAGTTATTGATTTTAACTAAAATAAGACGAAAATAGATTCAGATTAAAGACGATGAATAGATAACACTCGGTATCGAATTACGTTAAGATTAAAAATATATTTGAATAACTAGAGATCTAAAGTTTCAATTTAATTAAAACGGAAACTTGGCCGTGGAGGTTCCAAAAGAATCAGCTCACCTATCTCTAGGAATATCGCTCACCTGGACATTAAGACTATTCGACGGGCTCTCGTCCGACGAATGATTACTCTTAATGCCCGCAGTACGCTATTGGGTGGGGAACCCAATCCGTTAGAGTTAGCGAGCCTCCTCTCTCGAGGGTTAGTGCGGAACTCTCTTTACCCAGGGTGATCAGTCCATACGCACGGCCTCTCGGCTAGCTAGCGTATGGATAACGAAAATAGAGCCCACACATCGATATGTGGTTCTACGCGTCGTTAACCCGGGGTAAATCTTAAGTTTTTAATTAAATAGAAAAATAAGACTTTTAGTTATTTAAAACATTTTTTATATCCCAATGCTCTTCGATACCGAGGGCTAAAAGCGATTAGCCACTCATCGGAATGGGGATAGCTTATGAGTTTGGTTAGGCGAGCGTTCTAAACTATTCGCTAAATGGTTATAAAGAAAATAAGAAGAAAAGCAAGATAACCTAATTTTAGAAACGTTACTACAAATAAAAACACCCGCACGCATCCAAACACATAATGAAGAGACAGAAATAAAACTAAGTTACAAGTAAGAGGAAATTGTATAATTGAAATTGCAAGTCCCACTATAACGAGTGGGCGGGAAATATAAGCTGAAAATTTGCAAGTCCTACTCAAACGAGTAGGACTGAAATGAAAGCAAGTCCTACTCAAACGAGTAGCCGGAAATAAATGCGATTACAAGTCCATCTCAAATATTTACAAGGAAATAAAGTCTGGTTATTTAACTCCTACTGAGTAGTCGGAAGTTAAAACATGTCATTTAACTCAAATGAGTAGGCGGTAAATAAAAGTTGAAAATGACATGTCCTACTCAAATGAGTAGGAGGGAAATGAAGTCCAGCCATTTAACTCGTAGCGAGTAGGCGAAAGTAAAAAACAACAAGTCCTACTTAAATAAAATCCAGTCATTTAACTCAAATGAGTAGGCAGAAAATAAAAACACACAAGTCCTACTTGAATAAAATCCAGACATTTAACTCAAATGAGTAGGCGGAAAATAAAAACACACAATTGCTGAAATTAAAACACACACACACACACACGACAGAAAATGAAATACTCGCACTGCAGAAAGTAAATACTCACACTTGCAAATCCAACTCAAATGAGCAGTTGAAAAATTAAAGACACGTCATTTAACTCTTAACGAGTAGGCGGAAATAAATGCGCACACGCACACACGCTACATAATTGGAGAAAGCAATAAACTTATCTCATACATGCACGCACGCAGGCGAAAAAATTAAGCAAAACAAAGTTATCGAAAAATCAAAACAACGGCATTTCTACCGCTAGAATGGCATAGAAATGCATAAAAAAGCAAAATAAAAATTGTTTGAGCAAAAGTTTTCAAATTATGCTGAGAAAAACAAGTGCTTGAAAAATTAAAACGTAATGGAAGTCTTTACGATATGCGAAGGTACCAAACGGGCAGGTAAAAGTTGTTTTCTCTTGGTCATCGGGGGAAATGGGGATTTGGAAAAACCCCGATAATCCATCAAGAAAACAAAACTATGGATGATCGGACAAACGCTCTAGAATTTGGTCTAAAAAAGGTAGTGAGAAATGATCCTTACGGGTAGCGTCATTTAGTTTTCTATAATCGATGCACACCCTCCAACCCGTAACAGTACGAGTTGGGACGAGTTCATTGTGCTCATTCTCCACTACGGTAAGACCGCCCTTTTTGGGCACCACGTGAATGGGACTAACGCACGTACTATCCGCTATGAGATAAATAATCCCTGCATCTAATAATTTAATAATTTCGGCTTAACGACGTCTTTCATGTTTGGGTTAAGTCGTCGCTGCGGCTGAATAGTTTTGCGGCAATTATCGAGAAGGAAAATCTTATGGGTGCAGAAATACGGATTAATCCCTTTGAGATCAGAAATTTGTCACGCAATTGCGTGGCGATGTTTAAACAAAACTCTCAATAAATCGGAAGTCTCCGATTCGCTCAAATGCGAAGAAATGATAACGGGAAGGGTATCATCTTTTCCCAAAAAAGGCGTATTTGAGTGAATCGGGTAGGGGTTTGAGTTCAAGTCATGGCAGTTCTTCTAACGAGGTTTTAATTCCGATGTCTTTCTTACCAATTGGTTCGAAAGGCAAGTCTATAGAGGTATCCTCGTCGCATTTAAATTTTTGAGCGCATAAATACCGTCGTTTAAAAAAGTAAATTCAAAAATAGGGGAAGAACGATCTCCGAGATATGTGTCTAAATTATAACAAAAGTCATCGCTCGATGACGAGACTCCTATGGAGGGATTAATAGAGAAAGTAACTTCGTCATCTCCTACCCGAAGGAGGAGACGACCGTTACTGACATCAATTAATGCGCGGGAGGTGGCGAGAAAAGGGCGACCAAGTATAATTGATACATCGGTGTCCTCCTCGATGTCCAAGATAACGAAGTCTACCGGAAAGATAAACTTATCAACTCGGACAAGTACGTCCTCCACTACCCCGACGGGAAACTTAACCGAGCGATCCGCTAGTTGGATTCGCATTTTAGTAGGGGCCGGAGTGCCCAAACCTAATTTTTGAAAGAGCGAGAACGACATCAAATTAATGCTCGGGCCTAAATCTGCAAGAGCGTATTTTACTAATATATTGTCAAAAAGGCACGGGATGGAGAACCGTCCCGGGTCATTTCTTTTAAGGGGCAATTTATTAGTAAAAGCCGCTGAGCAGTCAGCATTCAGAGAAATATGCAAAATATTTTCTAATTTTTTTTATTGGAAAGAAGTTGTTTTAAGTATTTCGCATATTTAGGCATCTGCGAGATTGTCTCGCAGAAGGGAACATTAATATAAATTTGTTTTAATAATAAAATAAATTTTTCATATTGCGCGTCCTTACGCTCACGATCGAGCTTGTGTGGATATGGCAAGGGCGTTTTAATAATTTTTTCATTTAAAATTTGTAAAGGCGGCGTAATCGAAGAAGGGGGAAGAGGGGTCGGAGGTGAAATATGTACCTGAGGATCGGTCTGTTTTGGATCGATCACCTCCTTTCCGCTATGGAGGGTTATAGCGTTGATATTCTCCCGCGGATTGGGCTCCGTGTTTCCCGGCAGTGCCCCGAGCGCGGGCTCGGACATCATTCGCGCTAGCTGTCCAACCTAGAGTTCTAAGTTTTTTAGTGATCCGGTGATGTTCCGGATATTTGACTTGTTGTAAATGATATATTTAGAAAATTCTCCTCCATCGGGGAGGGTTTTGGAAGAGGGGGAGGCGGAAGAAATCCGGGCGCGAAAGAATTGGGCGGGCGGTGCGCATTATTCGCATTGCTCCAAGAGAAGTTGGGGTGGTTCCTCCAACCCGGATTATAGTTATTGCTGTAAGAATTGTTGTTGAGGTTGAAGGAAGGTCGCCCAGCATTTCCCACGTAGTCTACAAATTCATTTGCTACGCCGGCATTAAGGGAATCGCCCAAGGCAGAGTGGTGGAGGCAGCAGACATCTCTGCCACTTGCTTCGTCGGCATTTCAACTTGAAGGGCTAAGTGGGCAGTGGCATCCACTTTGAAGAGGTCGGCCGCCTGCTTGGGACGTCCCTGCGGGACGTTCCATTGGTAGGCGTTCATAAACATCTCTTCAATAAGAGCTTGGGCAGCCTCGGGGGTCTTATTATTCAAGGTACCCCCGGCAGACGCGTCAATCATTTGACGCGTCTGATAATTAAGCCCGTTGTAGAAGATTTGGACCTGCAACCACGCAGGCAGCGCGTGGTGCGGACACTTGCGTAGAAATTCTTTAAAGTGCTCTCAAGTCTCAAATAGAGACTCGGAATCGTTCTGCACGAACGAAGAAATGTCCGCCCGCAACTTTCAGTTTTGGCGGGCGGAAATACTTCGTCAAGAACCGTTCCGCAAGCTCGGCCCAGGTGGTGATACATCCTCGTGGGAGGGAATTCAACCACGCCTTAGTTTTGGATCTGAGGGAGAATGGAAAAAGGCGCAAACGAATGACGTCATCAATGACGCCATTAATCTTAAAAGTATCGCAAATTTCCAAAAAACTAGACAAATGAACGTTCGGGTCCTCATCCAGCAGTCCATCGAACTGCACGGCATTTTGGATCATTTGGATTACGCTCGATTTGATCTCAAAATTATTGTTCGTCACCGTCGGGCGAACAATACTGGACCCAGTATCGTCCAAATTCGGTCGGGCGTAATATGACATTGTACGCTCGACGGCCGCGTTCGATTGGGGTCGGCCATAGCAACGGCAGAGGGTTCTCCGATGGATTCTTCGGGATCCAAAGAGGGATTTCGGCATTGAGACCGAATACGCACAAGCGAGCGTACGATCTCAGGATCAAAATCCAAATTTTCGGACTCCGAAGGTTGTCCACGGGTCGTACACCCTAAAATAGAAAGTAGAAAATTAACTTCTTTTTGTTGAATTTTGAAGAAAAGTTTTTAAGTTTTTTAGTTTTTTAGAAATAAAGGTAAAAGTAATAGACTTCGGATTCGAAATAACAACTCAAAGATTGTCCCCGGCAATGGCGCCAAAAACTTAATGAAGCCCGCGAACAGACTCTTATGTGGGTGGTTGGTTCGATGAGTCGATCGTCGCGGGCTTGCTTAGGTAGGCAAGTGCATCTATCGCAAGTAATACAGAATATTCGGGGGAATATCCAGATCGTAAATTTCCCGGGAACGGGTTGATTATCCCTACTGTTCCGAAAGCAATATTATTTTACCGAAATAGTAAGTTGTTGATTTTAACTAGAGTAAGACAAAAATAGATTCAGATTAAAGACGATGAAAAGATAACACTCTGTATCGAATTACGTTAGAATTAAAAATAGATTTGAATAACGAGAGATCTAAAGTTCAATTTAATTAAAGCGGAAACTTGACCGTGGAGGTTCCAAAAGAATCAGCTCACTTATCTCTAGGAATATCGCTCACCTGGACATTAAGACTATTCGACCAGGCTCTCGTCCGACGAAGGATTCTTCTTAATGCCCGCAGTATGCTAAGAACCCCCCTATTGGGTGGGGAACCCCATCCGGTAGAGTTAGCGTGCCACCTTTCTCGAGGGTTAGTGCAGAACTCTCTTTACTCAGGGGTGATCAGTTCATACGCACGACCGCTCGGCTAGCTAGCGTATGGATAACGGAAATAGAGCTCACACATCGATATGTGGTTCTACGCGTCGTTAACCCGGGTAAACCTTAAGTTTTTAATTAAATAGAAAAATAAGACCTTTAGTTATTTAAAACATTTTTTATATCCCAATGTTCTTCGATACCGAGGGCTAAAAGCGATTAGCCACTCATCGGAATGAGGATAGCTTATGAGTTTGGTTAGGCGAGCGTTCTAAATTATTCGCTGAAGCGTTATAAAGAAAATAAGAAGAAAAGCAAGATAACCTAATTTTAAAAACGTTACTACAAATAAAAACATATGCACTCATCCAAACACATAATGAAGAGACAGA
This sequence comes from Platanthera guangdongensis, assembly GCA_039583875.1. Taxonomy (NCBI): domain Eukaryota; kingdom Viridiplantae; phylum Streptophyta; class Magnoliopsida; order Asparagales; family Orchidaceae; genus Platanthera; species Platanthera guangdongensis. The sequence goes on from CM077148.1 coordinate 179,157,297, forward strand.
AATAAAACTAAATTACAAGAGAAAATTGCATAATTGAAATTGCAAGTCCCACTCTAACGAGTGGGCGGGAAATATAAGCTGAAAATTTGCAACTCCTACTCAAACAAGTAGGACTGCAATGAAAGCAAGTCCTACTCAAACGAGTAGGCGGAAATAAATGCGATTACAAGTCCATCTCAAATATTTACAGGGAAATAAAGTCCGGTCATTTAACTCCTACCGAGTAGGCGGAAGATAAAAACCTGTCATTTAACTCAAATGAGTATGGGGTAAATAAAAGCTGAAAATGACATGTCCTACTCAAACGAGTAGGAGGGAAATGAAATCCGGCCATTTAACTCCTAGCGAGTAGGCGAAAGTAAAAAACAACAAGTCCTACTTAAATAAAATTCAGCTATTTAACTCAAATGAGTAGGCGGAAAATAAAAACACACAAGTCCTACTTGAATAAAATCCAACCATTTAACTCAAATGAGTAGGCGAAAAATAAAACACGCACACTTGCTGAAATTAAAACACACACGCACACACGACAAAAAATGAAATACTCACACTGCAGAAAGTAAATACTTACACTTGCAAATTCTACTCAAATGAGTAGGTGAAAAATTAAAAACACGTCATTTAACTCTTAACGAGTAGCCGGAAATAAATACGCACACGCACACACTCTACATAATTAGAGAAAGCAATAAACTTATCTCATACACGCACGCACGCAGGCGAAAAAATTAAGCAAAACAAAGTTATCGAAAAATTAAACAACTGCATTTCTACCGCTAGAATGCCGTAGAAATGCATAAAAAGGCAAAATAAAAATTGTTTGAGCAAAAAGTTTTCAAATTATTGTGAGAAAAGCAAGTGCTTGAAAAATTAAAACGTTTGCATTTTTACTGTTAGATTTTGCTAGAAATGCATAAAAAGTTGAAATAAAAATTGTTTGGGCAAAAATCTTTTACGTATTTGCTAAAATCAAAGTTGTTGAAAAACTAAAATAACGCTTGAATCATTCTTATATATTTGTAAAATAGTTTAAAAAGTAGCAGAAAATGAAAATAAAAATCCTAATTCTAACCAATTTTGATAAGAAAAACGGCTATAATAACGGCTAGAAATTTTGATAAAAATGAAAATTAGGCAAACGGTTTTCATTTTAAAGAATAAATTTCACAATTTTAACTCATACGCCTTCAAAGACATTCCAAAGCTTTGTAAGGATAAGAAAAATAACGATTTTATTAACAAAACAGGTTGATTACAAAAGCTTAAAAAAACAAACTTCAAATGAGGGGGGAGAATCCTTACATAGCACTACAATAGCTCCAAATAGCAGCCCTTACTCATCAAAATGGTTCAAAAATTTGGAACCCCGAACTCATACAGCAGCTGGCCTTTAATAGGCAAAATTTTCCAAGTACACGCCCTCTGGCACGGGCGTGTCAGGGGCGTGTCAGCACTATTTATCAGCAGATTTCGGTGGTCTACAGTGATTTGACATTGCGGCTGAAAACGCGGCGGTCACGCCCCCGGTCACGGGCGTGACGGTGGGCGTGTAGGGGAGGTTGAACTGGCCGCCGTATGCGTCGAAAGTCGTCGACGACAGTTTGTCGGGCCAGGTGGTGGAGGTCACGCCCCCGGTCACGGGTGTGACGGGGGGCGTGTCGGCTTGGTCGACGATCGTCGAGTTAACTGCTATGCTTAGTTAGTTGTTTATGCTAACTGTCCATAATCCATATATCAGAAACTATTCTTAGTTGCTTACTGTTATCTGCTAGTCTGTTATGAAGAAAAAAAAAAATCTATGTTTGTTTGTACTTGGTAAACATTATATCAAAAAAATGGAGCTTTATACTGCGGTTATTATAATAACCGCAGTCTAAAGTATGGCAGGCATGTTATAGACTGCGGTTATTATTGTAACCGTTGTTTATATACGAATATAGACTGCGGTTATTCTAATAACCGCAGTCGATAGTCATAAGGATATAAACTGCGGTTATTCTATTAACCGCAATATATAGCCTGAGCATATACTGCGGTTATTATAAAACCGCAGTCTATAACATATATACTATAAACTGCGGTTATAAAAACCGCAGTCTATATTATGTGTACTATAAACTGCGGTCTTTATAATAACCGCAGTCTATATCCTTCAGAGTATAGACTGCGGTTATTATAATAACCGCAGTCTATATACTGCCTTTTTAAAAAAAATGGCGTCTTGCGACTTGCTCTCCTTAGTGTCGCCTAGGCGTCCGCCTTGACGCCTAAGCGTCAAGGCGCCCAGCGCTCGCCTTGGTTCGCCTTGACGCCGAGACAAGAATGATTGTGTCGAGACTGAAATTGTCGAGCGGAAAATGTCGAGAGCAAGTTACACGGGCATGTCGGGTTGGTTGACACGGGCGTGTCATGTTGGTCGACGAATGTCGAGAGAATTTCGTCGAGCGGGATGGACACGAGCTCGGGACACGGGGCGTGTGGTCGGGCGTGTCCATCAATTTCATCCAAAAATGCTGATTTCCACGGTTTTGACGTGTCACGCCCTTGTCACGGGCGTGACCAACAGTACACGGGCGTGACACATGATTTTTCTGGCAAAATTATGAAAATTTCTGAAAAATAAAATAAACTAAGTTAGCAAAATATATACAATAAAAGGAGCATTTTATTAAAAAAATTGAATCTAAAATAACAAAAGAAAACGAAAACTACTAAATAATTAACATGAAAATAGATATATATACAACTCATCATGAGGATGCAAGGACGATCCAACAATATATTGGAACTAACAATTAAGCATAAAAGTGGCATTTAACCACAAGCAATTGGCAAATAATTTAGGCATGCAAACAAGTTAGGTGTTCCTAGATTGGAGGGTTGTTAGCTACACAATCGAATAGATCCTGCAAGTCAAATTAGTTACAAAGATTTCACACTAACAAAGATTGAGATACATAGAAATATAACTAGCCCAGCCCAAACACAAATGTTGAAAACATAAATCCAAACAAATCAAACTCACGAGGGGCCGTGGACGAAGGGGTGGAGATCTGGTGACTATGGGGTGGCAGTGGAGCCGATCCAGAATAATGAGGAATGTTGTATGATGACTGTATGACTAGGGCTGTTTGTGAAGGTTTAGGTAAGGTAAGGAGCAGGGATGCACAATTAGGGTTGGGGAAGGGATGTTTGGAGGGGCTGGGAATGGCTCTAGGAGATGTCAATCAGTCCTAGACGACCATGCCTGGTAGGCGTTCCACTGAGGGCAGTAGTGGGGGTGAAGGTCGGGTTTGGGCTGTGTTGCCGGAAGGAGTGGCTGGTGGATTAGGAAGGAACCAACTACTGCAGGAAGGCTGTGGAGCGCTGGAATGGGTGGATCTGATAGGATGTGGCTGATGGAGGTGGCTGCTAGGGGAGGGTCGAATGGTGGGGAGGAGGGGAAGGAAGGGACATCCAACACTAAAAAGGAAGCACGGATAATTTACTCAGAAGTCAACACCCAGGGTCTCATACACCATGTGGGGGATGTCTCCCCCTAGTGTATGTCGGTCCCCCACAAAATTCTACAGAAGAACCAGCCCTTTGCATTTTTGTGTTCTGTTATGGCATGTTTCTGCCTCCATGCCCAAAGCTCTCGATGTTAAGGGATCTTCCACTCCTCCACAACTGACACGGATTTGAAAACCAACTCTCAGTTCTTTGTGGAGCCCCACTACCTTGCTCCACATAGGCCAACTTACCACTGTATCTCGCTCTGAAAGTAGTGTAATCGATTTATGTCTGCCAGTACCAAGCCTTCGATCTCGTCCTTCTGAATGTGTCATACTGGCATGGCTATATTTAGAAGATGAGATTGAACGCTTGGTTGTAGAAATATTTACAGACTGATAGATTCAGCCCAATGCTAACCCATTTACAAGCCCGGTGTTACTAGTGTGCAAAAAGTATGGTAGTTAACGCTTTTATGTCGACTATAGGGAGCTGAACAAGACTACGATGGTGGATAGTGGATACATTATTGATTTCTATGATTTAGAAGCATCTTTGTGAGCATCGCCTCTGTTATCAATGTGCGCCTTGGTGTGCCTTTAATAACATAGGCGTCGCGCGGTGCTATCAACTACTCCAAGAAGGATCTCCAGTCGAGTTACCATCAAATCCAAGTTAGTTCAAAAGACATCTACCAATGTTACCTTATGTTTATTCAATTTCTTTATCAATCCTCTTAAACTATTGATGCAACCGTCGCCGCATCTGTGGACGTGTGATATCATCACGCGCCAGTTTTATTTTATATTTGTTATGTTCTGTCATTTTTCAAGCACCCATGTATTTTGAGTTTCGGCTCACCGGTTTAACCACCCAGTGAGACCCTGAATAAAAGGTCTGGTAATTTAGTAGTTAGGGCGTAAGAGACAAGCTTAAATTATTTAAAATCGCAAAAATTAATTAAAGAGCAAATCCAATATTTGGAAGTACAATATTTGAGAGGCAAATTTTGGAAACACAGTATGGAAACATTATATGGAAATATTATATGAAACCGTATTATTAATAATATTTGGAAACATTACAAGGAAATATAGAAACAGTGAATGTTTTGGAAACACTGCATTTATAAAATACGACCTCCCCGTGAAAGTGAAGAGAGACCGGATTGTACCGGAGAACCAATATTGTTCTCCTTGTATTCTCGGGACGCCGCATCACCGCTACTGTTCTCTTTCTCGATCGAAGTCGCTGATGACCAGAACAACCCTGTTGCACCCTACGCCAGAGTCGCTGACGAGAGATTAATTCACCGAGCCATATGGGGTCGCATCCAAGCGACAGGGCCGCCGTCGATTGCATTCCCTTCTTTTGGTGCCTCGTCCAGTGCCTCTGAACTTAGGTCGTCGTTGACAGACGTCGTCCATTCTGGCACCCCCCCCCCCCCCCACACACACACACCAAACCGATCCCCTGAGGTTCTCTGCTGTTCAAAAGGGCAACCCCTTGTTGTGGTCTTCCCCTATGGTCAAAAGAGCGTCTTCCTACCGATTCCAGCACATGTGACTATGTGAGTCACAGTTGATCGATCACCTACAACAACCTGATTTAGAAGGACCACTCCTAGCCATAGTTTGCAATATGCTTGGGTAAACTCCACCACTTTTTTCCTACTCCATTACATTAGGTTAATTTATGTGATTCAATAAATATTGCTAAACTTGTCTCGAACGTTCAACTTATTTGGTTACTGTTATCCATAAATTATTTTGTGTTTTCTGCTTATGAATATATATGAGTCTCGCAACGATTCAGCACATTTAACGCTTAAGAACTCTCTCTCAAACAATAATTATCTGCTATGGCGAAGTTCGGGCGTTAAGGGTGATTTCGCGCGCTAAAAACTCGATTTGGCCCACTTGGCCTATTTTCCTCAAAAGTAAAATTAACAACATAAATTATTGTATTTTCAAAACCCTAGATTCAGTTTACATCAACTATATTTATATGCTATAATGAATACAATTTTCTACTCTTTGTTGTGCATGCTACCTTACAGAATATCCCAAAACAAATGAGGCAGTTTGATGAGTACATGAATTATCTTTGGGGCAGTAAAGCCCGATCAAAGGAAACTCTGACAGATTTTAGGTGAAAGGAGGTGCAAGAATATACTAAATGACATGGCAGAATTGGAGAAGTTGTTAAGCTCAAGTAAAAATTTAGACCCACAGATAAGTCTTTTCAAAGTAAATGTGAGTATTCTGTTAGAAATTTTACAATTAAGTGAACTCTGGACAGGAGTAATTCTAGGATGGATATCAACGGAGAAGTACTCATCGGAAACCTCAAGAAAAAAATTAGAACTGTGAGGCCCAACTTAGTATAGAATAGATTGAACCAAAATGAAAAATACCCAAATATTGTGGGTTGGGTCAGTATACCTTAATTTATAATAAAGCTGCTTATCATTCATGTCTAAACAAACTTCATTTCAAATACTTATATAGATGTCAAGCTAATTGTTCCTCTAATATAGTCATTAATTTATACATCCTAATTTCCCGCAAATCCATCTTAACATCTGCATTTTCACCATTTCAACTTAATTTTCAATAATATAACTTTACATTACTCCAGCCATATAATACGATTAATTTAACTGCAGTTTTATATAAGCCTATGTGACACTACCGTGTCACATGAATTTCATTTTATCACCATAAGGATGTTAAGGGCTGCTTATTCACGGGCCTAATCCCGCCGGTCGAGCCACATAACAGGCCGCGGCCCGCACACCCAACCCATCTCAACGCGTCTTCTCAGCGCTGCGGGATGTTTAGGCCGGGTCTCGAACTCTTTACCTCCGTGACGTAAGCTCTTAATGCTAGCTCACATCACCAACTGATCCGCGCGCCAAGATTAGGCCTCAACATCCCGCAGCGGCGAGAACACGCGCTGAGATGGGTTGGGGTGTGCGGGCTGCGGCCCTGTTATGTGGCTCGATTGGCGGGATTAGGCCCGTGAATGAGCGGCCCATAACAAAGGATTAGAAAATTGTGAATTATAACGAAGCCATATTGTTGAAGTCTCAAAATCAAGCTTTATCATGTGACAAATATATCAATCTAAAGTCATCAACCAAAAATACTTCACCAACATCGAATAACCAATTTCATTAAATGGTGAAAATGATTGTGCACAAAAATTAATATAGTACAAAAAAATGAAAACAATATGGTGATAACTGCAACAGGTCTCAAAACTCTCTCCCTCATATATGCATACATCAATTTATCCAGCGAGGTTTGAATTTAATTCCAAAGATAATGACTACTGACTTGGGGCATATAAGGCAAGGCTAAAAACATATCTTCATTCAAAAAATCAAGCAAAATCATTGTGAGTTCATTTTATGGTTATAATTTCTTTGTTGTTGAATCATATATCTACTCTCAAGTTTGTGTGGATATATCTGTAATATTGATACCAAAATACTTGTGGTTTGCAAGACTTTGTTCGCTCTTGCACTGTAATTTTGCACTTTCACATTTACACACTTGTGTTTGTTCTCATTATTGAAATTATACTCGTTCGTGTTTGTTATGTATTATTTATAAGTTTCTTTTATTACAAGCTTAGATTGACGGATAATTCCTTAGATCATTTAGGCATTCATAGAGTGGACCAATACTTTGCTAGAACGATCTTGTTCCATAAACAAATCAATTTAACACAAGAATAAAAAGAGACATCTCTTCAAGGATAATTTATGTTTACTAAAGAGAGTTAGTTGAACCTCACAGAAAGAACCATCAGGAAATCAAACTCCACAAAACTGATGTCTCCTGGAATGTCATTTTAACAAAGTACTAAGAAAAACTTGCCAAAAGGGCACCGTGGAAGCCAATTGATAATCTAGTAGTTCTCTACTTCAGATTTTTTTCACGTATCAGGAAAAGGTTGATAGGAATTAACGGAAACGTCGATAGGAATAACCCGCTCGTGAGTAAATTACACAGGAGCAGCCTGATCAAGATTGCAAGGTGGATTACAAAAGCATGAAATTTAGATGAGCTTCTATCTACCAATGAGCCAAAGCCTATTATCAAGCCATCGAGAGAATCATTGCCACTATGAACAGGATTAGAGGATGATGTTGATACACACTAGTGAATCCGGCAGTAGAGAGAAGGGGTGTCGGCGGTAGAGAGAAGAGGAAGGGAGAGAGAGGGGGAGAAATTAGGGTTAGAGGGAAGAAGAAAATCACAATATTCATCAAGATAACATTACAAGTCCAAAATCCAAATCAGCCTCTCTTATAAAGGAGGGGTGCCAATAACAGGAGGGGTGTCAATAGCAGGAAATATAAATAACATAACATAAAACAAACTGAATATTAGTTCTCCTCCGCGTTGACCCTGCCTCTTGGGTCGTCCTCGTCGGTCCAAGCTACTCTTGACGCGCCCGGTTCATTTTCATCGATCCGCGCCACGTTCGCTGTGAATATATGTAACAATGTCGCCGTCTGGAAATACGTCGTCCCAAGGCAGCAGTCGGATTGGTGACGACAACAGTGATCATGGAACAGCCCGTGGCTTCGGACTCTAAACGGTAAGTGTGCTATGTGTCGTGTCGGTGATGTTATGTGTCGTGTCGGTTATGTGTCGAGTAAGATATTAGGTGTCAGTTATGTTGTTGTATCTTTAGCATTATACCATGTTAGGTGAAGTTAGGAGATTATTAGGGTACTCATTATTATGTGTAGCCTATATAAAGGCATGTCTTCCATTGTGAGATCTTGGTGGCTCTCTCCTCCGACGAGCAACCCCGCTTAGGCAGCCGCGGTCACGGCTCCGTAGTATCCCCTCCATCATCTCCACCACCATCATCTCTACATTCGGCCACCTCTGATCATCTCCGTCGACCTCTCCTCCGAGCAACATTGTAAGGCCCGTAACAACTTGGTATTAGAGGGAGGTTTCTCTTCCGCCACCATCATTTCCCTGTCTGTCAAAGCCTCCAACAGGCCCCCTTTCCGCATCAAGCATCGTCATCCACAGCAAGGCCACACCTTCTGCAACATCCCGCTCCATCGACGCCAGAAACCGAAAAAAAAAGAAAATAAAACTAAATAAAAAAATAATCGGCCGCTGCAGTCCGTCGACGTCGGCGTCTGAAAACCCGCTGCCGGTCCAACCCCAACGCACCGGCATCGCCACCGGTCGCCGGCATCTGCAAACCCGCTCCCTTCCCGACGGGGCATCCGTCGATCTCAGGCCCCGTCGCAAAACCGCAACAATTCTCGGTCGCAGTCCCCGCCGAACCATACGCAGGCGGCCACTTCTCCGCTTGAGTCGTCATCGGCAGCTTCCCCGCTTGCATCGACGACCAGCCATGCTGCTGCTCTGCTTCGTTCTCCTCGAGCCCAGCCCAGCACACCTGCGCCCTCTGTCCTCATCGAGTCGCACGCCATCAACTTTTTCTCGGCCCAGATTCTGTCATTCCCTCTTTCTCGAGTTGTGCACCCTCTTTTAATTTCATTCTCTTTCTTTTGGTGGACCCCTCCATCCTTCCTCCTCCTTTACTTATTTAAAAGCACTGGTCCCTATTTCTCTACATCTCTTGTGTTATTTCTTAATTCCCACCTCCAAGTTCTCCTTCTAATAATTTCCCGCAGGCCCCTCTCTCTTGGCGCCAATATTGGGCGCCACCGGGCTCTCGTAGTCATTCCCACCAAGCTGACTCGGCGCAATCCAACCGCCCAGACACTCGCCTCTTCTCGTTCCTCATCCCGCACTATGGGCGACTCCTCTGAACAACTCAATCAAATTATGTCAATGTTACATGACCTCATGGCGCAACAAGCTGCGCACACTGCTCTCGCGGATCGTCATCAGGATGTCATTGTTGCGCTGGCCAATCACATTGATGATCTGTCAACCGCCCCGCCACATGATCATGCAAGCAGCAGTCAGGCACAACCACTTCTCTGCAATGCCCCGCCGCCCTGACCGTCCACGAACCACCACCATCGGTCCTCGCACGCCCCGACCTGCAATTGTGTCGCGCTATACCAGATTAGAGTTCCCAACCTATGATGGGAAAAGTGATCCCTTGAGCTGGCTTACAAGGTGTGAACAATTCTTCGGCCACCAGCAAACTCCGGCAGCAGATCAAATCCATCTCGCATCTTTCCATATGCCCGACTCTGTTGTTTTATGGGCTTCTCGACTTCTCACCAACCGGACTAATCTAATTTGGGACGACTTCAAGCGGCTCTGCAACTTGCGTTTCGTACCTCCTATTCGCAGTAACCCCCTGGTGCACTCACAACTCTACGACAAAGGGTACCATAAACGAGTACATGGAACAAGTTCAGCTTCTCTTAGCGCATGTCCCTCTTGCCCCGGATATGCAGGTCAACATTTTCACCGCAGGACTTCGCGAGGGACTGCGTCTAGATGTAGAGTTTGAGGCCCCTCCGGACATAGTGACTGCTATGAGCCTGGCCCGACTCTGTGATCGTCGCCTCCAGCTAGCACATGAGGCCTATCCACCTGCCACCAACAGTATTCAACAGGGCTGTCTCGAGGGTCCTCCAGCACCACAGGTCCGCCGCTTATCTCGGCTGAGATGCTGCAACGCCGCGCGCATGGATTATGTTTCAAGTGCGACGAGCAGTACACTCGCGGCCACAGGTGCCCACGGCTTTTCTACCTACACGTCGAGGACTCTGACGACGAGGGCATCAGATGAAGTTTGAGGGCAAGCTTTTTTCGGAGGACTGGTGAGATGTTGTGTCGTGTCGGTGATGTTATGTGTCGTGTCGGTTATGTGTCGAGTAAGATATTAACTGTCAGTTATGTTGTTGTATCTTTATCATTATATCATGTTAGGTGAGAGTTAGAAGATTATTAGGGTAGTCATTATTAGTGTAGCCTATATAAAGGCATGTGGGGTATGTATGAAGTAAGCAAGAAAGTATTCTAATTCTCATCTTCCATTGTGAGATCTTGGTGGCTCTCTCCTCCGACGAGCAACCCCGCTTAGGCCGCGGTCACGGCTCCGTAGTATCCCCGCCATCATGTCCACCACATCATCTCTACATCCGGCACCTCCGATCATCTCTGTCAACCTCTCCTCCGAGCAACATCGTAAGGCCCGTAACAGTCCCGGTAACCGGGCCCAACTACGGGCTAGAGTCCCCCTGAAGGTGGTGACAGCGACCAAGTAGCTTGGCAGGGTAGTTCGGCGCGAACTGCCGTCTTTCTTCCGGACCAAAGCCAGCTGGGCTGGTGGCAACCCTGTCGGGGGATGGGTGACGTCGGCGCGCTCCGTAGGAAGGTTTTGGTAGTCCGACGGGGAAGGAAGGGGCACAATGGACAGCCCGAGACGACCCCCAACCTGTAGAGTCACCGTCGAGGCGACATGGTTGTCCCATGTAGGACTTGCATGGACCTAGTCTCCCAATTGACGCATACCTCGTCGAGCATGCGGAGCCAAACCACTCCCAGCACGGCGTTGAGGTCGCCTAACCAAAATGCGTAGAAGTCCGCAGTCACAGAATAGGGCTCCATAGCGAGAGAGACGAATGTACAACAACCCTGAGTCGGGCGGTGGCGCCCATCGCCCATACGGAACGCAATGTCCGGGGCGGGAACCAAGGAAAGACGGAGTTGCTGCACAAGGTGCTCAGAGATGAGGTTGTGGCTTGCGTCGTTGTCCACCATGATGATGATCAGGCGATCCCGCAGTGTGCCCGAGAGTTGCATGGTCTGTTGGTCGGAGATCCCGCCTGTCGAGGCGCAGGACAACTCCAACTGATAGAACGTAGTTGCGGTGGAGTTGAGAGGTGTGTCCTCTGGTGAGAGCTCCAGAGCCTCAAAATCGGCCAAGATAATCTCAGGGTCGACGTTGCCGGTGATGGCACGGAACTCCTTGACCGCGCAGATGTGGGTAGAAGAATAGGGCTGACAGCAGTGGAAAAACAACCCCTTTCGACAAAGGTCATCCAACTCGCGGGTGGAAAATCACTGAGGAGGGGCCGGTCGGCCTGGCGGAGCGGCTGGAGGAGACCGAAAAGCTGGTGTCTCTAGAGTAACGGTCCGCCACGGTCAGCCCACCGACGGAGGTCCGCCTGATGACGGCGGTGGTTGAGGAGACAAATCCGCCTCCACGAGGCGGGCCATGTCGAGGGCATCAGAAACCGTCCGGGGGTGGTGAGTGCGGAGCCGGGGGAAGAGGGCCTGCATGAAGAAGTCGAGTTAATGATCCGGCGGTAAGTCTGGAATATGGGTGACGAGGACCACAAACTCATTGATGTAATCATCCAATGCACCGGTTTGGTGGACCCCACACAGCCGTTCGATGGCGGATCCGGAATAGCGGATGTCATAGCAGCGGATTATCTCCTGTTTGATCTTCGACAAAGAGATCGTCGGGTTGGACTGTCGGAGCTACCGAGCCGAATGAAGGGCAGAGCCGTCGAATCCAACGACGGCAGTAGAGACCTTATCCTGCTCGGTAGTATGGTGAAGTTCAAAGTACTTCTCCGCTTTGGCAATCCACCCAATCGGGTCCACACGGAAAAGGTGGAGAGGTCTAAAGTGAGGGCGGAGCGCCTGGAAGAGGCGGGGTCAAGGGTCCCCGGTGTAAAGGGGAGGCGCCGCCCCGAGGATGGACGCGCAAACGGGAGGGCACGTTGAGTCGGTCGCAGGTGAGGCGACGGGGGGTTGTAGGGCGTCGAACTTGGCGTGGAGGGAGAGGAGAAGGCGTGCATGGAGTCTACGAGGGCCTCTGGGGCTTCGACACGACGGAGGTCCTCGGCGGCGGAGTCCTTCTATTGCAGGACCACGTTTGAATGGATGGGTCGTTGCTCAGGGCGGGAGGCAGCAGCGGCACGGGCACAGCGGAAGCGGCAAGTGCAGAGCCGGCGGGATTGGCGGACCGGCTTCCTTTGGACGTACTGCGCGATCGGCGTCGGGCGGGCCTGATCGCGGTCCGTTGGAAGCAAGGCAAGCGGAACACCCGAATCGGGAGCAGTTGCGGCTGAATCTGGATGGGGATGCGGACGCAGCATGATGCTACGGAGTGG